>VZRX01002233.1:7968-91861 GCA_013398075.1 Notiomystis cincta
AGGATTTTAAAGTATCTAAAGAAGCACATTCTTTTCTAATGTAAGTTGCAGGTGTGAGTTTTCAATAAATCATGCAAGAGGACTTGGATATCATCTGAGAGTCATAGATAACTTATAAAAGCTAAAAATTAGATCACCATTTCCATTAACAGAATCAAGCTGTAGACAAATGTTGGTTTTTAATGATTCCACAGGGCCCAAACAGGACTAATAAAGCAGCTTGGTTGATATTGTCGGTGTATGTAATTTGGAAATCCATTATCTCATCCTAAAAATGCACTCGATGAATACTTTGTAGAAGTTGTATTAGCTGCCTAGTCAAGTAAATAAATTGAAATACTAATTACTCTTTCTTTGGAAAGAGGCTTTGTTGTTTATTTTAATGTTGGAATTATTTCACTAAGAGGAATTTTATTTTACAAGGACTGTGTTGGGAAAATTTGTCTGCTGAGGGAAATAGAGTTGCTTTTGTACCAACATAAACTACCTCAGCTGATGAGTAACCACTAACCATAACTTAATATAATTTCAGATTATTTGCATTTTCACTTGCCCGTAGCAGCTAAGCCATCTGTTACACCTTTTTTAATTTTTTTATTCTCTTTAAAAATAGCAAAAGCAAACACTCTTTATCTATGCCTTTTTAGTGGTAAGACAGCGTTCAGCTAAACTGTACCAATGAATAAGAACTAAAAATTCAGCAGTTTCTGATGTCTCTTCCAAATGTCTGATACAAGATTTTAGTTCACTGGACCAGATGCATACACAAACTAAACTCTGGCAGATGAACATAAATTCCATGAAGTTCATCTTCAATGTGTTTTAAAATATTCAACTTTTTTTTTTTTCTAATCAGATACAAGTAAAATCAACTAAACCTGCTGAAACCTTATATTAAGCTCCTTTTCATAATAATAACTTATGATTAATGTACTCTTCAGCAGGAAAGATCTTGTTTAAGGAAAAAAGTTCAGCAAAAACAATCTGCTTTGCTACCCGAAATAGTCATGTTGGTTAAACAGAAATACTCCATTCCTTTAGCAAATAGCAAAACCCTTGTAAGAAAATGAGCTCTCAGCTTTCAGACATTTAACCCCATGTAAGTGACCATGCTGAACTTTTGCCCAAGAGCCTCTTTCTGATTTTATGGGATGTGCACTTCTTAAGACAGAGAGTAAAACAAAGCAAAACAACGAATAAACCTAAAAACCCCCTAAAAACAAAGAACCACAAGCAAACAAAACCAAACGCAAAAAACCCTAAGCCCCACAAAACCACCAGGAACCTCTCACCTCGCTCCCTGCCCTTAATTTTCCTAGTGATGTTGCGTTGTTTGCCTGACTTGATCTCCTTCCATGATGTTTAGTAGATGAGGGAAAGGCCATGGATGTCTCTAACTGGACTTTAGCAAAGCCTTTAGCATCATTTTCTGCAGCACTCTCCTGGAGAGAGTGGATTCACATCATCCAGTGGGCAGCTGTTCTCTCTGCTGGGTGAAAATCTGGCTGCTTGGCCGTTTGTGCAGAGGGTGGTGGCGAAGGGTGCTGCATCCAGCTGGCCCCTGGTCAGCCCTGGTGTACCCAGGGCTCAGTCCTGTTTGCCACCTTTACTGACAGCCTGGACCCTCAGCAAATGTGCAGATGACACCCATTTGGGTGGGGATGCTGATCTTCTTGAGGGTAGGAAGACAGTTGACAGTGCTGGGTTAATGTCTGGATGTGCTCATCCTAAAGGTCTTTTCCAACCTAAATGACTCTATGATTGGGTTGAGGGATTTCAAAGAAACAAGCATTAAAACTTGGAAAATGTTTCCCCTCTGGAGAACAGCACTAATTAATTCATTAGTGATGAAATGTATTAGTGATGAAAAATGTCTATGTATTTAGGTCTATCTTCTGGTTAGGGAAATCTTCTCTGGGTGTTGGAGAGCAAACTATTCCCAGAAATTGATACATAAAAGCATCTCTCTGTTGGGAGGAAGTTTAGCAAAACTCTGAGGGAGAAAAATTAAATTAATTCCTAAACTGTTTCTTAGTGTAGACAGTTTTCAATATTTAATGGGTACACTGAAGTTGAAAAGAGGACATAATTTCTTTTTCTTTTAGTTTTTGTCCTTTAAAATTGTAATGATGAGGTCTTTTTGGTTTGTTTTTACTGAAAACTTTAAAAAAAATCTAAAATCCTGCAGTCTATAAGTATACATATTTAGAACAAAAATATTCTACCTCTACCATTGGAATCTAAATATAAGTAATTTTATTAACATTTAGGGTGTGCTATGGTCAGGGAACACCCACGGAAACTGGGGAAAATTACTCAAGTAATAGCTGGAGGGCCCCAACAAATTTCTGGTAAAATACCAGACTCATGTAAAAGCATTACAGGAAAATCTCTCCATGGCCAGTATTAATTTGACTTGAAGGAATGGGAGGTAGTGTGGAAATCATCAGAAATAACCGGGGATCACTCGAGTCCAGACACCTGAAAGCAGATTCCTAGGAAACACTGAGAAATTCTAGTCCAAGAGCTATCAGTTAAGCTGGAAAGATGCATGGAGCAGCTTCCACAGATATCCCAAATCTCCCAGCCTGGATAAAAGTGTTCAACCCTCGATGCCATGTCTGAGAGGCACAAGAGCAGATAAACCCACCATGCAGGGCTCCCAAAGCCCCAAGGCTCTGGCAATTTCATGGAGATGCAAGGTAACATCTAATAGCTTATGGCAGACTGAGCAGCTTGTTTGCCTTCCTTAATAAGACACAGTAAGTATAACTTAGCACCTTATAAATCCCAAGAAAATTTCACTGAATTGTCCAAAGGGAAGCTCTTCACTAATATAAAATATATCAGATTTGCACTTATTTAAGGCTATCTTCTTCTTTTCTCCTTTAAAGAACAAAGTGACTCCTCTATCCTAGAGTTGACAGACACTACCTTGTATGTGTGTGTCCATTTGAAAATCAGAACAGCACCTGGGACTCTCCATTTACTAGGGTGTTATCCAGGCATTGCTCCTTTCATTGTTTTGCTTCTTAATGTTATTATTTTTATCCCTGAAGAATATTTTATGCCACTCTGGGTGAGTTGCAGTGTTATAGTGAAAACCTGAATAGTCTTTGACTTGGTTTGGTCTTGAAACCAGCCCAGTAAAGGTTGACAATACATCTCACTTTGACCTAAATCTGCTTGAAAACACAATTATACAGCAAAAATAATTGTAGAATTTCAAAGCACCACTGAAGAGGAAGGAACAACTTTTGCCTGAAACATAGGCTAAGCAAGCAACTGGAATTAAAGGAAAATGAAATTTCTTGTAGCTAGGTACAATGATATAATGTGGAGATGTTATTCAAAAAAAAGAGATATTTTATACAGTGTACATTTTAATCCCATTGAATAGAAAGAAATCCACTTGCAATTTCCAAGCTGTTATTTCTCAAAGCTAAGGAAAAAGACTTTATGTGTTCAGATTTTTTTTTTCCTTTATTTTTTCACCATTTCTGCAGATGTTTGCTTTTAACTAGCCTAACCAAACTGGCTTAGATAATTCCTAATTTACAGAGCTATAAGCCTTTCCCCTGAGCACCATCTGGTTTTTTACAGGCAACAGTTCTCTTTAAAGTGTGATTTATTCTCAAATCTGAAACTTTGAAAAGCATCAAATCTTTGCCTCAAACCTGGAAGTTCTTTTTTCCCCACATCCTGGCTCCTAGTAGAGTTTCTCTGTTTCAAAGTAAATCAGAAGTATTGTCTGTAAAATATTAGTTTCTAAAATTTCTTATGCCTAATCTATTTAAGGTCTCTATACTGATTTTACCAACAGTACACTGGCTTGTTCATGATTGTGACTGTCACCACTTTTCCTTTTCCAGTCCCTTTCCATCTATATGTAATTGTAAGAAAAATATGAGGCTAGACCAAATGAAATTTGGAAAAAAAAAACCCTTATATTATCCTGTAATATTACTGGAACTTTAAGAAAACCAGACTCCAAGTAGGAAAAGAAAAACAGAGGAAGAACATTTTTTGCTTAAAAAGCTACAGAATGGAAAGGTAAAACCAAAACATATAAGACAGAGCACAAAAAAAAAAAAAAAAAAAAAATTTTTCCAGAAAAGTATTTTAAGAACTCACTAAGAGAAATTCTAGGTTCAAATAGTGTATTCAGATGATCAAAGGGGTGACTTTACAGTTGGCAGTTGAAATTTAAGAGAAAATTACTAGTTTTCTTCTCTTTTTCTTCTTAGTTTAGAAGAAAATGCACATCAAAATAATGTTTTACTGCAACATAATTAATCCATCATTCAGAATTGGATGAATGTAAGTTGGATGGGACTCCAGGAGGTCATCCCATCCAACCTTCTCCCACAACATGGGTCATATGGCACAGACCCTTGCCCAGCAGCTTATTGAGCATCTTGCAGGAAAAAGATGATGTTTCCACATCTCTAATTAGTTTCCTTTCTGGAAGCCAACATGGTAAGGCATTTTTGTCAGCAGTATTCTGCAACAACCTAACTCTCCCCTACACAAAATGTCAGCTTAACTATATTTTCTGTTTACATTAACTGGCTTGTTCAGAGCTATAAATTAATTTTGGATTATCAGACTCTGGCTTCATTCATGTGATGGCTGTTTGCAGTGAGATGAGCTTTATCAAAATAGTAAAACATGCCTGAAGCATAAGCAACCAGCCCCTGTCCTGTGGAAGAGCAGGGTACAGGACACCTCCAGTGGTGCTTCTTGCATAAGTGTCCCTCGTAAGGATGAGAATTGGCTTGTGAAATTGTTTGGATAACATATCTTACCTCTCTGTTCTAGGTCTGTGACTGAAGAGCTAATTTCTTCCTCTTACAAGTCTTGTAAAATAAGTATAAATATACAGGTAAGAGACAGGAGTGAATTTACCCCACAAAATTCTCACATTCCCATGGCTTTAACACACTCTTGTAAATACTCCTTTCCAGTAAAAAACCAAACCAAACCAAACCAAAACAAACCACAAAGAAATAGAGCACACTTTGAACTGGAAGAGATTTTGGAGCATTAGGGAAAAAAAAATCCACATTAAAAAAGACATGAAATATTTCTTCTAATGGACTAATGAGAACAATGACTGGAATGGGCCCAAACTGCAGAAATACCTTTTGAAATCAGAAAGAGGGAAAAGTTGCCCAACAAAACAACAAAGTGACATCTTATTGCTAATTTGAATTAATTCTGGAGGAATATTTATATGTTAGAAAAAAAAGTCTACTGAAATGGCAGAAATAATAAACAAAAACTGAGACGCTAAATAGGTATGTATAAAATGCAGCAAAATATAAAGTAAAAAAAGACATATTTAATAAAAAGTATTCTATTTTCCTCACAGAGAAATAAATTAAATTGAGACCAGCTAAAACCCAAAGTATGTTTAGTATATTTACAATGACACAACAGGCAAACACTGATAGAAATCCAGACACTCACCTTGATCAAGCAGTACATATCTGTTACAGAAAGCTGCATCAGGCACATCATACCTGAAAGACATCTGCATGTAGCCCAAACAGACTGACTTACCACAGCTTACAGCAGCTCTAAACATTCAGCCAAGGTGGAGCCATTATTATACATAATACCTGGAGAGCCCAGCCATGGCAGCACTCTCCTGCTATCATTACCATTTCTATCTGAGAAGGAATTTCTCTTTCAGGAACAAATGCCTCCTGGAACTAATTGGCACTCATTGTCAATCTCAGAGCAGAGACTAATGAAGTACCTTTTGAGCCTGAGAGGTTCTGAAGAGGTGATCTCTCCAGCACAGAACAGAGACTCTGTAATGAGGCAGGATGAGGATGATTCCTCTGCTAATGCTCATTCCTTACTTGTCCTTACTGTGAAAAAGATGGGATTCATCCATATGTTTAAGGAATCCAGGGAGCCCCTGTGTAAAACAAAAAGTGATAACGCTGCAGTTCACTGCAGCACAAGGATGACAAAGAAAGAGAACAAAGACACTCTTACTGCAAACAATCTCCCACCTCATGCATTTCATTGCTTGGAAAAACGATTTGCGATCGAGCAGGAAATATGTCTGAACAGCAGTAAGAGCAAATGACTGATTCCTGGAACTCATCACTGATATTCTATCCTGAAAGTGCAGTGTCTTTCTAGATCTTAAACACAATCTGGGGGACTGTCTCCTGTATTACACCTGCTAAAACTTGAGATGCAATTTACATAAACAGGGAAATTCCTACTGCAGAGCTTTCCTCAGTCAGTCAGGCTGCAATTTGGAAAGAAAGAGCAGAACAGAACAGTTAAATAAACTAGCATCTTTATCCAGCATTGGTATATTCCTATCAGATGACCTCTTTTTATGTGGACTGCAAATAAATACACATCAATTCAAGTTGGCAGACTCCTTTAAAATTAAGGAATGCTTTGAGAGCTGGACCACAGTCTTCACCTTTGCTACATGTTGAAGTGCTTAAAATACAGGACAAAGCCTTTAACCATAAATCCAGAAAAGTAAGAGACCTAGGCAGTCTGGAGGCAGTGTAATGAGCTTAAGCCAGAGCTCTTCAGCAAAAGAGATTTATAAAGGATGTACTCTTGAACATGAGGCTATTGCTGCAGTCCATCTACTTTTGAAATGTTTTCAGGCATAATAGTTTGTTCCATCAGTTAGATAGAAAAATGGAATTAGAACCTTTATAGTTATTCTGGATAATCCCAACAAGCATCTTCAGCACTTGGCTTTGTATTTAGTATTGGTCTGGGATTAGGCACTTGTTGGCAACCTGATATTAAAACATACCTCTGCTTCTGTAGAATTTTTGCTGCAATGAATAATAGTCATGTTAATAGTTATTATGATTACTGTGGTATAACACAGATCCTTTTTTCCCTCTCTGTCTATTAAAAAAAGCCCAGCAGGGCTTTAAAAAAGAGCAATGTAGTGGCATACATAAGTCTCCCTGAAAAGGTGAGAATGGATTTGTCATCCAAGTGGTTAAAGGGCAGGCTTCCAAATTAAAATACTTTGGAGACACACTAAGAAAATGCCATTTACCAAAAGCCAAATTGTCATTTTGGCACATGAGGATCCATGACTAAAGGGTGGAAAATCTGTGCCAGTGCCTGCTGCAGCTTTTGACACAGGTTTATCTCCCCTTCTCCTGAGATGCTGTGCAGCTCAGCAGATCATGGAATCTCACTGACAACATTTTCATGACAATTGCAGCTGTGATTTAGAAACATGCTCTACTAATCTGCTGCCTCTCTCCAATGCAAAAGCCAGGAAAAACCTGTCTGAAGTCTTCTTCTTTGAGAATCGTTCTGAGCCTCTAGGATTCTGTGTGTTGCTTTTTGCTAGCTCTGACAGTATAGATAACTATAATCATTTCTGAGTTGTGAGATCAACCAGTATTTTCTTCTCCTATACTCCATTTCTCCCTTTTGTTCCTTTTAGCATCTTCTACAATACCTCTAGACTAATACACATTTGAGTTTGCAGCCCATCAGTACTGCTCTGCACTGAACATTTCCAGAATCAGATGAGAGTAATCACAAAATTACATCTATATCTTGGCAAGAAAAGCTGAAGACTCCCTGGTGTTAGGGCCTCACAACTCAGCTGTGCCATATCAGTTGATCTAACTACATGTTTTCATACGAGTAATAATGTAATATCAGATTTCCTCACAAAGACAGAGGCAAGATTTTTAAGTAAGAGTACTTTTCTACAAAAACTGAATTTCATTATAGATAACTTTAATCCACAGAAGTCTATATCACAAATGACATTTCCAGTGTTCAAATTTCAGTATATAGAAGAACTGGAAAAGGTCAAAACTTCTTTAGCATCCCTTGAAACATACACTGTTTAATAGTCTTTAAGTATAGACATATATAGAGATACATAAAATGTTCAGGATGTGAAAATACATGTAAAAAAATGGAATCAGTACTGAAATAGAAGTGAAACAACAGGTTGTGTGTGTATGTGTATAGTTAGAAACAACACACATTTATGAACTTTCTTGCCATAGTGAAACACAAGAAAGTAAGTATGTTCTAAGCTGTCTTCCCAGCCTGGTAAAGGGTGGCACTAGCCATTCATGCTCCATGGAATACATTTACCATCAATATAATTAAATCTTTGACAATTAGTTAAGATGCATAAACTCATACAAACAACATATTACAATATAGCATCTATTACAAGAAAGCTCTAGTCAAAAAATTTAACCCTCTCCCTTTTTAGATTATCTTCTGATCATTATCTATGATTTCCTCAAGCAACTAAGCAACTCAAGGTAAACTATTCTACGAACTAAACACAAGAAAGAACATTTCTATCTTAATAAGTTGGTTCCAGCTTTGCAGAGGAGAAGTTGGACTCACTGCATCATGGCTTGAAGTCTACCTATACCTAATCTTCATAAACATCAAGAAAAATCGTTGTCTGTCAAATAAACATCTACCACTTGTTCAATGATTGCAACAAATTAGTGTTTCTAATGTCAGAGTTTAATGTCCAGCTTGGCCTGCTTACTATTTCCCTGTGCTAGTGGAATTGACTTATTTGTGGCAAAAAAAGAGTTGATCCCACCATGGATAGATCATTTCATCCCTTCTTGATCATATTCTATTCAATCCATATCCTGCTGGACCAACAAAGACATACTTTTCTGAAAAAACTTCTCTTTCTGAATAACTTACCTGCTAATCAGGTTTCCCTTTCATATTTATTTTGGTAACCTCAGCTTTCAAATACAATACCAAAACCTGTGTACTGTCATTTCAAGGTAACTTTAAACTTACAAACAGCAATGACTTAATTTAACAAAGTATATCATATATATTTGTATGCTCATATACCATATATATATATATATACATGCTTATAGCACACATCTGTAGTACATTTTAAAGATATTAATAGAGGCATTTAATTAACATTTTATATAAGAAACTTTTTACTGTATATTATCTCAATGTCTTGAAACAGTACGTACTTGACATTTATAACTTACTTTCATAAAAACAGAATTCCATAGGTAATTTCTGTCTATTATGTTGATAAGTCTCATGGGAACACCTGTACTTAAAATATGTGTCTCACTTAAGAATAATGTGATTATTGCATTCATAGCTTAGTGAAAAGACAATCTATCATGGAGATAAAAAATCAACATTATCAAGTACCTCCAAAAGTGCTCAATCTGCCTGTCTTGCACAGAGTCAGACTGAAACACAGAATTTTGAATGGAAAACAAAATACAGCTTATAAACAAACAAGAACTAAGATGAGAATCCAGTATGAACAGGATATTAAACTGGAGGAATTATGTTCTAATACAGACTAAGAGAGGAGGAACCAACTTGATCAAAGTTGCAGACATTTTCCCATTTAAATATAAATGAAACTGCTGTGAAGTTATGGAAAGTTACCTATTAGTTACATATAATCATGTTATTAGATTTCATGAAAAAGATTCACAATACCTTCTAACCTTTAAGTCCCTTCTTTTGTGATTTTTAACAAGATCTGTCCTGCTTTTAAGATGGCTGTTCTTTCTTTCAATATGAAGTTCTAAACCTGCATGGAAGATAAAATGACTGACAGAATATTAATATTATCTTACTCATAAGAAATTATACTCTGATTAATATCTACTACAATTTATCAAAATCATTCATTGATTATTCAGGCTCTGGTCATAACAGAGAGAAGCAGATTATCTAAGATTCAACATCAGTTGCTGAAGTACAGAAAGTGCAGGTGTTTAGGAAAGGTACAAAAATGACAATGAACCAGCTAACTATGCAAGAGGAACTGGGGCCTAAAGTTTCTAAGTAAGCAAAACTTGTTAAGAAGAGTGTGCATATGTGCTTGGTCTTTTATTTGGATTCACACAGAAAAAATGAGCTATTATTTACTAATTTCCCCCTCCAACATTTATATTTAACCAACTGCATAGCTGGGAACCTGGGACCTGGGTGGGCATCTGTGGAGATTTGTAAGCGGTTTTGTAGGCAGAAATGACCCATCATAGGCCACAAAAATTATGTAAGATTAAACAATAGCATAAATATTCAACAACATATTGGAAAGCTTGGGTTCATCTTTTATGCTTACACCTCCATCTGGATCTTTCACTTTGTTTCCAAAACTCACCATCATGCAAGAGCAAATGCAATGTTTTTCAGTATCTGAAAGACATTTGTTTCTGACTTACTCACCTGACATTGGTAAATGTATAAAATATCATTCATCTGTAAATGTCTTTCATTATTAACCTTTGATATATTACATATATATATATATATGTAGGGTTTCCTCTTCTAATACTGGAAGCTGGTGACCTAAGCCAGCAAACCCCACCTACCAGGCAGTGTAGGTTGACCAGCAGGATCAGGACACACAATTGGAATGCAATGATTGCAATGCCACAGTCTTTATCAACACAGGATGGTTAACATTTAAAGTATATAATTCTGATTATTCAGAAGCTTCTAAACTAGAAGAAAAAATTACTCTTCTTCCCAGGAAACACAAAGATAATCACAACAGAAGGCAGACTTTTACTATCTAGAAAACAAGATCTTTATTTCAGCCAAGTATATCCTTTGGCATATAACACATATTAACAAGAGTCCCACAAATTTTCTGTGAGATCCTTTACTGCAGCATGTGGGTAGAGAAAATAACAAATCTGATGGCAATTAGGAAGCAAGATATTCCACAGAGGCCTCACTGTAATTTAACAAGCAGCAGCATTCTTTTCTTTAACACATTCTTTGTCCTAAACCTTCTTAAATATTTTCTACCAGATGCTGGCCGCTTTTCCTGCCCCTAAAGAACCAGACATCCAAGCAGCTTTCAAAATTTTATTAATCTGCCATTTTTTAAAGCTCTGTTTTCCTGTTGTCAAATCTACCTCCCCTCCTGACTAGCAAAAGCTTCCTAATAGTAGCAAAACTACTGGAAACCCTGCATGGAGCTCAGCCTCCTGTTGTAGCTGACAGCACAACAGCCTTCTACCCACTTACTCTCTTTTCTTCAAGACAGACAAAAAGGAAGGAAACTTCATTGGGAGGTAGCAGTTTAGAAACCTGACATCTCACTGCTTGATGCTCACTTTCATCAGCAATAAGAGCTTGACTTTAATACTGAAAAGTAATGAAGAACAGTGAAATCAAAGCTGACACTGTGTGTCTGCTAAGACTCATGGTGCCTGTACACTACCACAGAGAACAATAATTTCATTCTCTTTGAAAGCAGTTTGCTATTGAATGAGAAGTACCTTTAGCTTTATCTACACATTGCCTACAGCAGTCGAGTCGATCTTTAGAAAGGAAAATTCAAACATCATTCAGGTGCATTAATTTGTACTCTAAAAGATAATACAGATTCATAGATTTGGTTTGATTGAAAAAGACCTCTAAGATCGAATCCAACACTACCAAACCCACCACTACACCATGTCTCTAAGTGACACATTTACGTGTCATTTAAATATCTCCATGGATGGTGACTCAACCATTCCCCAGCACAGCCTCTTCCAGTATCTGACAATGCTTTTGGTGAAGAAATTTTTCCTGATATCCAGTCTAATCCCCCCTTGTTTTGCAACCTGAGCCCATTTCCTCTCGTCCTGTCATGAGTTACCTGAGAGAACAGGCCAACCCCCACCTGGCCACAACCTCCTTTCAGATATAGAGCTGTAAGGTCTCCCATGAGCTTCTTCTTCTCCAGGCTAAACACCTCCACTACTTCAGCCATTCCACATCAGCTTTGTGCTCCAGATCTTATTGCCCCACACATTTTTCAGTATCTCAATGTATTTCTTGTAGCAAGATGACAGCATAGAGAACTCTACATTAAATAAACCAGAGGAAAATTCATATTGTGACACAGTGCAACAAACCACACCAGCCTGATATATTCATAGGAAAGAAATCACAGTGCCTTTTGGAAATATTTTTTTCCATTTTATAATTTAAAAGTGCACTAATGCCTCCAAATAAATTGTTTTAAATTCCACGAGGCTTACAGAAGATGAACTCTATCAGGTTTTAGCTTGTGTTATTTTTATTGCCCCTTCTCCATTCTCCCTTTTTCATTTCATTCCCCAATAAAAAACTAAAAGCTATGTGAAAATGAGAGGAGATATTTTTCCACTTACTACAGGTGTTTATATATACTGCTCCATTTATATTCAGATGTACATATAAGCACATTTTCCATCTCACATCAGTTACTGTTGTTTCTCTCTATTTATTTCTCTCAATGCATCAGGAAAAGAACGTATTTTTAGATGAAAATGGAAACAAAGCAAAGAAGACCAAAACAACACTATTGGAGAACAGAAAAATGGCTAAAATGTTTGTTTGGTAGTTGGAAGACCTGAGGCAAATAGTCAGACATGGATAATTGGACTTGAGTCTCCACCAGTCTAGCTTCATGCCAAGTTTGTTTTTCTAAGAAAAGAGGAGTTGTCAGAATCTTTCCATTTAACATGAAAATGTATCATAAAAATTTATCAATCAAAACTGATATGTCACAGAAAGCTTGTTTCAATGAATATTCACCCCCAAAATGAAAGTGTTTAAACAAAAATTTCCATCACTCCTACATACCTTTCCAGAAAGTGGCAAAGTAATTCCTTCAGATGCTATTACACAGCCAAGTTAGAATATAGCACGTGTGACATGGTACAAAACTGTGCACAGAAGAGATTCTTGAAGAGCTTCAGTGAAATGGTCACTTGTGTTCACAAAAACTGCAAGAGAATTCTGAACCACTCTGAGGATGTGATTTAAAAGTCACTTGGCACTGGTTCAAGTAGAATGCAGAAAGTGCAAGGCAAAATTCCACCCCTGGAAGTTTGTGTTTTCCCAAAGCTTGAACAGGATCTTTTGCAAGGCTCAGATATTGCACAAATTATAAAAGCCACCTGCAGAGCAGCATCAGGGGCAGCCCTGTTCTGGTACTGCAGCCTACAGCTCAAAATTGCTATCCTAGGATGTAGAGAAAACTGTGAGCAAGCCAAAAATTATAATGTTGATCACAATTATTACTCCACATGTAGCTGCTGTTGATTTTAAGGGGATTTTTAGAGTACATTTTATTCAGATTCTCATTTCAGTTGTTCTTTGTAATTTTGTGCTTTTTTGTACAGGTTTCTCTTCAATCCTGATTCAAGAGCCAGCTTCTATCATCCAAAAATTTTCCCATCTTTAAAAGAGCTCTATGGCCTTTCCTGTTTTCAACACCTTTTCTGTTAATAACCTATTTGCTTCAGGTGCATCTCTTAACACGAAATTTTTGGTGTTTTTTTTCAAAAACATGAAATGTTTGTTATTTGCCTCTGAATGAATAGATATCATTGTGACTACAGTGTACACCACTTAATCTACATTGTGGCTTACTCATGGGTAGGAAATAACCCAAAAATCTTTGGAAAATCATTATTCTTTTAATAGGACGTCATGTCCATCTTTATTTTCTAAATCTAAAGGCAGCAAATAAACACATAAAACTTTATGATCAAATTATGAATCAGCATGTGGTAGGCAAATAATTTTTTCCTTTCATTATCATCACAGATAGCTCACAGAAATCTTTCAACATGCATTATCCCTTGTTTTAAGTAGTTCCTCTTCCTCCTCAGTACTTACCACTCAGATGTAATTTCATGGTTCATATTTTCTTTCTCAGTCTAGTGGAAATAGCACCATGTCAGAACAGATAAGAGGAACAGATAGAGGACATAAAATTGTGAACTTAGTGTGCAGTGAAGTCCATTCCTTTTGTTTTCTATTTTTCTAAGCAAAGTGATAATAGAAAGAATATTTCAATTGTGATAGAGCATCACTAAAAGACCTTGCAGAGGCTTTGCAAACTGCTGCCAACCATTACTGCACCACCAGTCTAATTACAGCCACATATCTCAGCTGGAGGGGAGGGAATACATTCCTACCCAGGTCTAATGCCAGTGGAATATTTTAATTATGCCTCAGGCAGTGAACTTCTGGAAAAAATTAATAGATGACAAAGGAAGTTCTTCCTTCTCTGCAACCATTTCCTAAAATGTCCAAAAAACCATCAATAAGCCATTGTGTCTCTCATTTCTTCAGATCTGCCTTGGTCTTTTCAAACATATACGGCAGGTATTCTGGCTTTGTGCCAATAAACATCTTTGAGTGAAATCAAGTCAGCTGGGGAATAAAACTTTTGGGACCCATAGGATCTACAGAGATTGTACACTGCACATTTTTATGTTGGTCAATAGAGATTTTACTTTTTTATTTTCTCTCCTTGATCTTCAAAATTCTAAGTTTAAAAAGTATAAAATTAAGCCAAGCAGTATTGTGCTGTGTTTCTAACATGTTTCTACCATAAATCATCCTGAAATCAGACTTCAATGTATTGATTTGCCTTACTGTAACTAGCTGCACTCACTTTCATCACCAAAATTCTTCACACAAATGAAAACAATTACATTGAGGGGAGGTTTTCCACACAGTATCTAAATATTAAGACAAATATTCTGTATTATTGCTAATGACTTCCATTCTTAAAACCTTTCTAAAGCAGAATTACATCTAGACTTGCACACAAATTAATTGCCTAGAGAAAGGGCTTGTGGTCTAATCTGCAATATATTAGAGGGATCTATGTCTGATTGATAGGCACTGCCCAGTAGTCATATTTTCTTTTCCCCTTTGAAATAAAGCAAATTCAAAAGTGACATGTATGAATTACTGGGTTACCTGAAGGTTAAGCCACTTATGGGAAGAAAAAAAAATCATTTACAAGTCAAAATATTTTTTTGCAAATCTTACTTTCATTCTAGGTTGAATGCTTCTAATGACATCACAGGAGCCCTGCAGAGAAAGCAAGATCATGAGTAAGTATTTGATGCTCCTGTGTTCCATTGCCTAGATAAGAAGGATGCTGCCATTACTGCAAGCACATAAACTTTGATTACACTTCTTAAAGTCATTTGCTAAAGTGTAAAATAAAGTGCAAGAAGCTACATTAAGATGCTTCATTGAGTTTTAATCAAAGGGAGAAATGATATTTCTATTTACTATTTATCTTCAAAATGTGACTGATTTTTCCAGTGATAATTGCTGAATTTCTGTAATGGTTAGTGTTAAATGTGTCTAGATATTAATACAATTTAGTTTTAATGATGTGCCAGTTAATTACAAAAATTTACTCACATACCCATGCAAGCCCTGTAGTTCTGATACAAATTTTAGAAGGTAAACCCACTTCTGCTGACATATGCTTTAGCAAGTAAAATATTAACAGAGTTAATGTTGTATTGAAGTTCTATTTTCTCTCTCACAATAAAACTGTTACATTTCTTCTTGCATTAGCTAAGTCTTTTAACATGTTGGTACAGTACACATACAAAATACAGAATTGTGGAGTAGACAAAAGAGGTAAAGGGCAATATATAGTACAAATGTACATTTTGCAATGGGGGAAAAAAATCGTATCTTAATAAATACATGCTTATCTGTTAAAAAAAATCCCACCTGATTCAATAATATTAAGCAAAGCATGGAAAATATCAAAAAAAGTAAAGCTTTTCACTTTCAAAATACATGAAAATGGAAAATAAGAAGGGAATAGAACCCCCCCTTTTTTTTATTAACAGCCAGCAGACCTAAATGTGAAGATTTCTAACCAAATATTAGTCCTCTTGAATAACAGAAGATAGACTGTACTAGCTAACATTTAATCAAACTGCTTTTATGTGATATTCTTATTTCTAGGGTAATCATTCACATTTTGCTAACGTAGCTTAACCACTGAAATTTAGAGGCTTTATATGAAATGAAATGTTGAACACCTTTTATCTGTAGAAACCCCCTGAAATTATAAAACTGCTTGCTTGCCCTGGTGGTGGCAGTTGCTCTGCCTCTAGTTTCAGGAGGGTAAAATGGAATATAGAAATCTATCTCTAAATCACAAAGAAAAGCAACTGCAAGTTGTGCCACTTGCACAAATTAATTCCATGAGTTAGTCAGGAAACCTCCACATGTACACACAGAATTCCATGATGGTACTTGTCCCATGAGGAGATAAGGACAATGAGGGACACGTTCATTCTTTGTATTATTTCTGTTGCATAAAACAACAACAACAACAAAACTGAATGGACCTTATGAAAACATAGAAAACTGACTCAAGATGATAGGAACTCCCAATCATTTTGTGAGCAAGGTTCCTCCCTCTGGTATAAATCAACACTGACTTTTATGGAGTTACACTAGTCCATGCCAGATGGAAGTCTGAATTTCATCAGAGAGACTTAACCATAGGAGGGAACAACAAGGAAACTAAGTTCCTCTGTCAGTAATTAGACATTAAAAATAATAATAGCCACTGTAATCAAGAAGAAGAGGCTCCAGCATGAGATTTAGCCAAAGCCATGCTGAGCTACAATAAGATTATAGAACACAATGCCAGAGGCAATTCATTAACTGGGACAAAAAAAGGGTAATGACAGTGCTATCCAAATCATACCTGGCAGGAGCGCTGCAAAAACTGCATCCATTGCTGGGAATCCACTCTTCTCTTTGAAGAGGAGAGCTACTTTAAGCTATTTCTTGTGGCTGTCATGAAGTGAAATATCAAAGTAAAATTGAAATTTATATTCCAAATCCCAAAGACTGTCCCCAAAGTACTTCCTTAATTATGAGGATATAAAATTTCTCTGTATATAATGAACACATGAGAAACATGCATGCTGTATCAAAGGCTTCAAGGTGTGGATTTTTAACTCTCAGGTTATAATCACAACTGCTCACTTTGAGCAAACATAGATAAACTGAAAAAGTACAACTGAGGGAGTTTTAACATCAATTTTTATAACTTTATATAAACTCAGCGCTTTATGTTTGTTCTCAAAATAAATCCAAACATTTCAGAAACATTATGCCAGGATCTCAGAATAGAAAAAGCTCTATCTGATTCCTAGGACTACAAAAAAAGGATGCAAGACTTCCTGCAGGACCATTTGAGGTACATTCCAGATACAAGGTAATACAATCACCAGAGTCATTAGGGAATTGCTAGCAATTCCTCCCTCACTGACAAGTTGCAGTTAATAGAACTTGTTTAATAATTTTCAAAAAGCAGTCAGCACCTGAAATTCAATGTATAAATAAACCCAATAGAAAGACCTTAAAAGGGACTCTTGAAATTTTAATTTTGTGAATTATAGAGTTTATGGACTTAAAAAGCTGTGTGAAAAGGAAGCCTATATTACTGTGTGTTTCTTAAATAATTTCAGATTCAAAACAACCATCTCTTTTAAAGATAATCCTTCCAGCTCAAGGATTAAGATTTACTGCATACCTGTGTTTCAAATCTTGCATGCTCTGCTGAGACAGTAGCTGCCTTTACCTGATTCAATAGTACAATTCATAGTCCAGGTATGCCTGCAACAGGTTCATTTTAATAAACATCTATTCAGTTTCACATATTCTACTGTCAATGATTTTATTGCAGTGCTTCATCTATCAGCAATTTCCCTTCTACTATGGGATCATGACAGAAGATCACCCAGCACCACCACAGCTCATCAAAGTGTTCCTTTGTTTTCTCTTTAATTTGGTCACACTTTATAAACATCTCAAATTAAGGCAAGGCTCCAGTGCTGCAGCTTATTGTTACTCAAAGGCACAAGGAGTTAGAGTTCCCAACAAAGTATCTCTTGTTAGGATTGGTAGAACGTATTTTATCGGGTTCTTGTTGAATCTAAGAATAACACACAGACCGTGCTTCCTAACCACAGAGTAGCAAAAAGGAAAAAAAAAAAAACAAACCAAACAAAACAGACAAGCCCAAACTCCACCCACCACCGTTTTCCAGTGAAGTACTAAAATAAAACTGAGCCCCTACAGTCAGTGTAAAGACTTGGGGAACAGAGTTAGTTTTCCCTGTTCAGAAACAAAAGTGGAAACTCAAGCTAAAGTGGGGATTTCTGGACCCCTTGGCTTGGCTCCACAGCAGCCTAGAGAGAAGTGTCCAGTGCTGAGCTCTTGAGACATAAGTTGAAGAGCAGCAGCATTATCAGGTCACACCTTTAGTACTCTCAATATCCAGTTAAGCAAAGAGAATACAATGAAGTAGAATGAGAAAGAATTAAAATAATTCCCACCTATGGAACTTCATATAAGTCATCAAACAGCCCTACCAGATCAAATGATACCCTTCAATCTTCTATAGAGATGAAGTTGGAGCTACCTACCCCCACAGCCAGTGATTATGCTGTAGTGAGGGAGAAGGGTAACTAAGAAACATTCACACACTCTCTAACTGTGCCCCACAGTTTGTAGTTCTGAGATACAGAACAGGGGTTTTAGCCAACAGTAACTTAACACTCAACAAGACCCTACCTTCAATGATCAGTAATGTGTCCTTCAAGCCCTGGAGCAGAGTCCCACAGAGAATGCATGCATCCCACCTGTCCAGTCACTTTGATATAAAAAGATGTAAAATCCATCAGCAGATAAAACCCACTCATATGTAAAAGTCACATGACATATACTTTTTTCAGCTGCCTTTAATGAACTCTGGTGTTTTCTTAAAAATAATTCCTGTGAAGACAAATTATTTGGTTCCTTTCCAGGTGGCAGTGATATGGCTACTTGGTTTCAGGTGGTAAAAAAAAATGAAAACTGCTGTCAAACAAATCTCTAAAATTCTAATTCTCCTAAATCCTTCTTCAAGAGTTATTGCTTTTCTCAGTAAAATCAGGTTTTGGAGTCCATGATTTTATTTTAGCTTGTTTTCGCGCTTTTTTTTTTTTAACTGAATAGTTCACTGAGAAGCAAGCCATAGTTTCCTTGGCTTAAAAAAAAGTGCCTTTGTAAATGATGTGCTAATGATCTTTCTCAGCTTCATGCTTAACTCATTGAGGTCTATAAATCACTCTCAGATACTGTCTCATGCCAGATAATAACTCAAAATAGAAATCTCATTTAATTCCACTGCAATTAAACCAATTAATACATCATGTATCTTTCCAGACACCACAAGAAGTTTTTCCACATTCCCCAATATTTTTACTGCTCTCTGTCTTCTACCTGATCCTACAGCAGAACATCTTTAATCCAGGTTCTTTTTTTCAGGAAAATGGCAGAAACAATTTCCTTCCATTAAATCTCATGCCTTCCTGCATTTTTTTTTCCCAGGGTTGTGTCTTTGTCCTGTTAAAATCCACTACAATTTGCAGAGCAACAAACTTTAACCTTGCTCTCTGCCCCTCACCACTCTATGAAACACATTTTAAATTCCTTTTACAGCTAAGGGCAAATGTCTTTCCCATTAAATGCATTGATAATTGAGTGATTTTAAATATATGATATATACAGAAATAGTCAGAAATTGATCAACAGTAATCAGAAAAATATGTTAAGATAAAATACGAGTTTGCAAACCCCAAACATTTTCTGATTTATTATCTTCACTCATTAAAGCTGCATTATGCAGCAAATATGATCCATATTATAAGTCATGGAGGCAAACTGATAATTAAATCCAAATTTGTCAGGATGAAAATTTGCTGAAGAATATAGTTGACTGTGGTTACAAAAATAATAATAAAGACATCACAATTATATTCTTCCAAGAATATAGATGGTACTGTCATACTGAGTGCATCTATACTGCTTTTAAACTGCTGTGACATGGCCAAGCACTAAATTACAAGACTATTCTGTGAGAGGAAAGATATTTACTACTTGTGTAAGAGCAGCCACTATTGTATTCTGCTAATCATCCTCATCTCTAAGGCATAAGATATATATTTGTATTTGTACATACACAACATACCAGAAAGCACTCAAAGAGCCACAGGCTAAATTTAGTAAAGTCTGGAACATATTATTATACAACGCATTGACTACTCTTTCCTTCTGACAATGAACTAATTTCTAGAACACTACTTTATTTGAACTCTCTTAAAAAATCCTTTTTAATGATCAGGAAAAAAAGTGCTGGAATGTTTAATGGTCAGATTTTAAAATGAAAACTTTCTTGGTTATTTAAAAGACTGAGTACACAGTTTCTGGGGTACTCTTGTTCTGTCATTAGACTATTCCTATTTTAAAATCAGGAAGAAGGATTAACGTGAATAACGTGGTTCAGACTGATGGTCCCTTGAAATTTAAGATGATGACAAGCAGAGTAACAGATCCTTGGAAACTGTGAACCATTCTATGCTCTGATACATGTATGCCTTTGCTTGAAGTAACATTATAATGAAGAAAAAAAGTTATATGCTTCTTTTAACTGTCCAAATTTTTTAAGGTAACATTCACAGAGATAACTGCACAAAAATTTATTTGACCACAACTCCTGAAGGACTTTAGTATCCAATTCCAGAGGAAATCTCAGAACATTAAAAGTGAAGAAATGCATGTCTAAATTTTCAGTCTTGGATACCATGCTCTGATCAAAAACTTTTTGCTGTAAGATCATAACCTTTAAAACTACTCTCCTGGAACTAGAATGAACTTCCAGCTCAGTGGTCTCATTCCGAAAAGCAGAAAGGTGGGAATTTCTAACAAAAAGTACCCCTGTGCATAACCAAATAACATTGTGGTGGCATTAATTTCAAACATTCACTGGCCCATGATTTTCCCAGCACAATGTGCTGGTTTTGTAGGAAATGATGCTATCTTTTAAAAAAAAATTAGATATTCACTGACAGTAGCAGCTATGCCCAGAAGTAATTTTCACAAGCAGAGGGTACACAAAAATTGTGATACTGGACAATTCATTTCTCCTAAAGGCTGGTTCCTTCTTCTGATCATACTCTGACTTTATAATGAGATAGGTTTGGGGCATGTATCATGCCTAACTCTCATTTTCTGTCTGCAGCTGAAAGGGAAATTAGGCATATGTCTAAAGTGGGAACTGTGCATGCTCTAGCACAGCCAGAGTTTTGGTTATTTCACTGCAATCAGATGTCTATAAAACACTGGCTGGTCTGACCAATGCCCCAAATCAGGATTCTATGTTATATACACATGCACATTCAAGTAAAATTATTTGAAATTACTATCAATTACAAGTGCAAGTCTAATATACATGAATCTGTCACAAGCCAGCTAGTTTTAAATTTACCAATATTAATCTTTCCATCATGTTAAGTACACAGCAGTGACAAGAAGTCCAAATATTAAAAATTAATTCATTTCAAGAGGTGCAAACCCATGTCTACTTTAGTCCCATTCTTCATGATATAGCCCTCAGCATGGCCTTGGCATTTGTAGTATGATAGGAATTGGACAGTTTTTGACTCTCAGCACAGAAGTGAGTGCTCTCACTCTGTGTCCACTTCTGGTATAAAGTCATTTAAACAAATCACTTTGCTGGGGGGAAAAAGGAATGGGGGAGAAGGAGAATTAAATTATTAAGCTGTTGTGACCTTCCCAAGAATTAAGAGAGTTAATTGTTTCAAATCAAATCCTAACTCAAGTTTCCTTCAGGAAGTCACTTCAAGTAATTTTTATAGTGAAACTGTGTCATGGTTTGACACTGGCCCAATGTCAGGCACATATGAGAGTCGCTCAGCTTAAGGTTGCACAGTGAAATTTCTTACTAACACAGTCAGAGGAGGATAATGAGAAGTAAAATAAGTAAAACACCTTCTTCCCCCAGCCCCTCCCTCCTTCCCACTGACAGCACAGGCAGACGGGGCAGGGGGGTTTGGTCAGTTCATCACTGAGATTTTCTTCTGCTGCTCTGGGAGAGGAGTCCACACCCTGTGAGGCCGTGGGGTCCCTCCCACGGGAGACACTTCTGTGGGAACTTCTCCAGCGTGGGGCCACACTCAGGAGCTGCAGCCAAACCACACCTGCAGCTCCGTGAGCTCCCCCAGGGGCACAGAGCCCTCCCAAAACTACTGAAATGTGAGTTCCCCCAGGGGCACACAGCCCTCCCAAAACTGCTGCATGGGGCGTGGGGCTCTCCTTCCACGGGGTGCAGCCCTCCAAGGACAGGCTGCCCCAGCCTGGGAGCAGGGCCCTCTCTCTCCTCTGGGTCTCCACTGGATCACAGCCTCCCCAGGCATCCACAGCTCCGGCATGGGCACCTCCTCCATGGGCTGTGGGTGGATCTCTGCACTCCCTGTGGATCCCCAGGGGCTGCAGGGCACAGCTGCTTCACCATGGGCTGCACCAGGGCCTGCAGAGGAATCTTGGCTCTGGTGCCTGGAGCACCTCCTGCCCCTCCTTCTCCACTGACCTTGGTGTCCCCATGTTGTTTTCCCTCACATGTTCTCACCTCCTCCTCTTCTCTAACCAGAAGCAAAACCCTGTGACTTTGTTTTGATTTCCTTCTCAAATCTGCCATCCCAGAGGCGTTCCCAGCCTCTCTCACTGTCCCAGTCCTGGCCAGCAGCGTGTCCATCTCCAGAGCCATCAGCCATCGGCTCTGCTGGACATGGTGGGAGCTTCCAGCAGCTTCTCACCAGAACCAGCTTTGTGGCCCCCCTGCTACCAGAAACCAGGCTGTACCAAACCAATACAAACTGCAAGCTGATTTCTGCAGAAATTAGTCTTTTGTGAATAACCACAAGTTGTCTTCACTTTGAATGGCATTAACCATTCCAGTGTCCAAGTGCTAGTTTCTATTTCATTATATTGAAATGATAATAGACTTCAGTTCTGTGCTGAAGTAGAATGTCATATGTCTTACATATGCACTTTATATGTAATAGTAGGCAAGACACCAGGAGAGTCATATGGACTACAAATGGGTATCTCAAAAGACACTAAGCATCAGACATAGGTAGGAAAATACACTGGTTAAAGTGGATGCCAGGTTTTAAACAGAGGTTGAACATCTATCCCTACTTTTTTTCCTCCTTTTACACCTCAGAGAAACGAGTACTTTGTATATTTGCAGGTTTTTGTATGTATTTAAACTTGCAAGTTTAACTTGCTGTTTTAATTTCAGTGGTGTTTCACAATATTATTTCTATTTAGTCAAGCTGATGCTCAGAATTTCTGAAAATGAAATCAATATTTTGATGCCTAAATGTAGAGTAGAGCAGGTTTTGAGTGACAAATTTCATTTTATATTACCACTTCATCCCACATTTCTATGTGGATTTCCTACAGAGAATGCTTTGGAAGCATTGCAGCATTAATGCCCAATTCACTGAGTCAATGTATGACTTCATCCACGACTAGTTTCTCTGTGTGTTGGCAGCTCATCCTTGTAAGCTACAAGGCAGACATCTATAAACTTTTATGTTCTAGGCTAAGAGGCTGTAAAATGGTACTTCATCCTCTTTTAATTTTGCATTTTCATGAAACTGACATTATTTCTCATTTTGGACACACCCATTTTGTAATATTTATAGAGGGGTAGAATCTTTATAGTATTATTTTTGCATCTTTGCTTTTCAGTCACTCATGCTGAAAGCAGCAGATACAGAAAAATACAACATTAGAGAGTCATTTACCTGAGATCGTTAGGAGTTTGGAAAAGGTCACAGAGACTGAATACGGTGTCAGGCCTTGGAAAAAAAACAGGTGAGTGTTTATCTTACTTTCATCTGGCAAGCAAAAATAGTTCATAGCACTTGAACATGGCTTTTTGAAACGTCATAGTTTTTTAATTACAGCAGTGAGCTGGAGGAGTTAAGTAACTCCTCATTTCTTTTTTTCAGTAAGCCCTTCAGACTGAGGGGAAAAGTCTTCCTAAGCCTGCAGCATAACACTGCTTGCAGCAAGGCTGTAACTGAATTAGCACACCAGCCCTAACTCCCATTGATGGGACTTGGCATGGAAAGAATGGAAGATTGTTCCCTGTATGTCTTAGAGAAAAAGATAATGAAAAAAAGGACGTGAAAGTAAAACATTCAAATTTATCAATACAACTCAGGATTTTTAAAAATTTCTCTTACTTGTCTCTACAAGTGTCAAATAATTGCACTTGTATTATAAAATATGATGTGACTGCATATCTGTATTTGGTTTGCATGGCAAGGCTTTTGTACCTGGAGGGGCGCTAAGGGGTGGCTTCTGTGAGATGCTGCCAGAAGCCTTCCCTGTGTCTGAGGGACCCAGTGCCAGCTGGCCCCAAGACAGACCCGTCACTGGACATGGCCAAGCCCATCAAGAGCAGTGGTTGTGCCTCTGTCATAACAGTGCTACACTGGAGAGGTAACTCATTTGAAAATACATGGATAGTTAGCTGTTACTGGCCTTGAATGATGGTGCACTGCACCCTTACATTTTAATTTACTCACCTTCTTTCAACCTTGTAGCTTCATCAGGCATCTGTAATAATTACCAATAGCAATGCCCAGATCCCCTAACCACAAGATGAGCATGATTCAGGCAGACTCCTATGTTCATTAATAGCTTTATGTCTTATAACCTGAGGTTAAAAAAAGAAAAAATCTGCCTCTCTTATTTATCTGACACCAATTTTACCAAATACAAAATGGTCCAATCAGGGGCTGTGGTACTGCAACCGCAAGAATTTTTCAATACTTAGAGGTTTCAGCATTTTCCTTTATAGGTGGATGCTTCAGGCACACCAAATTAAAGGAAAAGAACAGGGAAGAATTTCCTTATTTAAGTTACAGCCTTACAAGAATAGCTATCAACTCATAGAGGCATTTGTCATTTTGGAAACACATTTGTGTTTCTAAAATGGGTTTTACAGTATTTATTGTAAAATATTTGTAGTATAGATATTTCAATACTAGTTCAGTATTTAAATACTTAAATAAGCAAATGAATTATAAGCCAGCTTTCTGCCAACTGCACTATTTATTTCTTCTCTAAAATAGTACTAGCAGTTTTTTCAAACTCTTTTCATAAAAGAGAATGTTTCAATGAGTCAAATAATTTTCAATATTTAGAGAGATGAGCATTGTAACTCAAATAAACCCTCACTGCTAATTTACAAACATATATGATACCGTTCTCCTCAATATTTTTTTCCATTCTGCCTTTATGCATTCTAATATTCTTTGGGTTTTTCTTGCAGCTGCTTTCAGCAAAGGATTTTTTTCCTTAGGTTTCTACAACGACAGCAGCTAACTGAGCTGAGTCAGTGTGGAAATCTGGAAGTTGTACTGTTGTCTTCCTACCACGTGCACAGTACTTTACATTCAGACCCTGTTTTCCTTTGTGTTATCCTCTCCAGTTCTTTTAAATTACAGTTGTCTTCCCTGGGCTTGGTTCACTTTGATACCTTCACTGGACAACCCTTCATGCCTTGTGATATGTCTTCTTCTTGAACACTCCCACACCTTGTTTTTCCTGTTGTTTACATGTGAAGTCAATTACTACTGCACATGTATAAATAAATATATATATATGTATATGTGTGTGTGTGTATTTGTAGGAAATGTCTTCTGTTTGGTTGGCTTGCTTCAGAGAATTTCTCAAATTTGTCATGGTCATTTAAATTTTTAGGTCTTCACACATTTCATAACTGAGTTCAGCCAGAGTAACTTTAGGCCTAGCATCAGTCTTGTCTGATCTTTGCTTTTGCCTTTTTTCCAACAATCTCTGATAATTGTTCACCTTCACTAGCAAAATATCATTTTGTCCATCAATTCTAATGTATTTATCTATATAAATATCTGTATTTATAGATAGGCTTTATTTCTATTCATTAGTTACTTTGAAAATATGTTTTGATTTTTCTTGTATTTCTCACAACTCCTATTGTTGTTTATTTTCCTGTGTATTGGCTACAGTGAGTCAGATTTTTGAAGGATCTCTTCTCAGTTCAATTGCTTGAAATTTGTTATTTAGCTATGTAAGCTTTTCCTATTCTCATTTTGTTCAGTAGCACAACACCTCCTGAGACACTATTACAGTTTCCTTAAGTAGAAGAAATGCCATATCCACAGAGTTTACTTTTCCTTAGGGCATTTCCTATGAGCTCCCTCATTTCCTTAAATCTGTCTTTCTCAAGTTTATCATCACTACAATGCTTTTGTGTACATAACTTTCCCATGATATGGATTGTAATAATATTGTGATTATCATTGTTTTGTAGTGCTGACAGCACTACAATTTAAATGAACACCTATGTTCTATTTTTATGAGTGCAAGAGGCATTCACACTACCTAGCTCTAGACAGTCAACTTAGCTCAGTTCAGACACAATTTCCCCAGGTTCCCTACATTGTCAATAAAGACAAAGCACACCTGCAGGAGCTGATCCAGGAAAAATACCACTTGTCAGCACCTGAAGTATACATCTCATCTGAGATAAAATATTGGTTTTAACTTCCATTTACTCACCTCGTTAGCTGCTTTGGGCTTTGCAGGGTGTATGTAGCCCTTGAGAATGATGATCTGCCTGCTCTGAGTGTGTGCTAGAAGGGAAACAGGCATTCCTCATGCAGCTAGAAGGGAAGAAAACTGTTATCTGTTCCAATTAGATGATATTAAATAATAATGTTCTAATTTTAATTAGGCTGTCTCTTTAAAAAAAAAAACAATTTATCTGAGTAACATCTTTATATCTTCATGTAGTCTTCATAATGATGAGATAAAACCTTGTGCTATCTGGAAGTCAAGTGGTTCTGAAAAGGAGCAATGTTTCATTGAACGGGGTATTTTCTCTCCACAATTATCAGGAAAGCTACAATACACACCAAGAGATTTGAAACTGACGTGCCCAGTAAGTTTTTTAAATATTAAAAAATATATATACACATTTAAAATCTTGTCTGTTTGTTTCAGAGACTCTCCATGGCTTAAATATTAAGAGGAGTTGGCATTTGTGTCAACTGAGGTTGCCTGAGCTATATATCCTACAATAAAACAGTTCTGCAGCAAATGTTCATATCACTGAGGAGCCATAGATATTCCATTACTATCCAAAGACAGATGTGTAACTTTTGACTAATAAAAACTGGATGAAGGAAACTAATGGGACACTAATCTCCTGGTATCTCATGGGACAAAGAGAAAGAGAATAAGATTTTTAAAGACTACAAAATTTGTTTCCTCTGCCAACGACTTGCAAAATGTTATAAATAAATCAGTGGTTTCATCATGGTTTGACTTTTGGGACCATCACCATGACAGAATGAAAAGAGCCTTGTCTTGGAACTCTGAGACTGCAAAAGCATCTATCCATCTGTGACCAAACTCCCGTCTGCAGGCACAAGCTTCTGGGAACAGGTATTTCATCAGCTACTCATTGATGACAATTATGTGATATTTACAATTTCAAAACAATGCAGATAGAGCTCTCTCGCTATAAAACTTTAACGAGCAGCACGTTTTGTTGGAAGTGTCATAAAACTTTCATCAAAGTTCAAAATATTCCCAAGAAAACAGCTCTGTCTTTGACAAGAAGATCAGAAATTTTCAGTTTAGATCAAACACTGTGAAGAGGAAGAGAAATGTCGTCTGTTATAATTATTAGGATACGATAATTATACTTTTACAAGCTCAGAAAATTTTTTAAAAGCAACTCAGTAAACATTATAAAATCCAGTATTAAGATTAGCTTTTATAGTTCTCCTTATAAGGAAGATGAACAAAGTCATAGTAGCTAAAATCAAACAACAGTGGTAGGAAAGAGAATGTTGATTTGTTTTTACCATTATTCAGAGAGGCTACTCTAAAAAACTGGCCAGTAGGGAAAATGAAATAAAATAAGAAATTAAAATAAACTATTTCTTTACTTCATTCTGGAACAATTCCTTTTTCCCCACTAGGTAAAATTCCTTTACTCCTTTCCCACAGCTGATGTTACAGATAACCTTACAGAGGCAGGAGATACTGAGTTCCCTGGACTTTACCGTAGCTCTTAATTTTTAAATTTCTGCTTCCCTATCAGTGGTTCCATGAATAATCAAATAATGAACCTTATGATCTTTGAGGCATCAAGAATTTAAACAAATCAAGGCAGAAACAAGAACAAAGTATTACAGTATGGTAGAAGTTAAGATGTAGCTAAAGAAGGGGTGAAAAACTCCCCAGACAATAGAAGAGAAGGTGGGCAAAAGAAAAACATTCTATAGAATCACATACATATTATGGGAGCATAAAAGAAAATCAGTTCCTTTCAGTACAACACACAGGCTGGCAATGATTCCATGAACCATCTTTGTGGACAAATCACAACAACAAGGTTTTTTCTTTTGTTTCTGCTTCTCTTTTCTGTGGCTAGTTACAGCATAGGCCATAAGGAGATTCTTTGCTGTACTCCATCATCCATCCCTGGCTTTGTTTTCCATGTTTTGTGTTGCCTCCTTAGCACAGATCAGGGTGATCTGCCTGTTCACAGAGTCTGTGGTTATCCTCCCCCAAAACTTTTTGAAGCCTTAGCCTGTTCTGCAACAGTTCTTGATTCCTCAAGTTTTATACAGTTGGCATTAGCCTGCCAGTGGACTGAAATGGAAATAATGGTGACAGCCTCCCCCGAATCTTTAAAATACACCTCCTGCTTCTTCTTTCCCTGGATAGAGCAGCCTACACACCATGGTTATGTCAACCTCTCTAACAGCAAGTTGAAAGGTAATACACTAGAACTTCAGGCCTTGACTTGAACATATCCCTCAAACTAAGCCAAGCAGTAGTGATGGCACCTCCCTTCCATGTTAGAAGAAAATACAGACCCACCTCCACATCTCAAATACACAGCAGCAACTCCAGGTTTCACTCCAGTCACCTACTTTAGGTCCTAAAATCCAGATATGAATCACACTTGTTGTGTAAGTCCTTATTTCTTTAGTCTGCAAAAGACATGAAGGCAGTATTACTGTTTTAGTAACAAGGTAGTATGCAGTACTGCTCAGAGCTGCAAATGTGACCCTGAAAGCCCCCAGATGACATTAAAATTCCAGGTTTAGGTACTCATATATTCAAACCAGGCTGCTTCTTAGCATGCCTGAAAGTCAAGGAATTTTGCTGTCAGAAGTGAAAGTACCAATTAGGTTAGATAATTCCAGGAAGTATGTTTGGCAATTAGCCAAACTTCGTGTCTTTGGCAATTTGCAAGTAAAATTTGAAACCTACCTTCCTAAATGTAGAAATGAGGTGGAATTAGGACAGGCTGAAATTCATTCTATGCCTCTGTATGCCCTGTGTATTGACCAGTGGATATCATTTCAAACTCACTAGGACTTAAGAACTAGAAATTAAGATTTATTGCTTATCTCACTGATGTCCAGGGTATCACAGTGGATGCTGGCTCTGGTCTCTGGACCAGAATATTTTCAAAGTAATTGCTGAACTCGAACTGAAACAGCATCTAGATTTTGGTTTCAGGTACTATCCCTGCCCTCCAGTTTGCCTTTACTAGCTGTAGCTATCCATGCTACACATTCTTCAGAGCCATGAATCACATACACAAAATTACTTTCCGTCCCAAGTGGCTAGGTAGCGAAATAATTAAATGCTGTTTGAGCTGCAGAGTAACCAAAGCAGGTCTTAGTTTCCCACTCTGACTCAGGAGGGCACAGAAAGAGGTGCCATTGTCCTGCAGCCATAAGCTCCCTGATTTCACCTCATGTTTCCATACTCGGGATGGGAACTGCAGAATGGATGCTGTAGGAGGGCATGGGATTGTTCAAGCCTTTTCATTTTATCATTGCTCTAGTGGAAATGACTGGAACATTTTTCTATCTGGTAAGTAGATACAGGTGATAAAAATGACGTAGCCAATTACAAATTTAAGTGGGCTTTATTAACAAAAAGCCTCTAAACTTACAAGTCGGGACCCAAGGAATGGCAATCTGCCGAGCTGTGAGGCAAAGGGGAGCGGCGCCGGGCCCGAGACCACCGAAGGTCGGGGCCAGAGGCACAGCCAGGAGGCGGGGGTTCAATTTTTATTGAAAATAAACCCACATGGTTGGGTGCCTCCCTCTCGGTTCTCCCAGCCCCTCTCGATCTCACCCACTGGCTCGTTTGTATCCAGGGGTCGCGGTTGGACACCATCAAACCAATTGAGTGCGCTGTGTTATCCCCTTATGGTAATTTGGTCCCCCAGCACTTCTCCCCCCCTTTGCCTCTGCTTCCAGAAGTTTCCTTCAGGTGCCATTTTAACTTTTAACATTAAAATACATGTAACTGAATGACAACATATAAAACACATATAGCTGAGTAATAATTTGTTCCAGCAGAACCTCACAACATCCTTCAACTGCCAAACCCTCGATGTCTCTGCAAACATGCCACTTTATTAACTAATTAACTGTTTTCCTCAACTTTCATAACTAATTAAAGTCCACAACTTTTTAACCAAGATTAACAGTCCCTCCCCTGATTGGGATACGAAAGCCAATATAATTCTGTTTATAACACAGGTATTCCACAACACACCTTTAGCTGGCCTGCCTCTTCAGTCTTTGCAATCATCTTACTGCTCTTCCTCTGTCAGGACTGCATTTTTAACAGCTCATTCCTTCCCACTTGTGTTTGTATGTCACAGACCTGTGTTTATTCAGTATGCATTTATGTAGATATTATGTTCAAAATACCTGGGGTTAAGAGAAAAAGGCAAGCAATGTAAATATTTACCTCATTGTATATATTCAGCACACGAGTTAAAAACCCAAAGTTTTCTGAATTGTGTTGAGGACTTCAGAAAAACAGAGAGGGGCAAAATAGCAACAGTGCAAGGTTTTCAATAAAAATAGGGATCACTGAGTTAAAGACTTGCAGAAAACTACTTGTTAAATTAAGAGAGAGAGATGAAAATGGATTAATTTAATTATGCGCTTGGGTATATAAAAATGCTTAATACAAAGAAGTTAAGTTATGCTAGTTAGAAGTTTATCTCCCTTTCCAGAGATCTCCATGCTTTCACACAACAAAGGCATTGCCACGGATGCTGGAAATATACTTGGCTGAATAATAAAAATAATGTATTCGCGAGTAAATTATTCAGAGATTGACAGGAAAAATGTTGAATAAATTATTCACTGAACATTATTTAATAATCTAGAGAGCTGGTCAAATAATAGAAATATGTATTTCAGATAATTTATTCAGAGAGTAATGTCAAAATCCTTTGGCTAGGATTTTCCTAGTCCATTAGGAATAAATAATTTGACAAGTTATTGATTATAGTTCATTTCTGTATTAAAACAAAATTCAGCAGGAATGCAGTTAAGCGGAAAGATACATAATTGACAATAAAGTGTCATCATCTTGATGATGAAAATCTTTTATCATGCATGCAAACACAGCCTGTGTTCAAGAATTGCTTCAAACAGTGCTTACACTCCACATAGGATCATACTTTTTGAGGGGTTTTAAGGTATGTAAGTCTGTGATAATAGCTGTTATCAGGCAGCACAGTGGGGTTGAGCAGAATCCTGCCAGCCAGCAGTGTGGGGCTGGACAGGTTATCTATCCTTTCCTTTTAAAAGATTGTGATTAATTTTCCTCATTGTCAGTAAATCATTTAACTTTGATATGGGAGAGCAAAGGCACGTAGCATTTTCTGTACATGTTTTAGCCTGGGTTTCAAGGTATTTGTACTCAGCCAGCTGAAGCAAGAACAAGAAATAGACCTCTTTATACACCTTCACAAAGGCATTTCATAACAGAAGATTCTCCCAGGAGCAAAGCAGTGACGAAGGGGAAAGGCCACGGTTTGTGTGGGGAGTGTGCACAACGTTGCTGCCACCCCAAGGTACACCCAACAGGCACTTAGGAGTCTGGTTTTTCGGAGTGCTTTTCTTGTGGGAATGTGAATCAGCACTATATCCTGTACAGTACTGTTGTGTGAGGCCACAGTTCAACTGCAAAGAATAGAGAATTGAAAAATTCAATGTTTTCTTCATCAAAAGCTCCCCTCATCCTAAGGAAGCCAGCTGAACATCTGCAGGAAGGGGCACTCTGCCTCCTCCACACTAAATGCACATAATTTTTTATTTTCAATTCATCTGGCTAGGAAAGCTAAGAGAGTGAGTACTCCTCTGTTGTTAAATATCCTATGCATTGTCTTCCTGACACATTGGACATTAGATACATTTATACCATAAAGTTTGCAAATTCTTAATATTGAAGAACTGGCAGAATGGATAAAGAAAATCTGTGTATGAAAAAGCAAAATACAATGCAAAAGTTAATTATCTGAATCGTTGTCACTACAAATAAGCACCTGGCAGCAGGATCCTCTTCACTTGTTATTCGTTGTATTTGAAAGCGAATCTCTAGCAATTGTAATTAGAAGTAAAATGGAAAGGAGGAGTTTTATGAAAAATTTGCACCCAAAATTAAATCTCATGCAGACATTACATGCATTTCTTCTGGCAACATGTTTTAGTGCTATTAGGTACTAATACCTCACCTTCCACTTGCCCTCTCAGGGACAGTCTTTAATTGTCAACTATTTCCGTACTCATTCTATTTGACATCCATCTTCATACCATTCATCACTTCTTCCTCCTCCACAGATTCTTCTACCAGTCACAGTTACCCTTTTCTTCCTTTTCATATTTTGAGGGTGGGACAGAGAGAGAAGATGCATTTCACAGTGTAGCTTTATGCTTCATTAACAGTAATATGCTAAAATCTATCAGTCTTCAATTAGTCAGTTCACCAGGTGTTTAGCTAGCCTGACATCTGAAGATGTCTCTGCCTGCTCTCTTGATATTGTTATGCCTTCTCTTTTTCATCAGTTCATTAATGTACTTGCCATATATTGCTTCCATCCATTTTGTATGTGGAGACTGTGAGTGTGTCTGTAACACTGGCAATTATAGAAATAGATGTAATTAAAACATAATTTTGGTACTTGTTTTGTAACACATAACTCACCCTTCTCCCATCAGAATGGAATTTACAATACATGCCATGAAAACTTGCATAATATTTGCTTTGCAGCATCTGCTCAAAGAAGGGAAAAGCCAAGCTGACCGTGAACACATGGTGAATGTAAATGGGAAAGACTCAAGCTACTCATCCACTCCACTGGTTTTAGATGGAAAACAAATTTTCCTCCATGTTCTTAATAATCTTGAACTTAAAAGGGTGATGGACTGCAGTACTGTACATTCATTTGGGTGGATCATCCAGCTCTTTCTTTATATCTGTTATCAGCTGTCCAATCCACTGTGTACAAATGTCCAAATATTAATGCTTCACACCGTCTCAAGTGCATCAATCTCATTCAGGTTTTAAACATCTGACTTTCAAGCCCACATAGGACACTAAATTATTAATACTGACACATTAAATTGCCTCATTATACATTTCAAAATGTATGAAGAAATATTTTTAATATAAACCAACTTACTGTCTTATGCTGGTGATCTGAGAGGCTCTAAGGAAGAGATTGTTCCACAGTTAAGCTACTCTTAGTTTTCTTGTTTCTTCTTTCAGATTTTCTGAAGTTTAAGAGAAAAAGACTAAAGGTCACCAATTTAATAAACAACAAATTTAATTCTTTCCAATCCTTGAGTAGATTAAGAAGATATTTCACAATGTATTTATTATACATGTAGCTGGAAAATGGCATTGACTTTTGTGTGGACAATTATTGATAGTTTGGGTTTTTTTTTATAGGTGAGTCCTAAGGCTATTCCTGGAAGAATATAATTAATGATATTAATTCTCTCCCTACTTCTCTAATTTCCCTTTCAACAAAAGCTAATGCTGTATCTAATTTTTTACCCATAATAAAACTATTGCCATAACAACCTTTTCCTGCAGGTTAACTAGTAATTTACCATATGTTACCAAATAGAAACTTTGCCAAGGTCAGAATAAGATCAGAATAAGTAACATCTACAGCATTTTACTTAGTAAACTAGCCACCATTAAAGAAAGGTGTCATTTCATAAACTGATGGAGAATTTTATCTCACTTTACTTGAAAGAGCTGCAAAGTTTTGCATACTTTTGAGGTCAAGCTAAAAAGCCTTCATCTGACTGGACTATGCTTAGTCCTTTCTGTAAATAAAGAAATTAATTATTTTTATTAAAAATTCTTTTTATGACATCTATATTTTTATGTATAGTTGTCTGGATGTTTGAATATGGCTTAGATTTGTGCTGAATACTGTTGCCCTACTGTTTTTCAATTAACCATTTTCCATTAACTAGCTTAGCAAATCACCTGGATTATTCTTCTACTGGAAACATTTCAGCTCCAGACAGTACATAAATTATCTTAGACTTCCTTCTCATTCATATAAAGGCTTTAATGCTTCTTTCCTCCTTCTTGTGACATCCTAATTTGATAATTTAGGGTTTTGGCAGTTTTAAATTTCTCTCTGGGGTCAGCTGTCCTGGCTGTGTCCCTCCCCAGCTTCTTGTACATCCTTAGGTACTCACTGGCATTGGCAGCACAAAAAGCAAAAGACCCTGATGCTGTGCAAGTACCGTTCAGTAACAGCTGAAACAACCCTTATTATCAGCACTGTTTTGGTCACAGTAAACACCAAAAAGAGCCAAATAAACGAAAGGAAAAATAAAGCATAACAAAAGACAGAATTATTTGAGGAGTAGCTATAACACCTCATAACTAGTGGGAACTCTGGGTGAAAAAAAGTCTGCTCTTTCCCTTCGTGCCCAGTAACACTTGAATCTTCATAATTACATTGCTGGAAGTAATATATAGCTCTTTTGAAAATTTGTTTTTATTTATGCATATCCACACATACACAAAGAGATTATAATCATAAATTTGGAAGGATACTAAAAAGCTTTCCAAAGAATATTTGGCATTATTGACATTTACAGAGTTTGGACATTACTTCATCTGTTCCGGAAGGATCTCTTATAATTATAGTGCACTGGGAATTCAGAGACAGCAGGTTTTATTTTGTCTGCTGAGAGAGCTTCAAGTGGCTCAGGTAGAGGTTATTGAGTCTGCTTAATTTTTACAAGCTCCCATTTACGTATGGTTGCTAAACAAGGTACCTGTAGTACCATGGCTGGGATCCACTGACACTGGGCATGAGGTGAGTGCCTGAACATGCTCCTTTTTGGGGTACATCCTGGGTTAGACATGGGGCTTGACCAGAAGGCACCACTGGATCTCCAGTCCAAGGAATATACAGGGTTAGAAGCAAAGGGAGAAAAACAGGAATGAAAAAGCATCATGTCAACCCAGATATTGCAGTGATTCAAAGCAATTTCATTCTCAATTTCTCTTTCCTCCTGAAATTGTGATGTTGCAGTCTTTAAAAAGTAAAACAATACAGAGATACCATAATAAGGATGAAGCCTAACAAACAGTTCTAAATGGATACTAAAAAAGCTATGTAGGCATCGACGTGAAAAAAATAAAGATGCTTTGATGTGTGTCATCTCTTCATTTTAGCAATTAAAATGGGTTTTGAAGCTCTCTGGCATTTAATTTAAGCCCATAGAGTATAAAATTATGCTGTCCCTTGCAGATAGTCCCATATTTAGCACAAACAAGGTCGTAAAGATCAACAGACTTAGAAAAAATGGTAATTTGAGTTTTCAAATACATAAACTTAATTCTCTTTATTTAGGAGCTTGCCAAAACTATGACATACAACTGTCCTTTTTTTGGTGTGTTGTTTGTGTTTTTTTCAGTTGCGTAATCAGGGAGTATTTAGTGTTTTTACATAAACACAAGCTGTGAGATAGAGTAACTTTTTTTCTACCTGCTAAAACACACGAACAGGACCCCTATATTCTGTCCTGAAAGAGTTTCATGTAATAGGTTGTTTGAAGGATTCCCCAGCAGAAACATTTTCCTATTTAAAAAAAAGTGGTATTCCAGTCTTCCTAATAATTATTCTGACATGTCTGCACTAAAATGACATCTGCTCATATGTCTTAAATATGTGACAACTCAGAATGAATGATGTTAAATTTTTCATTCAAGCATGACAATTTAGTGGAAGTTAACAGAAAGGATCTTGAATGATATAAATTAAAACCCCTTTAGATTATGTTATGAAGTTACACCAGTAATTACACTGTGGATATGTTAGAAAATAACAAATGCCATTATTGCAGTTTTACATAGTAGTCTTTAGAAATATTTACTAGTAAAACTTTCAAAATGGAGGTTTCATAAAAGGTTCTAGATGTAATAACAAGTGTATATAGTGTAATAAAAACTGCATCCAGGTTCTGGATGCAGTTTGACCACAGAAGTGTTGGTATGCATCTATGGGCTCTCTTAGAATAACTGACATTATCCAAACATTTCCTTTGCATGGAAAGTTTTGTGTTGTAAACTGCATGCAAACCAAAAATGAGTCTGTGTGTCTGCTACATACAGAGTGAGGTTTGCAATAGGAGAAAAGAGTATCATCAAAGTGTACTATTGTTAAATCTCACATCCACATACACAAACAAAAAACAACTTCTTGCTTTGCTTCCTAACTACTTTACTATACAGTGTTTTACTATAGCTGTGTTTTACCAGTGGTAGCAGCAATGTGCTAAATCAGATTTAGCTAACAGGTGCTCTCCAGGCTGTGGACAATTACGTAATAAAAATGTATTACAGTGCTCACTCTTGGGAGTTAAGACTTTTGCTGTAGTAGTGAAATGCATTCTATGAAGTGGAATTTCTAATGGACTTCAACAGAACTGGTGGCTTGAATGCTTGGTGATATATCAGGGCTAGTGCCACAGAAGAAAGCCTCACAGGAAGAAGGTAATTTATATACTAGAAACACTTATGCTTTCCATTGCATATATTTGCAACAATAAATCAAGTGGACAACATGTTTCCTATTTGCATTTGCAATAAGCATTTCTAACTGTTAACACTGAGGATTTTTTTTTTTTTAATTATGTAGTTTCATTATCCACTCATACTTCTGAAAAATGAGAAAATGAAGGAACACACAGAGCTGGCAGATTTAAATGGCTCTTAGAGAGGTACTTCAACATCAAAATTATCAAGAGCAAATTGTTTATACAACCTTTGCTTTCTCCACCTTCCCTAACAAATAGTATTAGTAAATGAATCATGTAAAACCACTTAAATGCAATTCTGGAAAGGAGGGGAAGAATTTCCTCATAAATTCATATTTTATTAATAACGACCTTTTTGAACCAAGTTATCATGTTAAGGAAGATAGAGTTTGGATTTTATTTTTATACCAAGTGTTATTAATGAGTAAAGTGATATTTTCAGGAGATTGGTAATATTAGTTCCATTTCTTAGATTTATTCTCTTTAGTAAGAACTTTAAATAGCTAACATATCTTTAAACAATGTCTTACGCTGCTTTAAAAAATATTCAAAATTCTGTTAACAAATCTGATGCATTTTAGCAAGCATAATGATATTTTCTTTGCTTTTCAATAACATCATGCTTTGTAAATGACTGTATTAAGCCTTAAGATTGCATTGATCCTAAAAATTAGGTCTTGTGTCAAAAGGTGATCCAAAACATCTTCTCAGCAGATCTTAGTGAAATATCTCCTTTTAGAGAGAATTGTTGCTACGGGAAGGTCTGGTCTACCATGTCCCTCTGTAATCCTCTGCTTACTGCATATACCTTACGTCATTTTTTCCCATAATTAATTCCTACTGTGTACTTTGTGTTGCATTCACTGGCAAATCTGTATTCCCTTTAATGCTTATCTATTGGATTGGCCTGTGAGAACTGTGGGGGTTTCCAGTATTTTCATTTGTAGCTGCCTGAGTCCTGTAAGTTCCATTGGAGGAGTTCTAATGTACATAACTGATGATAACAAAGACATTTTCTTCATTTGTGCTGTAAAAGCACAAGTAAACTTGCTCTTCATAACTCTTCATAAATATGAAGGCTCTAGTAATGTTGTCTTTTACTTTATTGAAGGTGCTTCAGAAACTGCCATTTATGTCTAATGGTAAATAAAGTCTCAAGACAGCTTTGGATGGTACAGAAGAAGTACAATGTCTGATTTTTAGAAATATAAACTAAAAGTCAGGTAGGTAAGATGAGTTGTATAAGACAATCAGTGGTGCTAGCCCTTCATCTAGCCTCTCACACCACAATGCAAACAGCAAATCAGAAATCATCAAGTTTTTAAGCATGACCACCTCTCAATAGGGTACTTGTGAATAGAAATATTTATGTTTCATCTCAGTCATTTGGTATATGAAGGGTACTGTCACCTTAAGGAGGTAGCAGTTTGGTTGTCTAATCTATGCACAATATATATTTTTTAAAGATAGCACTTGTGGCAGTAAAAACTGGATTAACGTCACTGAACAGGGCTGATTAAAAACAATAGAAAGACCTGTCCAGTTTTTTGGAAAGGAGTGAACCAATGGTTACTAGAATATTTTAAACACCAAAGTTTTATAAGCAAGATGAAAAACACTCCAGCATTATGCAAAACAATGTTACAGGATTTTATGCACTTTTGTGCTTTCCTATTACTTCATTTTTTTTTACCATTCTCTATTCATTCCCTTTACTAGCAAATTTCAATTCCTTATCACTATTTAATGCTTACCATAATAAAAAAAAAAGTAATTTCAAGAAGAGAATAAAGATAGAAAACGTCAAAGTTGCAAAAAACTGAAAACAATGTCAGAAAAGAAGCTGTTATAGAGTTTTAATTACATTTTCTCTCTGCTGCTCTTTCTATAATGGCTTGGTTCTTCTTGTTAGAGCTGGATATTTTTTCTAATGAAGTATTGGCTGTCTTAACATTATTAAGTATTGAATATGCTTTTCATTTCTACTTTCTGTGTTTCATTCAGCCACATGCCAGAAATCTTATCAGTTATAGCACAAATTAAGAAAGGTCACTGCAGTGGATGGGGACACTCCTCTGCAGCCCCCACGAGTTTCTGGAAAGGAGAAGGGATTATGCAGCTGGAAATCTCCCTGCCGCCCAGAAACCAACTACTACTACAGCAGCTTACACCAGCAGAAATTTTTTTTAACCAAACAGTCAATGCTGACTTACAATAATTAAAAAAATGCCTGAGGAATATATAATTGTCATTAATAATATTAGGCAGTGTAGGAGGGAAATTTTGTGGTCTTCCCTCCCCATTTTTCCCTGCTGCCTGAAGGTTGTCTGATTTGAGAACTGCCTTTGAAGAAAGCATGGCATCTCTCTGTTGATAATTTATGGCTACAACAATTTCACAACATTCTTCAGAAGAATCTATTAACTTTATTATTTTGATTATTATTCTTCGAACTGGAAGATTATAATATTTACCACGCATTACCATACATAAATTATCACAATTTCTGGATTTACCCACATTTATTCAATATCTGCTTTCTCTACTGGAAACAGTTTTAACTTATTTTGTCATGAAAATCTCACTAGTGATTCATTTGTTTATCTTTTAAATCATGAATCGCAACTGTATCTTGGTCTTTTTGTATGTTCAGGTTCCTTGCAACTTTTTGAGCCAATCTGTGTTAGCCAATCGATCTAACAATATTCATGATGAAAATAAATAAAAACTGTAAAATGTTTACCACTTGATAATAATGTCGTCAGATGTACATACGTCATTTAAAAATTCAGCTGCTGGGAAATTTGCAGGCTTGGCTGTTTTCCTAGGAGTCATGTGTCTCAGAAAATCCTAGGAAAAGTTCAAAATAAAACCCAGAATTTCTTTAGGAATAGCAGCACCTGGAACTGAAAGAAGAATGACTACTCTTAGTCTTACTCTGACTTAAATATGTGCATGAGGGTACCACGTATTTACCACATCCATGAATTCCACATGACTCAAGGCTCACTAATTCCTTCCTTGTGATCCAGAAAGTCAGCTATTATGCACTCTACTCCTCTGCTGGAGCTAAAGCTCAACACCAGATGGCACCTAAAGGTCACAGAGTGGTCTGCATTCTAAAAATAGAAAATTAAATTTTAGTTTGAAGATAAGTGATTATGCAAATAATCATTGAACAGAGTCAAATTCATATAAAGTAACTTTAAAATTTTTTATCAAAATCAAAACATATCTGCATAAGGTCAATACTAAATTTTGGAAAAAAATTAGCAAATTAGGAGAAAACCCAAAGCTTTAATGTTTCCAACATGAAGAATCTTCCAGAATATGCTTGAAAAGTTAAACCTCATAGATGACAGTTATTAAAGGGTCATTGTAACTGTTCTCTTCACACTGCCATCAAGAGGAGGAATGATTGAGCATGAAAAGGAAACTGTGGTGCATTTTTGCCTGCTGTCTCCTGTGTGCTGCAAAATCCATGTGTATTCATGAGAATACATATTAAAATACACCCCTCTATAATAAAATCTAAGTTTGAAAAAGGGATAAATAAATAAATAAATGTTGGATCAGTCCAGTAATGGCTGTCATTCTACAGATGTCTTCCAGTTCCACTATATAAACATCAGAAGACAGGCTATGCAGAATGTCTTGGGAGCTTTTAAATGCAATGTTTAATTTGCTATGTTAATACTTTACATGTCTTCCAGAAAAAAAGAATCTTCCTGTTTCCAAAGGCTGAAATCTAATAGTCAGGTCAGGTTTCATAGCAGAGAAGAAGTAGCAGCCTCTTAAGGACGCATGACTATCACTATAAAAGTTAAGTATAAGTTAAAATCAATATCAAGAATTACACTTGGAAGCAAATGAAGCACTGGGAGCAAATTAAGTTTATAGAGTTCTAATTTAACGTTCACCATGCAATGAGCTCTGCAGAATGTACTTTAGGGCCCAGCCTGGAGGTGACAAAGATATAACTGGTTTTAGTGAAGTCTATATTCAAGACAAATGACCAAGACTCTCTGGAGACTCCATGATGAAAGTCCGGGCACTCAGCTGCTGCTCCTGCTCTTCAGATAGACAGAGATCCCTGAAAGGGTGATAGAGAGAGATAAACGTTGCTCTCATCCTTTTATATAACAATCATAGACAGAATCTTTCACAACCTGATTGGTAAAATCAGTATGTCAGAAATATTTTCACATGGGATTTATAAACAATATTTTTTGCAAAGCTGCAGGAGACATTTCTTTTCTGCTCCAGGCTGTTGCCTTCTAAGGAGTTTGGTCTCGTGATCTACAGCTTTGGGCCAGCACTTGCCACAGGGTCAAGCCTTCCCTGTCTCTACAGACCTATTCCACAGAGAAAAAACAAAATACAGAAGATAAAATTGCTTTTTGTTCATTTTCTTTACCAGGATTACAAACAGAGCATCTGGCCCAGAGGAATCCCTTTAGAGGTAAGCTGAAAAAAGCCCATACAAAGCTTACCAATATTGTTCAAATTTATGGTCCTGCTTGTTGGTACTTAGATGGCTTCTACTAGAAAGGCAACACACATGAAATCAGACTCCTCCTTGCTGTTTTTTAAACAAAAGCAAAACAAAACAAAACAAAACCCAAACCTCAGATGACAACGAGTAACTAGAATTTATGGTTACAAAAAGCCTAAGAAATTCAGGGATCACCAATTTTCTAGGAAATCATAATTAGCATGCCATCAACATATTACATATGTCAGAGTGAGCAGTTCCATCCAACATGCTGGCATTTCAGTTTTCTGTGAGGTGCAGGAGGAATAAAGATAGGGTTATTTTGATCTTCCTGCTGCTGAATTTCTTCTGTCTGCCTTCATCACCCTTTCTTTCTACAGAAGAACTAATGAAAAAGAACGGAAACCCTATCCTGGATTTTATATGATTCTCCATTTATTTCTGGAGTTTAAGGACAAGTCATGGGATGAAATTTCTGTCACATCCAAATACCAGGCTTTGAAGGGCTGTTTCAGTTTGACAGAGTGTGTTATTGTGGTTTTTTTTTCTAATTTGTTTTGTGTGAGTACGTGTGTATGTGCCCCAATATATAAAATGAAAATATAGAAGTGGAACACAATATTCTAAGGACTGATTTTTATTCAATTTGTCATGTAATCTAAATATGTCACTTAACTGCCAAGGGAAAAATATTAAATCTTACTGAAGTCTGTGTTCTTTTCCATTGCTGTCGGGGGCACGTGCAAGGTGTTCTCTCAGTGTGCCCACATGAGGCATTTCAGTCATTAAAAAACACACCATCAGCATGATTAAGTTGTTGCATTAGAAGCTTCAAAAGCCCTTCTGTTTCAAATTGTTAATAACATACGAGGGATTGGAGGCACTCTGAAAAGCAATACACAGAAAGTCAAACAGCCTGGATAATGGTGAAGAGGAAGCTAACACATAAATAAATTACTTGGGCAGGCAAAGAACAAATTCACAGAGAGAGGTGGTAGCATATTGTCAGAAGACAGCTTCAGGCAAAATAGGTGAAAATCACAAAGAAAAGACATGAAGCACAGAAAAGGAAACAAAATTGCAGAGGAGTAGAAAAAGCAAAGGCCTAATAGTTATTCTGACTAGGACAAGTTGACAGCATGCCAAAAGAATTAGGATCTAATCAGTCTGCGAGGCTGAAGATTGTTTGGAAGAAGGAGAATCAAATAAATGGAATATTTGAAAAAAGACAAAGGAACAAACTGATTTTGAGGGGAATATTATGTTCCTGTCAAAAGTTTCTTGACAGAGAAAGGGTGAGACAGACTTTTCTACATCTGGGTCATCATCACCTCCTGATGCGCAGGTGAGGTCACGGCCGTGTTTAAAACGAGTTATTGAAGATACAGGATAGTGTTTGTCCTTCTGCAGCAAGCAGGCTAAATGATCCATGGAAACACAGGTAACTCAGCAGGGAAATGCAAACCATTTTGTAAAATATGTGTCACCATTTTAAATGACAGGAGTTTGGAAAAGTGTATCAGCTCCATCATATTGGTAACTACAATGGGCTTTTGCTTCCCAATATATCTAGAATTTCCCACTGGTTTTTAGCAAATTCTCATGAAACCATCAAACAAAAATAATTGTCCTTAATTAGCTTCAGTAGTTGTTCTCATTCAGCCCTGAATTCACTACCCACTTCAAAATTACTTGATTTTTCTCCTTGGAAAACTAGTCCCAATCCTTCAGAATAGCCCAAGAGTAATTGCAAAAGCAATTACTTTGAGACTTGCCTAACCTCTGGACGGGAATGCTATCATTAATGGGCAAGTCAGGACCCAAAACTGAGAACAGACTTATTGGTCATGACACAAAATAAGCCCAGAGTCATCTAAGACACTGACACAGGGTATCACAGGAACAGCCTATATTCAGACTCTGAAGATCATGCTGCTTTCATTTGGCTGTTTAACTGTAAATCTAAACTTACATGTAAAACCACCTCCAGACTAGAGATTGCTTTGATGATGTCTGTTTTGATGAAACTAAATGATTAAAACATTAAGACAAATGAATTATTTCCTATAATATATTTCCTATAATATATAGATTTTATAACACCTCAGATATTATTGTGTTGTAAAATTAATTTAAAAATAACATTTTAACAACAACAACAACAACTAAAGAAAGTAAGCAGGAAATAAAGTGCTACACTGCTGTAACCACAGAGACCTGCAACACATAATGCCTGTGTCTAGAAATGGGCCATAAGGCAGGATGGAGATGGGGCACAGACATAGACACCACACATCTATAAACAACTCCTCCATGGTTACCTAAAGAAATGCAGCTCTGAGCTGGAAAAATCTGGTTTTAGGGGCAGCAAAGAGAATGAAGAACTAGTATCTAACAAAAGTACAAGGCAATATATGCAGTAAATTCAAAAGTTACATGGAGCTGCTGATCAATGAAGAAAGAGGACAGTGTAAAAGCACATTAGCAAACATTAAAATGACCCTGAATGGACACTGGAGGGAAGAAGAAGAAACTGTTGACATAAACAACCCAATATTCCTCCTTGTAAAGGACTCCACATGCTGCCAACTCAGCATGATAGGCTCACTGACAGCACCAACAGGAATCCCCTGGCCTTGGGTCCCAGGGAGATGAAGAAGAGGGATTACAACACTAGCAAAAGGGCTAGAAACCAAGAAACATGCATCTAAATTCCTAACTGCATTATTATACTTTTCCTGGACTAAGAATGCTTAAATTCTCATTATTTCGACTGTACTAACAAGGAATCCTTGGCCTCACCTACCACACACATTTTGAATGCAAGTGATGAAAAATTCAAATTTACAGTTACTTTTCTTGTAATTAAAAATTATTGATTTCACTTTAGCCTCTCTACAAACTTAAACAAACTGCTAAACTTTCAAAGAGCAGCCCTGTGGATTTGCAGTGGTGTGATAAGTACTGGAAGGGGGCCTGTGGGCAGATTGTTCACCTTTCTGAGAAAGGTTACAATCACCAGATGTGTGATGTAGCTGCCTTGTCTAGGAGGAGAAGAAGGAATGAAGGTGAAAAACTTTCATTGATCTACCTATCCTTTGTGCTACCTATGGTGAAAGTGAGTATCTCCAAGTACTCCTGAAGGAACACTTGAAAATATAAGAAAGTGCATGTAAGCAAATACTCTTTAAAAATAAAATAACCCATGCCTTTTATCCTAAAGGTGTTGTTGAAGAGTTGTCTCAGCTGTATATGTAATTTATGGCTGAAAGTAGAGGGTGATTTGAATGAGAATTTCTGGGGTGCCAACAGTAAGGAAAAATGTCCTCATTTTTCTTAGAAAGAATACAGGGAGGGAGGGGCAGAAGGAGAAGTTATTTTTTATTTTTGGCTTGATTTTTATTTGTTTGTTTGGTTTTGTTTTTTCCTCTAATGGTATTATTTGAAATGCTGAAAATTATGTTATAGAATCTGGAGCATGTAACTTTGAAAATCACTGAGCTTTCAGATTATGAGTAAGAAAGTAATTTTAAAAGTCATTGTGTTTCTTCTTTCAACAATAACTTCTCAAAATAAGTTACCCTGAAACTGCCCACAATCCTCACTGCAATAGAAGGTTGTGATTCTAAACCCGCTTTCTTTTCACTGACACTTTGCAATTTCATATATCAGTGACAGAAATAAAAATTCAAATACTTGAAACACTATGAACGAAAAAACATCCCATCTAACCATTAACCAGCATTGCTTTACATGGGGCAAATGTTGGTGAGAATATGAGAATATACACAACATTTTCATGTTAAAGATCTGATTCAAACTAGTCTATATTATTTTTCCTATTTACTTTTTAATTGACATCAGTACCCCTTCCAAAGCATAGCTTCCTCTTAGCAGACACCTGTGAGAAGAGGTGAGCAAGGGAGGTTTGATTGGCCAGTGATGGCATTACCTTACATGTCAAACATGGTGTCTGTAGACCAATGTTGAATGGATCACCAGTTTGCCTGCCTAATTTAAGACTGATCTTTGATCATTTGTGGATCTGTGGGTTTTTATGGGAATTTACCATGGCCATGTAGTACACGTGCATCTAGGGATTAGTACAGATTCTGAAAAATATTAAAATTAAGCCCTATGCAGCTTTTCTATTTTTCCTTCATATTTTCCTCTTTCTCCCAAATATGCAAGTGCTTGGATTTTATAATTTCTCCATATATATATATATATATATCTCAATATCATGCTGTGATCAAAAGCAATTTAATATAGCGCTGTTGTTTATACAAAAGGATATTTGAGGCCACTTTGATACCCTGCATAACATCTTCCTGCGATTCTTCTTCCCAGTTGTGTATTATTGAACACAACTAACAGCAACTAAAATGAAAAAAAGAGAAAAAAAAATGCTAAAACACACTTATACCAACACTGAGAGTAGGGTTTACCTAGTTGACTTTAGAGAAAATAGAGAGGATGTCTGCACCTTTGCAGAACTTGACACCTATGCAGTTAAGGCTGTAGTCACCTTGAGGAGGTGTTTAATCTTATTTCCTCAGTGTAAGATAAGTCATGTTATGGGGCTACTTGGTTCTGCCTGTCTGCTCTAGGCAATCTCTGTAGACAGCTTAAAACCTGAGGACATGAATTCTGCCTCAGATACTTTAAATTGAAACAATAACATTATTTGTATATTATATTAAATAATAGGAGAAATAAGTACACATGTTTGTTGCTACTGGAGTAAAACCAGATTATTATATTTGCTTTCTACTATAAATTATTGTAAAGCAACATTTAAAAAAAATCCTATGATTATTATTTTTTTAAATACTTAGTTTCAATTTTGAGATGTTCCAGTAAAAATTATTTACTTTATAATACACGTTTCCAATCCTATTTTTTTTTCATTAGTTTTGTCCTATGTATAACTGTGAGGCTATTATTTTCTGTGGTTTTAAAAACAAAGTAATATAAACCATGTTTTTAAAGATATAGTGCTAGTGCATACCTGTTCCATAGTGCAATGGGAATCACATGTTGAGATTTTCCTGCTCTGAAATCAGTTCTGCTCAACAAAAAGCAGAGTCTGCTCAAGACAGTGTTGTTACACTTTGGTTCTTTAGCTGCTACCTGAGGGTTCCTGTAATGCACTGTGCTGTGAATCATACCTGACAAACCATGAGGAAGGATTGACTAAAACCAGACTGTACCACTGCATTCAGAGTGTGGAACCACAGAACCACTGTAGTTGGAAAAGACACCCACGTTCATCAAGTCCAACCATAAACATAACATTTCTACTGAACTGTGTCCCTAGGCACCACATTTACGCGACTTTTGAACACCTTAGGGAAGGTGACTTCACCACGTCCCTGGACAGCTTGTTCCAATGTCTGACCATCCTTCCAGTGAAGAATTTTTTTCTGATATTCAGCCCCCATGCTACAACCTTTTTCAAGTGGTTGTAAAGGAAGACAAGGTCTCCCCTCAGGCTTTTTTTTGTCTGGATAAACAACCCCAGTTCCCTCAGTGCTCTCATAAGGACTTGTGCTCCAGACCTTTCATCAGCTCCATTGCCCTTCTCTGGACGCTATCCAAGCAGATCCTCATACCTGGAGAAGGTTTTTAGGCAGAGAGACTTTCAGGCATTATTTCCCTCCACTTTTTGGGTGGTCAGGACACAAAGCCAAGGTTAACTCTGTGGCTGAACTGTGGTGTTTATAGCAATACATGTGTACCCCAACATGTTTAACAATTAAGTGCACTTCAAGAAAGGAGATGGCGGTTTGTAGGTGTATTTCTATATTTTTCTATGAATTCTCAGTTTATTCAGTAATCTTTTCATAATGATCACAAGTAGGGTATTTATCTGATCCTGGATGCTCATCAGAAGTTATGAATACCAGCTTCAAATATCCTAAAATCTAAACCCAACAACAAATATAATACTAGAAGAGAGGTTTTCAACTTGCAATGCTGAAATGAGTTAGTTTGCTATCAAAGTTTCCTAGCCTAGTTTCCTCACCCACAAAATGCAGAGACCCTTCATTACAGGACAACCATGGCAAGGAAAACGAGTGATGTCTTTGGACCATTCTTCTCTGTGGGAGAATGGCACATTTATAGAACTCAGTGCAGGGCTTTGAATGTCTGGCAAATACTCTAAAACACTCCTGTTCAATTCCACAACTGTTTTTTTAAAAAAAAAAAGATTATGAAGGCAATATAAAATTGTTTTCTATAGCTGAAATTCTCTCTATTTACCTGTTAATTATGGATGAGTCTTTGATTTGTTTAAGTCATCCACAAACAATGTACTGTAGCATACCTGCCATCCATTGAGGGAAATGTGACATGCATATTTGGGTCAGGGAAAAGCCCAAATTCCTCAAGGTCCACCACCAACAGAAGAGAGTCTAAAAGAGAATTTGAGAGCTGCTGTTTTAACACAGCTAGTTGCAAAACTGCCAGGCTGTGTAAGTGAATGCAGGAAGATGTTACAGTTGGCTTACTGTGACAGAGCACTGATATTTTCACTCTGGTGGATCATCCTGGGATCACACTCCTGAGGATGTACTGGGCTAGGATGCACCATGCAGACCTGTTGCAGGAAAGAATCTGCTTTAACTAATGAGGAGAATAGCAAAAAGAAAACAAGATCTGACAGTTCCTTGATACTAGTGTGTGACCTAAGCCCATAGCTGTCAAGGTTTTTTGCACTGCCAGAAGGGAGATTTTGGGGGTTTGCAGCAAGAGAAACAACTATGATGATTTAGGTTTAACCTCAGCAGTGCCTTGAACCATTATTTAATGATGACTCACCTTGGAGTATGCTAGTTAAATATTTTGATAAATGGAAGAAATAAAAGTTACTGGTCCCAACAGTTCCATTGTACATAAATAAATGAAATCGTTGATAAAACAGTATTAAAAGGCAGGTAGGTAGCATGTAATTATTTCCCAGGTGACATGAAATAAAATGGGCAGTGTAAATCTACTAAAGGGTATAATTATGTCTAGGTACCAGCTCCACATGAGACATTTTCTAACACCTGCAAAAGTTACTGGATTGTTTGTTTTCACTGGTTGCATCCATAGGAAATATTGCAGCAAACAACTAAAAGCAATAGGCACTTACTTCACATGAACAAAATGTTAGGGACAAAACAGAACTAACATCTGAGATTTGTGTTAAGGGCACTGAGTAAGAGCCAATATGACATGCTAGACTCACTGGGTGAGGAGGTCAATTAAATATGCATGGACTCCAGTACATGTGCTACATCTTCCATGTATTCACAGGTATAGTGAAAATACACTGCTGTGTTGCTGACAACCAACACGTTAGCCAGGGCCTTGACACAGCTGCCTGGCTGTCCTCTGTAGCTCTGCAGTGGTGATAATCATGACATCCTCACAGAGCCAGTCATGCCCATCGAGTCTGGCACTTCTCCCATCCACTCAGCACGGGAGGGATCCTGCAGACAGGCACCTTGCATGTTACATCAGGCATACTGTCTGGGTTTTAATATATAACAATATGGTGAGTGCAGAGCTGCAAAGGAAATGCCAGTCAAGAAAGCCATAAAGAAAATTTTGTCCTGTTTTTTTGTGGATGTGAAAATGGAGACATGATACTAAGCGATATCTATCAAAGTCTGCAGATGACATAGAGCAGATATCTCCTATCAGAGAATAGGATTCAGATGGTTGATCCTATACAATCAAAAGTGTTTACATTATCTGTAGAAAGAGGAGCTCTCAGGAACAAATGCTGGTAAATAGCCTGAAGAGTGCTTCAAATGCAGAAAAAATAATGTCAATGATTTTTTAAAAAATTGTCTTCTGTCTCCCATTAAAATACAAAATTCTAATGAATCAAGAAATATACTACATGATATAAAATTTCAAAATTGACATCTGCATTTAGCTTTTAGACTCCTCCAGTGAGTGTAAACTGAAGTATCCTAAATCAAGCTACCTCCAGTGTTGCTAAAAACACAGTCACCTTTCCATACTACTCTGGAATGATTTAGAATGAAGTCTTGCAAAAGAAGTTTGCAAAGCTTTTGATATTGATTGGCTCAATATTTGGAGGGATTTTGATTTGCTGTTGCTGTACAATGTATTTTATAAACAGAAGCATGCATGTGTTTTGGACTCTGCAAAGGATAATCCTGTACACTATGGTCTTGGTCAAAATATGGTATTAGTCTGTAAAAGAAGCAGTATTTTCAAGATTTCAAAATTTAATTCTTAACTATTACCGTCTTTTATATATGAGGGTTCAACAGCATTAGTTACTACTCAGAACCTTAATTGCATTTAAGATCATCACATTACAAATCTAGAACATGTATATTAATAATGTTAATGGAGAAGTGGGTAAGTAACCAACCCACTAATGGTGCTGTAAAAAATAGAGATAGCATGTTTATGTGACACCAATTAACAGTGTGTTTTTGAAGGATGCCAACTTGGCAAGTCTTTGACAAATACTGGAAACTTAAGTCTCAAGAATATATGAGACATGACAGAGGCAGCATGAATTCTCCCACCCTTCTTTCTCAATACTTCTCAGCCCTGACTTACCATATTCTATGGAAAAAATTAATTTGCTATGCCTGCTCCACAGTTGTTATCTGCGAGTGACCACCAGCAGGCCTGCTAGCTAGTGCCAATTTTGACAGTGGATTATGTCTTGAAATGACATTTGGGTTTTGTCCTTGCTCAATAGCAAACAGCAGTAAGGAAGTAGGTCACAAGATAGCTTTCTAGGATAGGAAGGCGGCAGAGTTTTTATGGGCAAACAACTTTAATCTGTCCTTTTCTTTTAGGTTGTGTTTGCTTACCAGAGGGAAATAAGGGGGAGAAAAAAGTTTACCTGCCTGAAAGGAAGGAGTTTATGTACAGAACAGAAAAAGATTTGATTGCCTGAAAGTAAAAGTGCCTATTAGAAAGAAAATAAACATTGCCTGAGAGAGGAGCTTACCTACTTACTTCAAAAAGCCTGGCTGCTTCCAAAATAAAAATTCACCTGCTAGGATTCAGCTCACTGGCTTTTCTGCCATATTCGAAAGCAAAATGCTGAAGCAAGGTCTATACTCATTACTTCTGCTGCTATAATACAGTCAAAACAAGACCATCAATTAATTTCTACACAATAGCTTCTTTAGTTTTCAAATCTACTGTGCTTTGCTGTGCTTTCAAAGCAATCTTGGAAAGTAAAGGTGCTATGAAAAGTGCTAATCTTTTCATCTTTTTGTATGGGTTTAAGAAGGGAACAGAGTCTAGAAGTTATTCATCACTTACAAGGCATAACATGAAATTTTCTTGTGCTTTTGAAGTGATTCCCCTGCATATAATTGACTAAACTGATTAAAGCAACTGTTGAGTTGAAAGTCTTCCAACCAAGGTCTGAAAAATGCCTTCCTGTGAAATGTTTAATATTTCTTTTAGTATGATGTCCTTATTGGACTGTTCAGCTTTGTGTCCTGGGAAGATTATAATTTTTCAGGAAATTGGATTTGATCTCCTCACTCTTTCTACAGCTGACACCATTTGCATGGGGTTTTGTTTTTTAGAACTGACCATTTTATTTTGGATGTTTTATTTTTTAGAAAACACATTTCTTCTGCAGCATAGCATATTACTTAATTATTACATGCCTTGATTTTCACTGCCTACCCATACTAATTTTTATGCAAAATGAAGAATTTATGTTTCAGGTCAAATCATTATCAAGAATCCAAGTCTAAAATTAAGGTTTTGGCACAATGGAAACACATAAGACATTTTAAAATACTGTATTTTTCCCACTAAATAATTTATTTTTATTACATTTGAGAATTTCACACCATCACAGAATGTTTGAGGTTGGAAGAGGCACCAGGAGGGTGGCCCAGAGCAGAACCATCTCCAGATGGATTTTGAATATCACCAGTGATGGAGACTTCACAACTTCTCCAGGTAAACTGTGTCAGTGTTCAGTCACCTGTCTGTACTCAGTACACATATGTAAACTTCTGTTTTATAGATATGTTATATCTATGGATATCTATCTAACCTTTGTATTTATAAGAGAATACATATTTTATCTGGGTGTTTTCGACATACACTCTATATTTTTTTCCTACCCTCTCATTAAAAACAAATAACCACAAGCCACCTTACACTGAACCCTGAAAGTTTTTATAGAATAACTTCTGTCTTTATTAATTTTTAATAAATCCTTCTTGAGAAAAGCAAAACCAAATCCAAATGAATGTCCCTTTTGTGTTCACATATTAGGATCCCAGTGTAGCTGATTTTCATTCCCATTTAGCTAGTTGGGTGTACTTGGCAAGGTGGGTGCGCTTCTAGATCCTCATGTGCATCCTTACTATCCACTGACCTATGCTGCTGAAGGTCTAAACTGGAAACCAGATTGTGCAAGACGCAGCAATGTAAGCTTTAAAATAATTCTTAAAGGCCTCAAACAAAATTTAAAAAATAAAAAAGAAAAAGAAAGAAAAGCATATGTGGAATATTTTCTACTTTATTTTATTTGTCTATATATTTTTAGACACTACATTATCTATTCATAGTTCAGCAGGTATGACACGCTCATCAGTTTCCAAATTATTTGCTGGCTTCCTGGCACACCTCTTAGTTATTTTTATCTGATATTTCAAATAAATTACAAAATGCCTTGAATTGCATGATTAGTCCATTATGTATTCTGTTTATTACAATTATATGAACTTTTGATTAACCTCCATAAGTTTCATGAATAAATTACCTGGATCGAGGAAACTGCCAGTTAATGTTACAATGTTCCAGTGAGGAGTTTGCAAGAGATTAGTCTGCCTTTTTAGAGGCAACTTTTTTCCTCCCTGCTTCTTTTAAAAAGGAATACGTGCTGCTGTTGCTCAGGTTTTATGAAGAACATGTGAAACTATTTGCAACCCCCTCAAAATGAGTGGGTGCAAAATTTACTCACAGAATCACATCTTTGGAAGATGATTTGTGGTCTTTTAAGTATCGACGGCACAGCCATTTTGACATGATGAGGACAAATCGTGCTAATAATTGTGAGGCTTGCAAACTGTACTAAATTACAGTCCAGAGATTTCTCCCTGTGTCTTCTGTGAGTGGTGTTGAACAATTTCTTGTTGAGAAATCTGAAAAGCTCTACATTCCACCATGCATTTACCATGAGGAAGAATCATAAGACTAGATGGTTGCCAAAGACTTGGTTCTGCTTTGTCCCAAAGATCCTGCCATATGCATTTCAGACAGGTCCATATTTTGGATGCCAAGTTTTATTCAGACACATGGACCAGGACTACCTCTTTATAAAAATGATCAAGGAAACAAAAGAGACAATGATGGGGATGTAGCCTTTGGGTACATGCTGAAAGTAGTAGGGAATGAGATGACCAAGACAGCGCCTTGCCTCAAGACAGTAAACAATTGACCGCACTTGACATCTGCTGTGTGTTGTAGGATTAGGACAAGGTAAGAAGTGGGAGAGCTTTCTCCTGGCTTGTCAAGAGCAAGTAATAAACCTCCAGAGACATCCTGTTGGTAAAAGAAAACCTGATGTCCTAGGGATTGATTAGGCAGAGAAAGGAAAGGCACTGGAGGAGGCTGCAGGTGTCTCTTTGATTAACTCTACAGAAGACCTTTGAAAAGAGAATAAAAGCATGAACTCAAAGTATTAATCATAATGACACAGGGTCTGTCTGCAAGAGTTAAGAAGGACAGAGATGACCACAGGAGCATCTCATTGCTGGTCCTCAACAGCATTACAGCAATCAAACAGCTCAGAAATAGAGAGTTTGTGCAGTAGACCCTCATGAGGTGCTCAGGAAGGCAAAAGGAGGTTTGAGAGACCCTGAAAAAGAAACACTGAGACTGAAAGGGTGCTGGATGAGCTATCAGATCTCACTGGGTTGTGTCTGCTGGCCTGGCTCAGCAGTGTGCAGCTGTTCCAAATGGATGCTGATATAGAAAATGTAGGATCTTCCACTCCTGCCTCAGTGAATCTTTAGACTGATCCTAGAAGACAAAATTTGTTAAGTATATCTTAAATAAATACACGAGGTCCTATGAGGTCAGAATAGTCTGCTGGTTCTGTTCAAATTCGATAGAAAACTACTGGGAATGATCATCTAATGAGCCTCAGCTATAAATATTATTATTAACATACTGATTATATCTTTTTCTATGCTGCTTTTTTGTAGGAGATAGACAGAGATAGTGCCAACTGCTCTCAGCAACTGGCAGAAATATAGAGCTGGCTGAACACCAGCTAGTTGCAGCTCAGATTGGTTGGATAGATGGCATTCAGGAGAAGTATTTCAGACACAGACAACAAACTATTCCTGAATTGTTTTTATATTAGACTTACATTTCTGTGGGATTCACAGATCAGTTTGGGGTCAGCTTTCCAGGGAAAAATGTAACACTGCTGTTCATACATGTCTTCCCTTGTGGTAGACTATACTCACAGTAAATGTACTCCCTTTTCTGTGATCTGTAATCACAAAAGTCCCAAGACATCTACAGGAGAGGAAAAAGTGCTAAGGCCAAGCACTCAAGTGACATTACTCTTCTCAAGGTGCAAGCTGAGTGAAGGCAAGTGAGAGCCAAGAGACCCAAATGATAATATAGGAGTGGGGACCAAAATGAAAAGCATTATTCTAATGATCAACATACCAGTACAGATGCTGGAAAGCAAACAAAAGAGATAGGGAAGGGAATTTGTAGGTGTTAAAAGAAGAAATTTCTTTTAACTAAATCTGAGAGGACAGGTAAGGTTGTAAGATATGTTCTTTCTACAAGCCAAAGTCAGGAGCATTAGAAGTGTAAAGAGGCATGAATTTAAGTAAGAGAGCTATTTATTATAAAAACTAACAATGCATGCAGTTGAAGTTCACTGGTATTTCTTTACAGCAACCCCAGCAAATAGTGTAAGAATTACACAGGATACTATGAACTTTTAGGTGTAATTTCCTTCTGTTTCCCAGAAACAATAAAATAATATACAGGAGTCCTTTTGCTTTGCTCAGCGCAGTGACATTTCACAAAAGGTAAAGTAATGCTGCACCTACTGACTTCCCCTGTCTATTTACAAGAGGAAATGTCATCAAGCATTCAAAATGTCACTACCTACTGGGGTGACGTCATGGAAATATTCCTTCCCCTTCAGCTGCTGGTGTTTGGAGCAATAAACCATAATCTGCTTAAGGAGATGATGGCTTGGTAGGCAAATGGGACTGAGCTTAATACCTACAAAATGAATTGTGGAGCAAATACATTTGCCAAGACTGAAGACATTTTCCAAGGAGCTCAGATGAATGCTCACTGCCGTTGTCTGCCTCTTAAGCCAATTACTGCTGCAATGCAGACAAAGAGGTGCTGTGTCTGCTACTTAGCCATCTTGTTACAGTCCTTTAAAAGTGTCATGTACACAGAGAAGCATATTTGTAATCTTTATACTAAGTACACTTCACCTTAATTGCATCACCTCATGAAATTATATAAACAAGGCTTTTGTATTTCTGCTAGAGATTTTCTTGAGCTGTAGAAATAAGAGTGGCTTATAAATGTCACAGGATACATTTAGTGGGTTTAGGACACACACTTTTGGTGTATTTATTATTTATGCAAAATAGACATAATTCTGAAATTTCTGTCATTAAATGTCTACCAGATTCATATCCTGCTGTTTATTTCTTGCTTGTACTCAGACTTTTCCCTGATTCCTAATAAAATATAAGCCTTAAAACCAAATAATTTTCAGAAAGAAATTATTTAACATGCATTATCTACTTAATTTCTTAATTATCAAATACGTCAATAAAAATATATGACAACAAAATGTCTTTAAACAAAGACTAACATTATGTCTCTTCTCCCTTTTAGTCTGTTTTATCCAAGAGTGACATACACTGGTTCTTGTAGCCTAAGGACTTGCAGGCATAGGCCAAAATCTCAAAGTCAATACTAAATTGAATCTACATCATGATGTTAAAAAAATCCATTTCTGTTTTTTTTGTTTTGTTTTGTGGTCTGTTTGTTAGTTTTGGTTTTTTTTTAACAATTCTTCAATTCTTGATTAAATTGCAACTAAAACATAAATAAATATATATATAGCACAATGATGGTTCTCCTAATCACTCCTAACCTGCTATTGCTGATCTCAGCACCATTATTATGGCAGTCAGCCTCAGAGGCCTTTAGAGTACTGAGGAGCTGCTGTATAAAACCTTATGATAGACACCAGTTTGAGATTTGTAGCCCCTGAAATTAAATATGCACTGAGTTTCTCAATCCTACCAGCAAGCCAGCAGTTTGGGGTATATTTATGAAAATTCTCTGGTGAAAAGACTGGTTTCCATTAGCTTGCAAAAGACAAAAAAGGTGACAGTGAAGGATAAATGATTTTTACACACATTTAATGTGAGCATCTGAACACTTACCCAAGGTCATTCATTTAGTCAGTGGCAGGACTGACTGCAAACTTTCCTCTATCTCCTATGCTTTCTCTATCAAAAACAGATCCTTGGCTTTCTCACAGTTTTGTAGAACTTTCCAGCCTGGCAAGATTCACTGGAATTTCAATGAGATGAGAGCCAGTGCACAGCTTATCTGAATCTCCTAAATTTCTGAAGATTTCCTATCACAAGGTTACACATTTATTTTTAGTAGCTATGCAACTCCTAATGTGAGCACAAACCCCAAGACAAACTAAGTTTTTAAAATTATCAGATAGAGCTAAGATTCTCAGACTTCCAAATGATTCCATTAGCGTCAATGAGTAGGATGCATTTTGTGGAAAAAGAATTACACATAATTTAAAATTCATCTGAATATTCCACAGAGCTATTTTTCTGGATTTTAACTGAGGAACCATATTATTCTTACTTGGTTCAGCTAAATCTTTACCATTTTTTTTAACATTTTTGCCTCTCATGCTATTTATAAGGATTATTTATTAATGTTTCAGGTCAAATTAATGTGAGGATGCAAGTGCTCTCATCTCAAAACTTCTTTCCAGTTTATGAGCTGAAATAGAATTCTATATGTGATATTTGGTTGCATCTACATACTGCAGACATCAGAGGTTCCCTCACAGACACAGGAAAAGGAAAAAAATACCCAGGACATCAAAATAAAGACAAACCCTGATACTCTCCAAATGTTGCTATAACAGGGTTTAAGGTTCATTAGAGCATTATAATATTCTTTTCAATTACTTCCATGCAATTGAAATACTTTATATTACAGCAAATGAAATCTGTATATCTTATCTTCTTACAAAAATGAATGAAAAAAACCGAAATATATTTACATTAAAGTTAAATTCTGAACCACAAATAAATAGCCTGGGGATGATTTAAGGGTGAAACACTGTTGTAGTAGCTTACAGGTTAGCTTCCCATTAAAGAAGAATTTAAGAAAACTGGACAAAATGTCTTTTCCAGTTTTCAAATATTTATTTCTTAATTTGGAAAGTCTATGTTTATTACTCTTGAACTGAACTGATTAGGAAAAATGTGAACTATTACCTCTTACAGACTTCTAGCTTAAAACATTCAAACAAAGATGTGTCCTCTGGAAGTTTCTAAATCATTCAATGTAAAATAAAGTCCTGCTGGCATTAGTAATTGAGGAAGTCATTGCAGACATATCTGTATTATGGTTCCCAGGAACAACATTGCTCTGGTTGTCACAATTTGGATGAACCTCTGTTTCTCTTAGGAACGATCCAAGCACACATCCCTCTGCCAGACCATTTCCATACAGAGAGGTGCTCAAAAATTTCCCACCTCCTCCAGCATGAGCAGTTAGCAGACCAGATAGACAGGGCATAGCAGCAGTTCATCTGTCCTGAAATACAGCCCTAATCTGAAAAAATTGAGAATACATCATTAAAAATTCATGGTATTAAACAAATACTTATGTTTCTGCTACCTTATTTTCTCATGGATAATTGCTTTTACATTTGGTTGTAACTTTCAACGTTATTGAATGAGCATGTGACAAAAGAGATATTTAGCTTTCCATTGCAGCTATTGAAAGAAATGGGCCCGATGGAAACAACCGAGCTCTAACTCATCCTCAGTCACTCTCTGGTAGGACACAGCAGCCCATGGGCTGAGAGGAGAATGATACTCTGGAAGTTCTGCCTCATGAATTGTACTTGTTTAGAATACACAGCTGGGCACAGAGATGGTTTAAATCCCCTGAACTGACACTCTCTTTGGGTGGACAGGTCTCCCTTGTGCAATTAGTCAGATGCAGTATTTGGCAGCGCTTCATGGTTTCCTGGGCAGAGTGCTCTGGTTTGGGTTCTTTCCTGAAAGACAAACTCCAAAGAGGATGTTCAATTTTTCAGCCACCTGAACATTGACTTTAAAGAGCTCTTTCTGACATCCTGCTTTTGGCTTTGTTTGCTCCCCTGTTGCTACTTTATCATGCCCACTAGGCTGTACGTGAAGCACCTGAAGGATGGCTGCGAAGGTGCAAAACAAACAAATATCCTTCACATCTGGGCACATCCTGCCTGCTGGAGCACAGCATGGCTCGGGGAAGATTTTAAAAACACTGAAAGAGTAACTGCATTTTATTTCTGCACTCTTCTTTTCCCTTTTGACTTCTGTAGGAGAGCAATGAACCTATACCCAGGCTCTCCAGCCCTGTGATACAAAATTCTGCAAGTGTGAAAAAAGCAAAAAAAGGTAGATTATCAAGATCATTCAAACAGAGGAATCTATGAAATAAATTAACTCTCCAGGCACAGATGAAAAAAAATTGCTGATCTTTAGCACCTCCCATTTAATAATGTTAAAGCTCATTACTAATAGTAATAAGCCATGCCTCATGATGGATAGTAATATTAATAGTATCTTTTTGGCCAGCAGTCTGATTTTCATAACGTGCCTGTTCATTCATTCACATATTTTATGAGTATAATTACAGCTGTGTGTTTCTGTTGGCCTGTTATGTGCATAAGTAGCTATTTGCATCTGCAAATATCTCATTTATGTGTATGGTCACTGTTATGTCTATGTGCATAATTTAGATATGCAATTGCAAACATCGTAATGTTCACATATTTATAAGAAAATATGTCCATGAGCTAAGCCATACATCCTGCAGTATTAACTTTGTGGCAGAATTGTGAATGCAGCACAAATTGTCAGACTCCCAAGCCTGCAATTTAATCACAGAACCTCACCTAGTGAAGAGGAATGAGACATGTAAGAAAGCTGAAGGTAACAACGCAGTAAGGACAATGGTGATCCACCTCAGACTCCCTTTTTGACTTTGCTAAATTGTTAAGGCTAAAGGATGAGCCCTGTTGTTTCAAAGAATCACCCTGACTGATGTCTTGTGAAATAATCCTGTGGGAATAATAAAGCAGCAGAGATTCAGCACCAATCTTTGCAAAGATTGATCAACATGCTTCTTTTTTATTCTGTTCTCCAATTTGTAATCTATTAAATTGCAGGATTTTAAGTTGCTGGACACTTTCCAAACACTTCTGTTACCCAGCTACTGAGATTTGTAGATTTGTAATCCAGTCTTCTAGGAACAACAAAATAAACCACAAATGTGATTTGGCGATCCTAAAGGATATTTGTGTTAAAGAAAAAAATTGATTTAATTTTTGAGCTCTCCAAAGTAACAATTCTTGTTGAGCCGTAGGACAGAGCACATGGCTATGGGGCAAAAGGAAGCAAAGTAAGAAAAACAGCAGAAATTTGTCTGGAAAAAGTATAATGTGTTTACTGAAAAGGACTACCAACCTCTGAACTCATACTGAAAGTAATTCAAAACATCACAACACACACACAGAGAAATGATGAGTAGCGAGTAAGTAGAAGAAAATTCTGTTTTCTCTAGGGCATCAGGAGACTCATGAGAGCAGAAGGGCAACAAAATCCACAATCTTTGGAGAAGGCCTGTTCAGGAGGTATAAAAATCCCAGATTCAGCTCTCAGTTCAGAAAAAGATTTTCTTTCTGTGTGACTCTTACAAGACACAACAGAATTGAAACCACATCTTGACATCAAGAGCAGGAGTGGATGACTGGAGCTTAAGTCCAAATTTGTGACACAATACCTTACTCCTTAGTAAATATACTTGAATATATAGGTTTCAAAACTGAGTAGCTACCTCTTTATTTTGGTCAACATTCATAACTATTGTCCTGTTTACCAAGAATGTGACAAGTTAGTTCAATACAAAGCATGTAATCACATACATCACAATTTCAGTATCTTCACATGCAATTAACTTCTATTTTCTTGAAACAAAGCCCCTCAAACATCCTCAAGAGGTAGATGTTTAAATTCCCTAAAAAAAAGAGCAGCAGATGTGACATCTGTATACAAACACACCCCCAAGATCACATCTAACCTATTTTTTTCCAAGTAAATGGACTAAATACTTAAACTAAATACAGAGGTTCTCCTCCCTCGAGTGCAATATTCCTGGTGCAAAAGAAGAACAAAAAAGTAACATAACTACAGGTAATGCTGGGTTACTTGGATAGAAAGGAAAATTCTGAAATTATGATTTCTTCATTTCCAGGTTAGTTTTATGTTTTATATTCAAAAAATATTTTTAAGAAATGGAAAAACAAAGGAAATAATCCAAAGAGCAGGGACCAGAATTTGAAACTTATCTCACCTCTTTGAAGGTGGACAAAAGTGGCAGTTTACTTGTCTAAGGCCTTTGTCTTTTGCTGCACCATGCAGATTACAGAATTTTGCCTGTGAAATTTTGTATTGTCAACTGTCACTGATGGTTATGATTACCCACTAAAACTGGATCATTTTTAATACCTGGAACAGATAGCAGGTATTTCAGCAGCTGTACATCCAAAGAGTGTATGTGTCTAATGTCCTTTTATCCCTCAGAGCAATCTTTTTCCCATTGCTGTCACTTGCTGTGAACTGGTGGGATCTGGCAGCTTTATTGTGCTTGAAATAAATTCCAGGTGCCAAATTTCTATTCCAGTTTGCATTTTGATTTCATTATTGCCAATAGGAATCTGCTTATTCCTCTCTTCCACATTTTATCTCTCTATGAAGAATCTTTTCTGGCAGCAGGTAAGGATATAAAGCTGAATTTTGCCCATGGACATTCAGTACATCACCTGTATTGAACAAATCAGACACCATTTTGCCTAAATGTATGAGTAAGTAGGTGACTCTATTTGAAAATATTCATTAAATGGTTTCATTATTTTTCATAGTACTTTAAAGTCATTAACATATTGGGTCAAATTATGATCTCAATTATAGAGGAGTAAATCTGAGGTAATTACATGAGTGCAGAATATGATAAAAATCTGGTGCAAAATAATTAGAATCTTTCAGTTCCTCTTGGTGAAACTTCACTAGTGGAATTACATAAATTCATAAAGACCACCAAGATGTATGATGTCAGAAAATTCACCAAAAATGAAGTCTCCATTTGTATTCTTCACAGGATACATAGTATTTATTAAGTAAAGTAAACAAATGAAGCCCCGAGGTCCTGGTAATCAGTGTGAGAACTACTTATGATCTTCACCCTTTTGGTGGGAATACGACTAATCCGCTTGATAAACTGAGTATCAATGACCTTAGTTAAAAAATCATTGAAACCTCACTGGGTAAATGATAACTATTAACCTTAAATTATGTAGACATATAATTATCCAGATTAGATTCTTTGCATACCTATTACAGGGGCATAGCCTGTCTCCCCCAGTGGCCCCCCGCCCATACATACATTAGCAAGTTCTTATTCTAAACGCATTTACAGACGCAAACACATTAAACAAACTTTTTGCTGTTGAGAAAAAAATCAATATGTTACAAGCTAGGAAACCTCAGAATTGAAATGGCACATAAACATATTCCCATCTCTACTAACATATGCATATGGATTTCAGTTTTAGGCTTTACTTGCATTCTCCTATGGGAGCCCTCTCCTTCAGCACGGAGGATGGGTGGCGCACACAGAGAGAAGCTCTTCCATTCTCTTTTTTTCTATTCAATACTGTTTTTCTTATCCTGAACTACTACAGAAATAAGGATGGCAAATTACTTATTCTGTAGCGTTTGGACTGCTTCATACACATGTGATATTCTTCCAACAACATTTATTAATGATATGGGCCAATTCCTGTCCTACAGGAAGTTCCTATATATGGAAAGAAGTTCTCAAAAGATGGTCAAGGCAAACGTTGAGAGGAAGGAAATAAAGAAACAGATAATAAATCCTTTAAGGCCTCTGTTTCAGAGGAACTGGGCTAAGCATCCCACAGTCACACAGACTCTTTGGAGACTTCAACAGCTGGAGTGTTTACCCATCTTAGAGAGCTTGAGGAAGCAGCTGCCAGCTCCAGAAGATTTCTTACCTACCCTGGGGTGACCTGAAGGGACTTGTTTGTTTGTTTGCTTATTTGTAAGTAACCTGAAGTGCAGGCAGGGAGAACCCAAAGGTGGCTCATTTTGGTGACAGCCTGCCAGGCAGGAAGCCAAGCTCTGGGATCTAGGGTGGAACGTGGTATTGGAGAGCTCAGGAGCTTGCTGCACTTGCATTGGGAATGATACCTACCAACACAGACACCAGCTTTAAACACTGCAATCACTTTAGAAACAAGGAGCTAGTGAGCAAAAAGATTAAAGTAAAAATGCTGGTACCAATTATGTGTGCCTGAAATAAGTGAAATATAATGAAAGGATAATTTCTTGCAGCATATGTTATCATTTTTTATCCAGAGGTCATAAATCCAGTTCTGGACACAGGCTGCAATAGCGAAGGCTCAGCCATCCTCCCACACAGGTATCAGGTCTCCAAGGCAGGGAAAAAGCCTTTGTATCTGTGTCTGGTTCAGCATTTCCCAAGGAATCTATGACAGATGAAAGGATAACACCTAAATTACCCAGCTTTCCTTGACAATACAGTAACACTAAAATAATTCCAATTTAAGGCAAATAGAATTCATCATTAACAGAAATGACTGCTGTTTCTTATTAAGGTTAAACCCCCCTCTTTTTCAGGGCAACCCTTTCTTTCCCTACCTCCTCAGCTTGTTTCATGCCCAAAATAAAAATAAGCTGATTTAACTCATAAAAATATATTCACAATATTTTTAAAAATCTTTTTCAGCCCTTAAAATGATTTAAAACAAATAATCAAACAACAAACATTTCAAAGAGTCAGCCACTTGGATGTTTCAAAAGGTATTTTTCTTTTTTGCCTTATAATCACCTTTTTTGTTTTTTAGAAGTGACCTTGACTATTTTCATAACCTGAAAACTGCATTTTTTGCAAGGTGAAATTTCCTAACTTGCTGGTTTGACTGAGCAATCTCTGTAATTTTTCAGCCTGTTGTTTTCCAGTCAAAATGATTAAAAGTAGATAACTTATAAATAACTTAAATAAAGACCTACTACAAAAATAGTCACCAGTAGTGATCAGTACTGGTCTTTACTTCTGTTGGTCCAAACCTCCACAGTGTGTAGTCTCCCCCAGTCTAAATTAGAACAATGCATCAACAGAATTTCAGTAAACATGAACTTTAGGCCATTATTACAGTTAAAACATTATGTGATATTTCACTTGCATAGAAGAAACTTTAGGTTTTTAATTAGCAGTGCCAATTTATCAGTGTGTTTTTGCACCATGCAGATATTGCTGATTCTGATAATTTTTTTTTTTTTCATTTTTAAAAGTAAAAGGAATAAAAAAAAGGAAGTGTGCAGAATGCTCACAGTATTGCATCAGTCAGTGCCACTTTTTTCTCCTCAGAGGCACACAGGACAGAAAAAAAGCCTTACCCTCAGTTTGGCTTTACCCTGCACCTTTTTTTCATTTCTATGTAAATCTCTATCCAAAACCAATATGTCATCTTTCCAGAATAACGTCATCATGAACCTACAAGAGAAATGCACTTTTAGTTGTGCAAAGAAAAGGTAGAAGAAGCTGCAAAAAGCTCTGTGCTTTATGAAAATATCTGCCTTTCAATCCTAATGCACATCAAGGATGTATTAGAGTGTCTGAGGACAGAAAGTAATAGAGCCTTAAGCAGAGATAAAGTTGGACTTGAATTTTTCCAGAAGTAGTGGATGCCAAGGTAATTTTGGTGGTGTTCACCATCTTTTCATAATCCAATGGCAGCACATGTTTCTCACTTGTCACAGTGAGTGACAGTAAGTGAGCCTTACCCTAATGTAAAGATCTTTAGCTTTTAAAAAAACATGTCTTTAAAGAACTTTGTAATAAATGGATTACTTTTCATTTTGAATCTGAAAAAAAAAGGGAGAGAACACTTGCATTTTCAGTCAAAAAAAAAAGCTTGCTACAAAAGTCAAATTTAATTTATCAAGAAAACAATCTCTGCACTTTCTTCAGCGAATGTGTTTGCCAATCTACATGAGACCTCTGAGCACAGTGGTCTCTCTAATTAAATATAAATTCTTTATATTTATTCCTGAAATTTAGAGTATCTTAAGTTATGGTTGTAAATGACAAGATCTGTTACTTTTGGGAAATGGCTTGAGTTAGAAGGAAGAAACAGACTACAAAATGAGGCTTTATATAGAAGTCTTTCATCTCTAAGGTATCCCAAATTGCTTTCAGAAAAAACATTGCTACATCAATCATATAAACCCAGAGAACCTTTCAGAGATGGCAACATGAAGTCAACAACTGTTCACAACTCAGTTCAAAGTGCAGAAAGGTTTATAGAGGTTGCTACAACCCAGAGATGGACAGTATAAAAGATATAATTCCAAACTGCTTGGACATGTTGGCTGGAGAGCTCATGTATGTAACTCTGAACTGAACTATCAACTTACATTTAAGTCTTTGGGGGATGGTTTCTGTATGTTTTCTTCTGCTTGCTACAATACTGCTTTTAAGAAACTTCCTTCTTTCAAGGCAGTTCCATCACCTGTAGCCTTCAACATGATCAATGTGATCAAGGTTTATTAACATGATATGTAGGCTGTGTAAGAACAGATTCCTGGGTTTCACATTAGTGTTTCTTATTTTGATCTTATTTACACCCTGTAAATATATTGCAAGAAAAAATGTAGATGAAGTGTCCTTTTTAGGAAGAAAAATTAGATGAGAGCACTATTAATTCACACATATCTACTGTTTTCATATTGCAATGCTAGTTATGCTACTGTATGTACATTAAGGCAAATGCCCTGTAATCCCAAGAACACTATTTTTATTTTCTTTTTAGCAGTTTTACTCAAATAGGTGACAGATATATAAACAACTAAATGCATCTGAAAATTCCAAGTGTTTTGAAAGTGTTTTGAGAACATCAAAAGAAATAAACACATTCTTAAGCAGAAAGTCCACATTAACATAGTAAGTGTAAATTGTTGAGTTCATAGTGCTCAGAATTAATACTTTACATAAATATGGGGATGATCTCTCTCAGTATCAAACCAACAAGGGAATCAGGACACTTGTTCCATTGATTTCTCATTTGCTTTTGAGGAGAGAGAGGGAGCAACTAACACTAGCAGGAAGTAGCTTTCTTGGGAAAAAGTTGAGCTAGGTGAAAAGCCAGATCTTGAAAGCACTTAGGTAAAGTTTCATGTCTAAACCAGCAGATCTGGGCCCCTCTTGCTGGCAACATTTGGTAGTAACCTTGCTAATTTCTTGTCTCTTTGTGTCTACCAGTGAGCTGATAAAGACCATGGAAGCCAATATACAGCAATGACTTCAACATCTAAAGAGACAATATTGGCAAGATAGTCAAGAATATGTTCCAAAAAACTCCAAAAAACATACCTCTAAAGACAAGGAAGTATTTCCCATTTCTTTGTACAAGTGAAGGGGAAAAAACCTGTTTAAATTATCCTAAGCTTTAGTCCAAAATGCCAGAAGATACCATTCCTACTGAGAAGGTAGACATTGACCTGACTTCTTTAAAAATTAAATTTCTAACTAGGAATCACTTTTGGAGGAAAAAAAGGGCCAAAGCATATACAAAGGGCATGAAATTTGTGTTATTTGCCCCGAAACGGCAAATAATGTTAAAATTATGTAAAAAATGTGTCAAAATTGTCATTTTTCCAAAATGTGAGAAAACTTATTTTCATTTTTAATTTTGGCCCAAGTCAATTGATGTACTTATGAAAGTCTCATTTTTTTGTTCCAAGTAGCAAGCAGAGCAGGGTGGCTGACAAACCTGTGCATGTGTGTACACCTGTGAACACACATTATTGCTGTAACATGGAATGAACTGCAAAGAACCAGAGGAGACGTAACTGGCATACACATAATTGCACCTTTACACTTCAAATGGGAATACACAACCTAGTAATATATTGAGGTTCTGTAAAAATCACTTTTGTTATTTTTCACTAAGAATCATGCAAATTACTCTGATCTCTGTGAACTTTCAAAATACATGATGGATATATAACCTTTGTTTTCTTAGCTATTTCTACCTTGCACTGAATTTATAATTTAGCTATGCATATATATGCAATTTATATATTTGGTTTTAAATGTCATTATCTTTATAATATCTGTTTCTCTTTTCTCACTGAAAGGGTTAAACTTGTTGCTCTTACCTAAGACCACAGTGTACAGTGTTTACAAGAGCTACTTTCCATTCTGAAACTAAGGCTGAGAAAATTACTTCTATTCAATGCTTCTGCTTTAAAAAGGATAATGATTTCATCTGGTTAGAGCTGTCTGTACCTACTTAGTTTATTGCAGGGAAGAAATTGCCTGTTCGCTCATGATAAGATAATTTGTCGCCTTGGAAATTAAATTATCCATTCCAGTTTACCTTGAGGAGGAATACTATATAATACCTATTTGTTCCATTACACCCTTTAAATCAGAAATACGCTTTACTCTACAAATATGTTCCATGTAATCAGACACATTAAGACAAGTTAAAATAGCCTCTGACTGCAACTTAATTAGCCTCCAAAGCTGTCAATTGTGTACGACTTGAATCCAGTGGAACTAAAAGGATATTGAATAAATAATTTCTTTTAAAGAATAAAACTAAGACTGCAATATGTTTTTAAGATAGCTTTTTATATTTTTTTCCATTTTAATAGTCACAGAAAGCCATATAGGGTACATATCTTCACTCTACCAAACCACAACAACATTTCTAGGTATCATTACAAGATGGAACAAGCAGGATCAAACCTCATTTTTCATCTAATACTTTAAATTATATAAGGGATTAAGGATTATAAATATGTGGCTAATGTAGTTTTTTTCCTGCTTCTGCCAGACTGTGCTTAAATACATAAATATGGTCTGTTTTTCAGAGACACTAGTTTGTAAAATTACCATTTCTCAACCAATTTCAAAGTCCAAGCTGAGTGAAGGGGTTTTAATATTTAAAACCTGCTATCACAAACCCACAGTAATTAGGAATGGCCATAGTTCTAGACCAGGGAGAACACATCAGAAAAACTGGGTAGGGCATGGTAGGACACAGCTCTCAGGGCACTTTTTGACAATAGGCTCTGAAAACAGCTTCTGAATCTTCTATAAAGCTCATCTATGGAACCGCATAATCCAAGTGATTCATTAACTTCTTACGGATGGAAATTTAAAAAAAAAAAAAAAAAACTAAGAAAATTAGATTTTTCCATAGCATATCTTTTCCAGCCTTTGAGTAGTGATGAAGAGAAGCTGGTCTTGTGATGGTGATAATGGATTATGAAACAAAGCCTTGCGCTGTGGCTCTGACACAGGCTCTGCATGTGACCTTCAATGAATCGTAAAATCCCCCTGCTCCTGTTTCTCCTCTCTCCTCTTGTGAAACAAGGAAGATAATTTTTACCTACAATGAGAAAACTGTTCAGGGGATTAATTAGGTATTTATTGGATGCTTTAGATCAGAAATATATGCAACCATCCACTTTATTTGAGGCTAAAATATATTTATTTATTTTTAATTGAGTTCTAGAGATAGGAGTTTTCCACTAAAACTATTTTTTTTCTCCCCAAAATACCAGTTTGACACAAATGATCCTTTTCATGGTACCAAAGTGGCTGAAGAAGTTTTAATAAGGGAGATTTTCGGGTTCCTGGGGAGATTTCTGCATCCATCCTTGAACAACTGGGAAATGAGACCTGGTTTTCCCCCTGACATGAGTGCTTACTAAGCCCATATTACAGCTAACAAAAAATATATAGTGGCCTTTACCATGACACTAACACTGAAATATCACGACCTTTCTTCGCCTTATTTATAATCTTGCTATCTCAGTCTCACACATTAACAACTGCTGTATCAAATATATTTTTCAATATTTTTCCTGTTGTCTCCTCTTGCTAGTACATGTAGCATTTTGGAAAAGTTGAAAAGAATTCACAAACTCCAGTGGTGGAAAACAACAGATATACATGGAATGGGGGCTGGAAAAGAGATTTTAAATAATAAGGAGAGAAAATTCCCCTCCATTTCTAGATCCACTTATTAGTAAATTAACTATATTATTTACTAAGTAGAGAAACATTTACTGAGAGAAAATTCTGCATGTGAATAAAACATGATTAGATATTAGTAATTAGAATGGCAAAGTGTCTCCATTAAGCTTCAAAAGAGCACTTAAGCAAGCAGGATCCAAGCAACAAAATTGCAAGAAATCTGAATTATTCCAACATCAAACAAATTGAATTCATTTACTTCTGGATGGCATAGTGTGTGCTCTCAGTAAACAAGGAGAAAAAATTATTTGATTGAAAATCAGGAATAAAATGAGTAAAATCATCTTTTGACATAGAAACTGTTAGCCTGATATATTTTGTACTTACCACCTACTGCATACCAGTGAGAAATAATGGTTGATCCAGAAGTTACTCACAGTTTTCATTGGTCCACGAGTCAAGGTGAATATTAGAGTCTTATAAAATAGCCACAAAATACATTTTTTAATGTACATTAGCACAATTGTTTTCAGGAAATTCTCGTAAATATTGTAGACACTACAGCCAATGTTAATGAATCCTTTGCTCAGCTGCATTTTTCATTTTAAACTGAGAAATGCTGTTTTCCATTGGCTTTTCTGCTAATCCATCAATATTAGTAGCACAGCCACCAAAACCACAGTCCACGGACTTGGAATTCTTTAAAAAAAACAAAAACAAAAACACAAAAAAACAAAAAAAAAAAACAGAAAGATATCAAAAAAGTATAACAAAAAGTAGGACTTAACCTAAGTCTTTTTTTGGTAATTTTAATTCCAGGAAAAGATGCACAGACATAATACAGTTGAATTTCAGTCCCAAGTTGTGGCTTTAGCTGTCTGTACTGCTCAGATGCAATGGTTTGAAGTTCATTATTTTTTGTTCTGAAGCCACACTGCTGTTCTCACCAAAGGAAAAGCAGGTCAGAACCAAGCTATTTAATTAGTTGTGAAGGTAGGTGATGCTTAAGCATGCTGCCAATCATTTTCTAAATATTTATAATTTTCCATCAGGGATAGATTGAGAGTAGAATTTCAAAACAACATGCAGAAAGTGATAATTCATGGAAAATGGCTGTGAGGAGTTAATTTTAGTGAAGGGAAGGCTAGAAAATAATAGAATATAAATTATTAAACATAAGAATACATCTTTATTGTGCCTGAACAGCACTCAAATCTGTACCATGAATTGAATAGAAACAAAGTAAACCAATCGACTTTAGCATTAAAAAAAGGGCAGTGGTGAGACCTGAAATGATGGAAGCACACAAAGGAGCTCACTAGCACGTGCAATTTTTATTTTCCCCCATGGTTTAGAGCTTGAAGCAGGTTTTGTCTTTGTGAGTTCATCAAAATTCCACTTGTGTACATAGTGCAAGTCACTAAATTTTGCATGATTACTAGCAGAATAAAAGTTATATTGTTTACACTACTTTTAGCTTTCAATAATAACATAAAATATAAATAACTCTCTGGTATTTGTGGGGGTTTTTATTTGAAATGTCCCTCTTTCAATACATGGCACAAGCTGTTGTGCTCAGAAATGTTATTTTTAATTTACTGCTCTTAGGCTGAAGTCTTTCTAATCTTAAGAACTTTCAGTGTTCCATCTGAAGCAAAGAGGGAAAATAATATATCTTTTGGGGAATTCTAGGAGGAACCATCATCAATAGGGGCTCTGATCATCTGAAATCAGGTTTCTGAGGTGGAGTAACTTTTCTCTGGGAGCCAAATACAACAATTTGGCTCCCAGCGAAACAAGAGCTTATAATTTGAAACATACTCATTGCCAAACATACCTAAAATCTTCAGACCAGAGGCCTCATGTCAAAGTAAGCACAAATGACTGCTGTATTTCACCTAACACCCAAAGAAAACCATCCTTTATGGTGAAGAAAGGAGCTCTCCCATGACTTAAAGGATTTTACAATAAACAGTTGTGTTTTAATTAAGACAAAAAATTAGTATCAATGAGGTACTAACTGGAATGTTAAACCACCCTTTCCCCCATTATTAATGAAAATCAGTTAGCTAATAACAGCATTAATGAAATTTCCACTGTTTATCTGCTAGGTTAAGAGTCTTCTTAATAGGTGGCTCAGTAACCAGTGCTGTTAAAGGAAGTATGCAGAACCTTAATTTAAAACACTAATTAGTCCTGAAATAGTGAAGATTACCATGCAGGAGTAGCAAGTCAGGGCATAATGGCCTTGTCTACAAGAATTGAGACGGGACGTACCTGCTTGCCTTTAAAACCAGTATCAAAGGAAGCTTTTATTTAGTTAGTGAGGTGTTTGCTTCCATTGTTATCTCCTAAGATCCCCAGAATAAAGCAGAGAATTTGAGAAAAGAAATTTTGAATTAAAAGCCAGTCCTCTGGGAGAGAGACCTCATGAAGATTAAGGGGTAAATTGGGCATTGCTTCTAATCTTGTAAGGGAATATAGTAACCAGGAGATTAATAATGCAATATCTGGGTTATCAGATTCAGTAATTTTGATATTCTAATTATTTATTTAATCCATTGAACTACACAGTTTTGATTCCTTTATGGATTCTCTTTTTGAGTGAAGATAGGTTGTTCTACAGATTCCTGCACAAGATTCTATTCTGTGGCAGGAGAAAGGAAATAGCTCTGAAAACCACAGGAGTTCCAGTCCTGGGTTGTTAAAACATTATAAATTCACTCATAATACATGTAAAGCTGTATAGAAACGCCTTCAGTAAGATAATATTCATAGGAAGCTAAAGTAGAAATGCTATTGGTTTTTATACATCTGCTCTATATTAACTTTTGCCTTCAAAATTACTTCATCTTCTTGATCACCAAGGTATCCAAAGTTGTAAAAGTAATTGAGTCTCAAGACTTAGAGAAAATTTTTGTGTAACTTGGGATAAAATCTATTTTCTTAATGTAAGAAATATTTTTTTGGAGAGTTTTTCGTGTTATAATTGGTTTTAAATAACAAATATGGGTGGCAAATGTATCACTTCTTTCTCCAACCAAAGTCTGAAACCTTTGAAGCTGCAAAAACAAATGAGATGTAAAACTAGAATAATCACACAGGCTCCTTTCATTCAGGACATTGCGACTAAGATCAAAACATCATGACATTAAGAGAGAATAAGGAACAATGCACCTGTTCATTGGGAATGCATGAGATGCAATATAGTTAAACCTAAACATGTTCTAGCATGTTGCTTTCCAATTTTTTTGGTCAGCCTTAGAGTTTTCTCATGCATTTGATACCCATTTTCTTGGATATACATTCTTGTTTTACCCATATCTGGTTTTGCTTCAACTAGATTATAAATTAGTGTGTGTGTGTACACACACACACACATATATATAATAAGTATATATAGATAGATAGATAGATAAATAAAATTCTGATATGTTTGCTCTGGGAATATAACAAAATATATTCTTGAGCGTTCCAGACAAGTAGTTCAGACAGCAGAACAAGTATTTTCCAACATCCCCTTTTGAAACTAAGCATTAAAAGTGTTTTTAGGATACACTAGACACCCTTCCTGATCCCCTGGCTTCCCAAAGGTGGCCTCTGATTATTCAGGGTAAAATTAACAAACCCTCACAGTGAACAGTTAAAAAGTGTGCTTCCTATAAAAAATAATATTCTTAGCTCCTATCATTGTCTTTTGCCTGAAGTATGAGAAGTTATATCATTTCGAGATCCCTGATTATTTTTAAACCCTAATAACTCTGACCATTGTTATAATCTATATAAACATCCATTTCCTTTTCTAATCCGACTGAGCTCTTGACTCCAATAATATATTGTGGCAATGACTTTTGTTAGCTTATTGTTGGCTGAAAAAATAATTCCTTCTCTTGATTTTAGATTTGTTGTCTTTCAATTCTCTGAATAATGCCTTCCTCTGATATTATGTCAGAAGTTAAGTAGGAAGCCTGCACTAGCTTCTCTATAAATTCATTTTTACACACAGTCTTTTTTCCTTGGTTATTTTTCATGTCTCATCTTGTTCATCTCTATTCTGAAGTAAACTGCTGCTGTCTTTTCAATCTTACTTCATATGGTAGTTTTTCCACTTCTCTAAGCATTCTTATTGCCAATCTCTGAATCCCTTCTATTTTCCCTATAGTCTTTTTTGGAATAACATAAACAGAGCTGAAAGCTGTGTTCCAGAGGCAGCCTAGGTTACAAATAGCATTATAATACCATCAATATCAATTTAATAAAAATCCTAACCCTAGATTTCTTTTCTTTGTTAACCATTACTGCTGACTGACGAGGGTTTGCAGTTGTTTGAGTTTCTGATCTGGCAATCACAGCTATGGTACATTTGATTCCAGATGTGGTGTAATAACATTCATGGAATACATTTCCCAATACCTGCTGAACTCACTGAATACAGTGGATATATTTTCTTTTCCCCCTTCATACCTTATAGCTGGAGAACAACTGCACTGAATGTGGAACAACTGTGTTTTCCACTCTCTCTTGGGAGTCTGTGATGCCTCAGGCACTTTTCAAGCAATATCCTTTTATTCCATATAAAGAGAGACGATTGATCTCCTGGAGTAAAATCAGGTCTCCAGACAGCATCCAAGCCCCTCTTTTGACAGTGGGCAGTAAAACATACTGGTATTGACCACTTCACATGATAAGTCTCAACTGTCATCATCTTCTTTTTGTTTAGTAGCAACTCAGACTGAATACTGGAAATGTCATGGAAATTGTGCCTGAAGCATAACCTCTCACCAGAGAGCTGTACATTGTCTTTAGATCTTAGACATCTTCCACTCATTTCTGTGTTCATGAGTTCAGTTTATCCTTCATAAAACAATCATGCTGCATTGCTTTCCAGACTATGGATGAAAAGTTTCCATTAAAGTACTTTGCCTTGACACCTGAAGGAGACTTCTGTAGCATCTTGGGGTACAATTTCTTTTTAAGGGCAAACATCTAACCTGTAGGATCAAGTGGGATATTTACCTGACTCTCAGAATTAAAAATATTCAAGACTTGTTACCTGTTGATGCCAGACTTCTTTAAAACAGGCTTAATCATTTAATCAAAATTTGTTCGAGTTTATTTTACTACAAAAATTCAATAGTCACCTGAGATCATTAATTTTGAAAAAAGAAAAAAACAAACCACATCTATATAGTCTGACTCTTATTCCTCTCTAAACTTCTTGCTGTTACATTACACCATTTCATACAGTTCCTTATATTGAATTGCAGATTCCCTCACAGCAATTCTCTACAGAACCTGGTGCCTGCCTGATGCTTGTCAGAATCCTGCACAGGAATAGGAGGATGCAGGTGACTAAAGGAGATTGCTTCCTAGAAGCCAATTATTCATTCTCTGATTTTCTACCATCTTTGATGTATGAAGGAAAAACCAACCCTCTGTGTAGGCTGACTTGTTAGAACTGAAGCAGGAGTAAAAAGATTCTGTGACCAAGTAGAAATGACTGTCATGAGTAATAGATTTGTCACTACAAGGGGAAAAAAAGAGAAAAAAGTTCCTGTAAAATTGAAATTGTTATGCTGTTAGATGGGTGAAAAATTCTGTATTCCTCCACTATAAAAGGTGAGAGAAAGAGGGGCAACAACTATCTTTCTCCAATATTCTTTGGAGTCTGCACTTTTTAATGTGCAGACATAAAACTGTACTTTGAAATGAACTTTGAAGTCCCTATGGTTTATCTCATATTTGAAGACTTAAAGGTCCACGTCTCTCCAAAGCCAGCCTTCATAATCTCTTCAAGAGAGGAGACACACATTTGACTTGCACAGTCCCCCAAATCATCCAAGTGACACAGTAAAAGTCTTGAGATTGACACTCTTTGATCCAGTTGAGGGACAGCACAATCCAGGCAGGGAAGTGGCAGTAAATTCTCTAATAATTATTTTTTTTCTCCTATGAGAGTCTTGTCTATATCAGCTACAAAGGCAATGATACCTATTCTATTATCTTAAATACAACATAACCTAAAAAGAAAGAATATAACTGCAGCTTATCAATTTGGGTTTTTTGTTGTTTTTTTTTTCTTAATGGAAATCAGAAATCTAAATTATAATCTACATGTCAACTTTGCATTAGGAAGTTAACAATGCCCAAGAACTTCACACTGGGTACTGCCAACAGCTGGTGCAATGTAATTGTGGTACTCTAGTATTTCAAACCAGTTTTGAAAAAACCAAAATTAATTAACTTCCACTACCCTTTCATCTATGGCCATCAGTAAAACTCTTTGCTAGGAAGAGCATTTGCTTCAAGATAAAAAATTATATAGAGCTGTTGGCATGCAAGGATTTTTGGATTTGGTAAGATTGTCAATTACATCAGGATCCATTATTTTTCACCACTGACCATTGCAACTTTTTGACTTTATAGCTGGAAAAAGCTTAAATTTGGCTGTATTTCACAGCTATAACTGCTTTCTATATTTTCTTTTTCCTTCTAGAAACAGAAAACCTGTAATAATAGAATTTCTATTCTTCATGATAGATAGTTTTTACATAAAAGCCCTCAGGAAAGCAAAAAATTCTTTATCTCCTTTTCTCAAGTATGCCTGAGCTTCTGAATATTTATGGCCCCGTGGCTTGTCTATCAGAAGTCTGAGCCACCTGTCATGGACTAGAATGGAAGTCCAGCCTATAACAGGGAATTTTGATTCTTTGACAAACAGTTTTGTGATGTTCATCAAATGATATTAGAAAAAAGCATCAAGCTCTCTCTTTTGAGTCAGGCACATGCTCATTAAAATCACTTTTCAACACAGGACTTCTTTTTTCCCCCTCCTGCCTTTCACTTTTTCTCACTCCTAAGCAGGTGGCTTGTTCTCACCCAACTCTTTTCACTGCAAAGCATTTAACAAGAGAGCAACTGCTACTGAGGTGTTGCTAAATCTGTAAAGCTTTGGTATGATGCTTAATGGCAGAAGAAATTTATAAGTGCTATCGTACACGCAAGTAAAAGTTCTGTGTCAAGATAAGTTAGAGGAAGCCTTACGAAGAAGAGGCACTTAGGTACTTCTCCATACCTTTGTATTTTCTGCACCTGACATTTCACATCCTTTTTAATGAATCTAGAAAAACTTCTGGTGATAGAAATTTTCATTTAAATATGTGAAAATACATATTTCAAGGTACAGATAGACCTGTGTGTCAATTTCACATTCATTCTACTGCCTGTTTTAAAGAACTCCAGGGTTTCTTTCCCACTAAGCTTTTTCTTCACGTTTATATAGAGCATCTGACTATATTTCGTAGCATTAGAAAATATGAGATTGATTCATCAATGCCTTGCACCATCTGTAGTCTTTGTAGTTGTGCAAAAGGAATGCAAATCATAGATCTTGCTTTACAATTTTAAATGCTCATAAATTAGATGTTGCGAAACTGCATTCATTTTTAAATACTAGTATATTTTTTTATATTGATATAAAGAAGGCAACATAGATACAGCAAATCTTTGTAGGTCACTAAGCACAGAAGCATTTAAAACCAGTGGCAAAGGTCCTATTATTCTCAGAACATATGAACAGATACAACTCACGATGTGAAATTTCATAGCCTTCCCATAAAACAAACCCAATACCTCACACAAGAAAATTGAAATGAACATACCCCTTTGATAACTATTTTGCAAAAATTCCAATTCTTAAAAGTGGTTTTCTCCAGAAATAAAACAAAACACTAATATTTAATTAAATACCTTGCCTTGTTCTTACATCCTTTGTTTTCAGAATTCTCACCAAAGACAAGTGCAAGAGTGCCCAACTGAGGGTGAAGTCTTGTGCTGGTTGGGATACCCCAAGACAAGTTTAAATTATATCCTTTCTGCAGGTTCACTGGAATCAGATATATTGGTAGTTCTTCAAATAAACTTAAAAACATTTGTTTTATTGCTGGAGAAGTATTTCTTGTGGGAAGAGAGAAGAGGTGCATAATTTATATGAATGATATGCAAGGGACAGGAACTGTTCCCTTAGCGATTAGCGGTTGCTTCCTGTCTAGGACAGAAAAATAATCTGCTGCTGTGGATTGCCAGCTTCAGGCTTGTCATGGTCCACACCACAGTCTGATTTAAACAGATTGCTCTAGAATAATGTGACAGCATCATTAAATACAGGAGAGATGCTTAAGTTGCTAATGTGCTAGGGTATTAACCTTTGGGCTGGGATTTTCAAGCCCATGTCCTGAAGATACCAGCTATTTCACAGGGACATGGCAACTCAGAGGGTGATGGAAGCATTAAACCAGTATTTAAAATTATCTCTGACTCTGCTAGGGGCCTGTAAAGAGACTGTGTCCTAGAGTTCCCAACTTTCAGAATTATTATAATAAAATTGCCTCACCTGGAGATGTGCTCCAAGATCATTTCCGTACAATGTAGGTAGCAAAAGTATTACCTGCAGTGCAGGTAGCCAAGCCATACAATCCACACAAATACACCACATATATCCATCACCGAGCCATCAGATGCCTGAAGTGCAAACTTTCATCATTTTAAATGCCCTGAAGATTCCACTATCTTCATCTCCAAAGATCTAAGGTCCTATTTTGTAGCAGACCTTACAGAGGTCACATATACCATGAGGAATCTGGAAAGGCACTGGATACCTATTTAACTGCCTCTATCACATGTTTTGCAGCCATAACAACATTTTATTAAAAGTCATTTTAACAAAAAATCCCTGGTTTTTTTTTCCGAATAGGTCGAGTCTTTCTTAAATGGGAAATATTTATTGAAGAAGAACTGCAGTGCAGTAAAACAAAGGCAAAAAAACATTTTTAGTTTATGTCTGTAACTTTCATGGCATTAGAGGGACCAATCTCTCTGTAGACAGTGTGCCCAGAGTAGACCCACACAATAAAGAAATGTGTCAAAAATATCAGCTGGTGAAGAGCCATCAGCCTTTCTTTTGTGTCATCCAGTACTTAAAGGGGCTATGAAACAGCTAGAGTAAATTTCACACAGGAATGTAATGATAGGGCACAGGAAAATGGCTTTAAACTGAAAGAGGGCAGGTTTAGATTAATTATTAGGTAGAAATTCTTCACTGCAAGAGTGGCAAGGTACTGCAAGAGGTTACTCAGAGATGCTGTGGATGCCCCATCCCTGGAAGTTCAAGACCAGGTTGGATAGGGCTTGGAGCAACCTGGTCTACTGGAAGGTGTCCTTGCCCATGGCAGGGAAGTTGATGATCTGTAAGGTCCCTTCCAAGGCAAATTATCCTACGATAAATGGCCATAACATGAAAAGCTTTGTCTATATGCTCTGTACATTTACAAAGAATTAATAGTTCAGGAAGTGCTGCCAGGTCAGAAAGCAACCCCTGAGAGAGATGTTATTGTTGGAGCACTTGTCACTGCAGGTATGAACACTTCATTGTCCAATCTGGCTTCTTTCAGTGCAGCTTAACACAATTCTAACCTGTGAAAACAAAATAGCCCTGGCTGTCCTCAAGCATGTGCTTGGGGTGGCAAATATTCATAAAGTCCAAGGCAGTACAAGAGTGTGTCTGCATATACATACATACATANTTTATTTTGCTTGTCTGAATTAAAGCACATTTAAATATTAAGAAACAAAATCCTATATTTCTTCAGTCCTGCTTTCCTGTGATATTTACCACCAACAGCACTTTTGTATATATATACCCCAGGAGATGTAAAATAACATATTTGTTTTCTGAATCAGAGCAGTAAGACAGTGGTAAAACTCCATCTGGCAAGCAAGCAAAAGTTCATTTTTGTGTTTCTGTTATCACTAAATGTTATTCAAGATTCTCATTACAGTTGTCATCCTAGTGCAAGGTTAATTAGAATTAATAAATGCTGTACTGATCCAAAAGGAAGAAAGGGCAAAGAGACAAAAACATACTAATTATCATCCATCCAAAATAAAGCAATTTGACATAGGACACACTGTACAGATGGACCCATCTTGAGCTGAAGATGGAAAAAATCTGTTAAAAAAACTTAATATTTCTTTTAGGTTTTCATTTTAATGGCTCAATGACCAATTCTAAGTAAAATATCTCACATAATGGATTCAGTAGAAGACACAGGATCCTTTAATCCATTATTGACCTGCTTGGAAACTTTTAGCAAGTAAATTCATTTTTATGCTCCTTGATTTACTTGTCTGTGGAACAAAAATAAGTCTTTTTATCTACAATGTAAGACCTCCTAAAGTCTCTGGAACTTCCATGACAAAGAGGTGCTATTTTTATTCCTGCCCAGCAGAGAAAAGAGGTACAAAACCCCAAACAAGCAGACAAACAAACAAACAAACAAAACCCCAATCAATAAACAAAACAAAAACCAAAAAAGAAAATAACGAAACCCAAAAAGACAAACAAAAAAACCCACCAAACCAAATTTCTGATTTCTACCTGTTGTGTGTAGGATCAAAATTTAATAAATCAATTTTTTAAAAGTAAAATACAAAATTAACTCTCATATTTTTTTCTGCATACATACACATGTATAATAAGAAGTATAGAAGTTTAATGTTTCCAAAGATAAAACTGCTTTTTCTAGCTGTCCTTATATAATTCTCCCATTCTCTTTGACATGGCATTTTATGCATGACTCTCTTGAAAAGTAAACTGAAAAATGGAGAACTTTCTTTTCAATTAAACACTCCCTAATCCTGCTCTATTCAAGGAGAAGAGCAAAGAGACATTATGCTATTTCTTAAATATCATTAAAGTTTGTGCTAGACCAGTAGAAAACTAAAAAGTCTTTCTTGCTCTATCAATACATTACACTATTACTCTCCTGACTTTTTGTTTTCAAAACTAAATTTCTGCAAGAGCCACTGACAACACAGATTTGTTATCCCCTCTCTATATAACACATCAGCATAGGTGGATGGCTGTATTTGATATTACTTACCTGGGGGAGAACTCAACATGCTCTATTCTTTGCAAGTTCCTAATTTAGACCTAGGACACATCAATCAACCTGTCATTAAACACCTTTTCTTTCTGTATTTTTTTCTTTTTCTGAAAAAATGTACTTGATGCTATCTGCCTTTTCAGTGAATGACAAATATACATTTACATGTGAAGTAATGGTTTGAGATAGTCAGCAGGACATGCAGTTCTGTCAGTTTGTGTCTCTGTGATCCTCTTTAGAGTACATATTTCAACTTGCATAAGTAACTTGAGTCTATTTTATTTATTAGTCTTTGTGACCCTGTGCTCTGGGATAAACAACAGAAAAATTAGAAACTACTGTTACTGTGAGATGAAATTTATGTTCTAATTTGTGATGTTCACACTACTCTAAATCACATGCACAAAGACCTTGCATTTCATGAAGGATGACATTTTTTTCCCCCAAGAAACTGGAAATCCAAATATACAGGAAAAGGTAAAAATTGGTAAGAGGCTGTAACAGTCTCCAGTCTTAATCAGCTACTCAGCCTCCTACAGATTGCATATCAGAGAGAGATGCCTCAGATTACAAGTCACATAGAACTTTATCTTTGCATATCTTAGTATAAACCCTTTCCTTGGAGGCACCACACACTTTCCTTTTCAATCGCATCAAAGTTTAGGCACATCTTCTGAGTCAAGACTATTTGCAGCCAGTGCTTTCCTTGCCATACCCTTCCTACACACACGATTATCTTACACACACAGAGGAGGCCACATTAACTTGTCTCATCTTCACAGTGCCAGCCTCTCACATCAACGTTTTAAATTTTCTCACATAAATATAAATGCTGACTTCTGTGTTAAACTAACATGGAATAGATATTCCCTATAAGCATCTTCAAAACTATTTCTTAATCTATTACTTTTTCTGGGATGTATGCCATTAACTTTACAGCTTCATTTGCTGACCAAAAGCACTCAATACTTGTTTCGTTTTTTCCTCTAATCATTATATTTTTTTTCTTACAGAGACTATCTACCCTCTGAGATGGAAACTGTCTTTTTGTTCAGTGTTTTGTCCAGCACGTAGGTAGATATTAGGATCATGAATAAGAAATTATTTTTTAAAGTCTGCTGAGCGAGACAAAGATGTGGAAGATGTCTGATTGGAGAGATACTTGTAAAAATTTCAAATGTGTGAATCATGCCTGGAATCACCATGGACCTATTTCTGTTCTTTTTTCTCTAGCTGCAAAAAAAAGCGAGTTGGTTTCAGATTGTATTCAATCTTTTATATAGCAAAAAATCTCTTTTTCCTTGCAATAAAACAATGCAGTTTCAAATTTTTTGATTTTTATCCTTTACCATATATTGAAATCAACTTGCATCTAAGCATTTGCTATGTGCCATATCATGCAGAGAAGTTACCAGATGCATGGAGTTTAATTAAATATCATACAGCAGCCAAAATCTTTGGCTTTTTGGAATTTTAGTAACAAGCTATGAAGCAATTTACTTCAGGTAATTTGGAGATCCTTGGCTCCAGACTTTTGTCTAAAAGCCACATGGCTGATGTGAAATGAGCTAATCGGTGACTGAAGCCCTCTGGCTCAAGGCCCTGTCATTCCAGCCCCTTTGTCTGCTGCCTCAGGCTGTGGAACAGACACAGGAAGGAACCAGGCCCATTCTGGGCTCTCTTTACAGCTGGGTGGAAAAGAGGCAATCTCATTGCTGGAGGTCCTGATGGCTGCAGTTCAGACCAAGGTCTCCTTCCAAATTTGGGAGTCCTTATGTTCTGAGGTGGGAGTTCAGAGGCTGTCTAATTTCAAAGAGAGAGCAATAACCACTTTTCCCAGTGTGCTGGCCTTATTTCAAGGAACAGATATGGATAAAATATTTTTCAATAGCCTATGTATTATTCTGAACAAAATTGCATCGAACACAGTAAAGACAATGGGTTTTGCTGGACTGCAAGAAATTGCAACAATCAAAGACATAGCAAAGAAGAAAATCATTCAAATAATCCCTATTAAACTAATTTTATTTGGGTCTCTGTCATGGAACTTTAATAAAAAATGTCTTTTAATAATAGATTTAAACATCTAGCTTATTCTAGGATTTCACTCTCTTCTTACTGGATTGTTTTGACATCTTTTCTACAGTGACAGGCAAACTGCACCAGCTGCCTGAAGTCAGAGATATGAGAGAATACGGTGTCTGAAACCCTTTAAAAGATCCTGGGTGCTCAGCCAAGACCAGTTCAAATGAAAACTTCCAAGTCCTGCCCTAGCCTGCTGCAAAACAGATATAAAGAATATGGACTGCGGGTCTTGCAAAGCTTCTGTGCTGCAGTACAACTGTTATCTCTGAAAACCCCAGCATGTCAGAACTTTGGAATTTTCCTGAAAACAACTTAACTTTAGAGATAACTAAGAGTCAGTTTTAATACTAAATCTCCAGAAGATGCTCACCCAGCAAAACACCACTCTTTCCCTGTTAGGGTCTTCTGCTATGTTCATGAGGTAACTATGGAAGAGCAGGACCATAATTGTCCAGACATTTAATAGTTCCTTCTTACAAAGATGTCCTGTCTTGAAATGTAAATTTCTCTTTTTAACAGGGGATCTAATTCAGCCAAATCAAACACGGAAGGAATCTACCTCTTATCAGTCCCTAAATGAAAAATATCCAGCAAATATCCGTTTCAAACTTAGAGTTGCGACCAGACCCAACTAACAGGGAAGGCTGCTGTCTCCCAGGGACTTGGATAAGGGACATTACTGGAAAACTCTCCAGTCTACTAAGGCCCTCTCATTACTATCCACTGCTGATGTTCAAACTGGTAGTGATGAAATAAAAAAGAGAAGTTCAAGGGCAATCAAGAGAGACTTTAGGGCCTTGCAACAAATGGGACAACTGGCTGAAGGATTGGGAGCACAGGCAATGATTTCCTTGATCCTTCCAGTAACAAGTAGTAATACTGATAGGAACAGGCAGATCCATCAGGTTAATGAGTGGCTTCAAGGCTGGTGTAATCAGAAAAATTTTGGATTTTTTGACCATGGGAAGATCTATTCAACATCTGATCTACTGAAACTTGATGGGATGCCCCTATCTCAGAGGAGAAAAAGAGTTCTAGCACAGGATCTAGTGGAGCTCATTAATAGAGCTTCTAGCTAGCTTGGAAGAGGGAGAGGGAAAACATCAGGCTTGCTGGTGATGAGTGATGGAATGTTTTGTCAGAACTTGAGGAAACAAGCACCAATGGGATCCCTCAAATTGCATCACAAGGTGTTAGCTGCAAACTACCACACTTGAAATAGGCAGTAGATCCATTGTAGAACAAGTCAAATTACTTAATCTGAAATTAAGACTGAACTCCAAGGGTTCACACATGAACACATCTACTCACAGGAAGAAACTGCAAAGGGATTCTTAATGATCATAAATATGCAGAACGTCAGGTTTTTGTCTTTACTGAAAGATGGAGACTCATAAAGATGAAACTGTATCTTAGGAGTGTTATAACAGAAGAAGAAGTTGAAGGCAAAGGGAAAACAAAAAGAACAAAGAAACTATCATCTCAGTTTAAAAGTCCTAAAAACATTAAACCATTCAAGGCCTTGCTAACTTTCATCAGAAATACAATCAGCTTTAATTTACCCTGACCTGAGCCTATCAAATAAAAACATTTTAAAAAAATTAAAAAAAAAAATCTGAAATCTAGGTTAAATTTAACTGACAATAACAGTATACTTGTTCCTTCTCTTTTGTCTCTCTCCCACTAGACAAAAGTTAAAGCTGAGAAAGGAAAAGACTTCAGAATATGAAACTTTTTTAACTGTGTGTCTATCCAAATGTTCCTAAAAATCTAAATCCAAAAGGCTAGCAAAATACTATTTTAAGCAAATTGACAAAAATGCTCTTGGGCTCAGTTAGAGTAAATTTCATGAGAGGATTCAACTTTAGTACAGTTATCACTTTAAAAAAAAAGAAAACACGCGGGCATTACGACTGTGAGGACAGGAGAGAAAAATTTTCTTTTCTTTTTCGTTATCTTGGAAGAGATGATGTTGCAAAGTCATTGACTCAGCTTTCTCTAAGAATCAGAGTGATCATGACAACCATCACACAATGGCTGTTTCATAGAGAAAGGAAAAACACTTTTTTTTCTGTATTCTTCTTTGGCTTGGAAGTCATGAAAACACTCATTTAAGCTCACTGATCACTTGAGCATCTCAGCTTATAAATTCTTTAGAAGTACTATGGGACTGTATAATTGAAAATAATGCCAGAGACAGATATTCCTTTTTTTCTAGGGAGTAACTTTGTTGAAAGTTTTCTAAAAATATTTAGGAAATCATTAAATAATTTTATATTACAGAGAGATTGAAAAAAAGATAAACAATGCAGAAAGCAAAAACAAACATACAAAATTCCCACTCCACTCCCAAATAAACTTATACAAACTTTCAGCATTTTGTCTCAATATTGTTATTTTTTTAATAATTTCTTTTCTATGGTAGCTTATTATTATACATAAGGATGATACCAGGCTACTTTGAGGAGCTACAGTTTGTTAGTTTGTAGGATGTTCCCAGTAGACATTAAATTTCACATCAATTAGCTGTTTTCTGTACATGATTATGAAGCAACACTTTGGATGCCTTTATAAAGTAACCTCAAAAAGGCACTGTTAGAAAAGGTACTTTCTTCTCCCTCCCTTCAACTGTTGGAGGAGTATCATCACAGAATTAAATCCAGGAGTACTGAATTCCCAGTACACTCCTTTGTACTCACTGAAGTGTGTAAGCCATGCCTCATTAACTCATGAAACCCCAGTTTTGTGCCAATGGGGTTTGGTATTGGCAGTCATTACTGTGATTTCTACCACACCCCTGCCAGGTTTTAGACAAAAGAGAATCAAGGCCTACTCTGGAAAAAATAACTTTTTGCCTTAAATCACCGTCAGTTTTAGAAGTTTCTGACTGAAATTCACAAGTTCAAGAACACATCTGGAATTTTATAAACTGCAGATATTAAATTACATCTAAAACAATGTCTAAATGAGAGAAAAATTTTAGATATGTGACTTGTTTTCTATTTTGAAGATGATAACATAGATTTGACAAATATAAGAGAAATAGATGGTTGATCACTTTTCTTTCCATGAGCAATTCAACATTCATCTACTAATGAAATGAAAATAAAGCAGATATTTTTCTCTCTAAGGTCATCATTACAAAATGTGTTTGATTTAAAATCAAGGCAGGAATCAATCAGTTCATTGCCTCTAACCAGAGGTTAGGCCACAGCCCCAAAACCTGGGGCTCCTCCCTTCTTGGTTGTGGGGGAGTGTGTGCAAACATGGCC
>VZRX01002236.1:3367-21337 GCA_013398075.1 Notiomystis cincta
AAAAAAAAAAAAAAGCCAACCCACTGCTAAAACAAAACCTATTCAAACTTCGCGTGCAAAAGAAATAGTTCAAGAACATTTTGTGCTTGGGGGAAAAAGTAATTCTGAAATTGTCATGACTAGAAAGAGCTTGGCCTAATGCAGCTGCCTGTTATTACAGATGAAAAAGATTAGCATAGGTGGCAATGCATTTTTCTCTGTCATTTTCATGAGAGCTGCATGTTCCCAGCTCTAGTGTGGTCCTGTTAATGTCACTGTCTCCTGTTAGAGGAGGTGCCACACGGAGAAAAAGACTGTTTGCCTGCTCAATAACATCACTGACAACAACTGTTCAGGTTTACAACTACCGAAATGAATGCAGTTATATCAATACCTAATTATCAGCCCCTAAGATCCCAAGGCTAGAGATACATCCCCATGGCTCTGGGAGCACATCTATAATTCTCTTCACTGAGGACAGAGACTGGCGTTACTTCCTCAAGGATGGATGCAATTAAGGTTGATGTGTTGAGAAAAGACATCACCTTGCACTTAGCAACAGAAAATACAGTAAGGTTTTGAAATTCTCATATGTTTTCCCACATTTTTGTTCTTTTTTGTTTTTGGTTATGCAAGGCAGAAGCCTTGCAATTTCTGCTGATGTTGTTTTTGTGCTTTTTTGGGGAGTGCAATGCCCTTTTCCTCACACAACTTGAGTATATAAGTACCTTGTGAATACTTGGGAAAAACTAAACAATTTCCACTCTGACTCAGAATGTATTCTAGATCATGGGAAAAGTAACATCTTTATTTTATATAATACTGTGCTGTTTACATGCAATAACTCTGGAAATGGGCTTAGGAAATTTCTAATATTATAATGCAGCAGAGCTTCAGTAGTACCTTTAGATTAACCTGATTTGAAGATAAAAATATTAGTCTCCTTATTTTTGTGTATAAACAACTGAAATGAAAACCTGAAAGCAAATTCGTTGAATGTCCCCTTCATCACAATAAATAAACCAGTAAGATCTCCTGGGATTCCTCTCTTGAAATATCTACCTTCCCTATTTTTGAATGTCAGTAACTATGTGCTTATTCTTTCCATTCTCTCATTGCATTTTCCTACGCTATATTTTCTGAAAAGGCACTTATTGCATCAGCTGGTCTAATTTTTCAGATGCTTCCCCTTATTCAAATAAATAAGGAACTTTTTATATAAATAAGTGGAGAAATTGTACATCTCTTTTAGTAAACAGCTGATTTCAACTACATAGAGGTAATTCCAATACAAAACTAAAAAAAGTCAATAGAGCTTACAATTTTCCCAGCCAAATTTCACAAAAGCTTCACAACTTCTATCACACCTCATTAACTGTACAGAAATTACCATTATTTCCATCTTCTGTGATGGCAGAGTGAGTGAAATACATTGAATACAGCTGAAAATAAAACTTGGAGATTATTTCACTATCAAAGCTTTTATGACTGTATGTATTTTTTTATTTTAATACTGTGTGTATTTTTTCCTGCTTAAAAAAAGAAAGATGAAGTAAAAACATAACCTTTCCTTTAAGACATTTTTACCACCTTTTGCAATCTGTTTTTAACATGACGTGCAGTTACATTTTTAAGGATTGGAGTGAACTCATGCAAACTGTTTTTGCACAGCATACTATTCTTAAATGACCTGCTAACAAGAATAATTTGTGTAATTATTAATAAATATAATAATAATTGCATTTTTACACTTTATTTTTCTAAAACTTCAGGTTGAGATGTATTCCTATAGCTAACACCCTACAAGCTGAGAAGGATCAAGCAGCAAATCAAAAATTAAGTAGTTTGGAAGAACTTGCTGGAGAAATAACTGTTGAAGAAAGTATTCTTGGAAGCCAACAGTGATGACCTTGAGTCTTTCACAAAAACCTCAACAAAAGAAATAAACCTGAATATCACAAAGCTCAGAATTTAAGCCTTCATTGCCTTTCCCAGTGAAATTAAGTATTATAAATTTTTTATGCTTGGGAAAGAAGAGAAAGACAAAGTTTATGTTGACCTAAATGTATTTGATGGAAAGAACAGTAACAATGATCTTGACACAGGATAGTAAAGCCACAGGTTAGGGGCGGTGTTTGTGAGTAACTGCAGCAGAGCTAAACAGCCCTCAAGGGTGAGGACAAGGTGCTTAAACACTCTTCAAAGAAATAAAGGGCCTGAGTGCACTGACTCCAGGAGAAGAGGGGGAAGCAGGAAAAGTTTAAGCAGATTCTATGCAGGAGCTGTTTTCAGCAGCTGGATTTTTCTGTAAGGAAAAGGAGTCTTTATATTTTGGACCATTACTGTATGCATAAAATATAAAATTCTAGGTGTCATTTTATGCGACTAGAGAGGAGGCATTGCTGAATTCAAACCTCCAACAGTTTTATGCTTTTCTGTATCCACATGCCCTACATAAAAGTAAGCACTATTTACTTAAAACATAAGCTGACTACTGACCACACAAAGTTCTGTTAATGATTTACACATCCAGGAAAGGAAGCCCTCGGATATATGTACATCAGCACTGTAAAGCAAATCTGCAATAAATTTTGCGGCCATGAGGTAATAAAAAAAGTACTTCCTTTCACTCTTTGACTCTACAGAACCAAAACTCTGCTCAGTCACAAAACATTCATCTGCCTGCTCTCACCAATCTGAGCTGCTTTATAGGAAAGCAAGCAGTCCTGTTCCATCAGAGGAGGATGTGCATCAAATTTGTAAGAAGGAGAAGAAACCACTCGTTTGTCTTGATTATCCCAAAGCCCTATTGGACAAAACAGGCCATGCAGACAAACACAATTCTGAAAGCAAAACAATATATCAAATTACAGAAGCTACAGGGGAAAACAGCAAGAAAAGACACATAGAAGGTAGATGTAGATAAAAAGGTATACTTGACACTAAGAACTGAGGTTGATTGTAGCCTAAAAAAATTACATGAAAAGTAAATCTAAGCAGCAGGGAATTCTGTGCTGTAGATGCAAACTTCAGCCCTTCACACAACAGAAAAGAAGACTGCTGCCTAAAGCACAGAGCTAAAAAATGTTCTGTAGAAAAAATAACACGTATTAGAGGTAATCATTGTTGAGGGTTTTTAAATGTTAAAAAAATTTGCTTTAGGTTTTATGCAACCAGTATGAGATCAGGTCACTAATGCATTGGTCCATTCAGCTTAATCTATTTGTTTCTCAAAAAATCACTGGAGATTATGCAGAGGAATACTATCTTAGTGCAGGAACTCTTTCAGCTCTGAATATAGATGTTTGCCAACCAGGTGACCATGAAACTACAAAAAATACCTATGAAAAAACAAACTTGCTGTAACATATTTCATTTTTATTACCATGATGTGAAATTTCAAGCATTCTTTTTTCCTATAGAGAGCTGGCATACAGAAGATATGAACAAAACATACGGGCAAGCTTTTAAGAGAAAAAAAATTACTTTAAAATAAAGGTGGCATCATTAGAGACAAAGTATTCAAGTTATTGGATGTCTCACCTTCCTAAAATCCTTGGAAATACTGGGATCCTGTGAACCATGGTTTTATTTAAACAAGACTATAAATAAGCAATGTGTGTATTGATATGTACTTACATATGATATGTATGATTCTAGACATTCCAGGTCATTATTTAAGAAGTTATCCTCTTTTACTCTGCTTGAATATGCTGATACTCTCATTAATGAGACTACCAGGAAAAATATGGATCTTATCTAAAATACTTATTATTAAGATTGCTGTGATGCAAGATCAGGATATCTGATCTAAGATGAATATATATTTATCTATGTACATACATAGAGAGACAAGTAACTGAGCTTCAATTAAAATAACTACTCCTTATACAGTGATGAAACAAAGATCTTTTGTTGCCTGATAGAGCATATCTTATAAATCCTAAAGAGCAAGAGATATTAATTAGGTTTGTTTCCACTTGTCCAAAAATTTTGTTGACTTTAGATCCCACGTATTGATTTATTCCACTGTGTTGTGTATGTAGGAGGAAAAGCTGCAGCAAAGGCAGGGAACAGAGGCTCAGCAGGTGAGTACAGGCACAGATCAAGTCCTTCCTGCAGCTCCTGCTGTTAATGCTGTCCAGAGGGAAGAGGTCTCCAGCTTGTGAGGCAGCTGGGGCTGCCAAAGGAAGAGCTCAAGGAGACTGGTATGTGCGGGGGAGATTTGTGTTTTATTACTGTTACACTTTTACATATGGTTGGACTTGGTGATCCTGGAGGTCTTTTCCAGCCTCAGTGATTCTGTGATTCCATGATACAGGTCCAAGTGTTTGATCTGCAGATCTCAAGGACACTATAAGAAATTACTTTGTGTCAGGAGCCCTCCTAAATAATGAACGTATTGTGTAACTGGGAAAAGAGGACCTGTACTGTTGGTATGAACTAGCCCTGTTTTCAGCATGCTAAATAGAGCCAGTCTTTCTAGACATTCCAGGTCATTATTTAAAAAGTCACCCTCTTCTATTCTGCTTGATTATACTGATACCTAATAATGAGACTACTAGGAAAAATATGGATCTTATCTGAACTACTTATAATTAAGATTAGTGTGATGCAAGATCAGTATATCTGATCTTAGATGAATATTTGAAGGAGAAAAATTTTAATTTTGATAAGGCTTGGCTCAAATACACATCTTTAAAATGTCTTAAAGTTTGTATAAATACCTTTTTTGTTGTTGTTGAGAGAGAACAACAGATATTTATTAATAATACATTTAAACAGTGAATAACATTTATTTCCTGGTTCTATATTAAGAACAGAGATTCTCCCTCTTATCCACTCTCTTTCCAACTAAGCTAGATATTACAACCTTATGTGACAAAAAGAAACATTGGATTTGAAGTACTCTTACACAAGAAGAGTGGGTGCACCAACTGGAGCTCAGACACACTCTAACAATGACTCTGCAAGAAGCCCAAGTTGCCTGTAAGACTATGTATATAACCTGCAAAAGTGTCTGCAGCCACTATTGCTATCAAAATCAGTGTTTCTGACAATAAAAAATGGCAACTCTAAATGAAAGAGAAAAAAAAATTACTAGGAATATATGCAGTGAACACATATATTCAATTTCTTCAGGCCCAACTCTATTAATGAAACCCTATTAATTACAGATTTACTCCTTCCATGACATTGCCAGGATCTACACTTAATGCTGAACACCAAATTCAGTACTAAAATTTTCCACAGATCCTGAAAAAGATCACCAGCTTTGAATCATAAAATAAAATTAATTCCAAAACAAAAAACATTGGTGCCTTCATTTTTTCCCCTGCATAGTGCAAAGCCTTGAGTTGGTTTATTTCTATTTTAGTTCAATCTTTCAGTGACTTTGAATGAAAGCCCATGATTTTTCCATTGAAAGAAGGATACAGAAATTACACTGGTGGTTGGCAAACACAGGCAATTAAGTCAAATAACTTTGTAATTATCATGTAAAGAATCAGCAATAATGAACTTTGTTTTTAATCAATCCCTTAATGCCACTATGTTGCATGAAAAAAAGAAGTCATAGTCATCCTTCTTTTGTAAATTACTGCACTTTCTCTAACCATTATCTTATCCCTAACCATGGCCAGTAATAAAAATACGGCAAACAGTCATCTAAGTTAAATATTGAGTTATTTTACCTGCTATGTCAACCCCATGGATACAGTAATCTTTTCTGTTCTGCATTGTCCACATTCAGTATAAAAAGACATTTCTCACTGAATTTAGCATTAGCAGAAGATACACATCTGACTTCTGACTTCTACACAGTAGTTTTCTACTTCACTGGGCAAAATATAAAAACCCCACAAAAGTCAAATTAACAGTTTTCAATGAAACAGAATGCCTGAAAACCTCACACAATTAAAGAAAAACAAAATTACAGTTTGCTAGAAGATCAAAGATATGCCCCTGATCTCACTGCCACTTATGCCAACATTAATTGGAATGATTCTAGCATAATAAGTAGCAATACATCTTCAAACAAGAGGAAAAATGTGATGCAAGAAAATGCCTTACAAATTATGAAAGAAACCATGTGAAAACTGCACACATAATAACACATTCAATATCATCCTTGAAAACAAAACTGTTAAGTATTTGCTAATTAGAATGGCATTTGAAGAAAGATTTTAAGCTAACCAAGTTCCTTTCAATCATCAACTTCTTTCTCCTTCTGAAGAATGGTAACTCACAAAAGTTAACTATGGAGCAATTATTTGTGTAAAGGTTTACCAAGGGAACAACAACTTCAATACTTTCCTTTCAAGAATGGCCACACCATGCTTTGAATTATTGCCATAGCTGTCTTGCATTTACTTGAAAAATAAACTGAGCAATTCATGCCAGTTCAAATGATCAGTACTTGGTTTCCACATGTTGATTTAATGTTCCATAGGAACATCTAAGAGGGTTCCTATTTCTTTATTTATGTTTACAGATATATTACATCACAGCACCTGTGGTCTAGGATCAAATTGCACCTCAAATTCAATTCCATTTTTTTCTATAGCTGTCTTCTGCTGTAGCCCTTGTGGGGGTCTGTAAACACACTACAGCCATTGGTGACAACAGGCAGCACACTACCTTGACTTTGCAAGTCTGCATGACCAAGGCTTCTCAGGCCTGCTTTGAAATTTTCTTGGTCTACCTGCACATTTTGCTGGGCTTGTTTAGGTGAAGAATTAATTTTTTGAATTTATTTTTTTGCTTCTCTCTTTTTTTTTATGATATAATTGTAATTTTCTACAGAATAGTAACATGTAACTACATTCTGATATGATGAAATATTTAATAATGGCACAATGATCCAATCTAGAAGAATGCAAGCCTGGTCTGATGTGTGAATAAGGACAGAGGGTGCAAAGCAAAGTCAGGCATGAAAAGGAATTATCAGAAATGGGGGGCAAACTGACACAATCCAAGGTCTGTAAACTACTTATCAACAACTGTTAATGAATCCCCACAATGAGCTGAGCAAAATGAAAGTAATGAAGAACAATACCCATAATACATAAACCCCAACAGTAAACTTTAAAACATGAGAACAGTGAGTAAATAGCAAGGTGCAGAAGATTAGCAAACAAAGAAAAATGGCTCAAAGTTTATCCTAGGAAAGGGAACAAAGAAAGCAATAAACTGTTCCTCCTAGTGGAAAACAGCAACTGAGCACAGCATCAATATTTCACTCCTCTGAAAGATCTGAAACACTGATTGTCTGCTGCACGGCTCCTCTTTCCCCTCTGCCTGAGGCAAACCTGATCATGCCATCATACTGTTCACAGGAACAGAAAGACCATGACAAATGCAGTGACATCATATAATTTATTCTAGCTACAGGACAGAGATACACAGGTCATCACAAAGAACTCCTGGTTCTTGGGCTTTATTTACCTGCTTCCAAGTGTGGGGTTTCTTTGTTGCATGCATATAGAACTGGTATTTGCATGAAAACAGAGGAGGTGAGGGATGTTTGTAAGATTTATATATGGAGCTCAGAATACAGATTCAGTTCTAAACCAATAGTATAATGCTTTCTCGTGTGCACATTCTTATGCTGGAATTGCTTATATGGTCAATTATCTGTTTCAGCATCCATTTCTAACAGTCTTCAAAATTTGTAAGCCATCCTTGGAAACAAGACATTTGCTGGTCTGGACTACTGACTAATGCATAGTTTAGCGTGATGTTGCTACAGCAACTAAAAAGATGAAATTACAAGTCATATATCATTTACACGTTACTTAGAACATACAGCTTTCTAAAAGCCATTAACCAGACAGAGGTGCTGTGATGGAGAAGACAAAGATATTTTAAAGCATTCTCAAATAATTTCCATTGTTCTGAAGGATTAGGGAAGTAAGTCAAAGTAATAAACAGCACAAATAAGAGTGAAGAATTTGAAACTAAGAGAACCTTCATTTTTAACTCGATACCAGCATTTCTCAGGGTCCAGTTGCCAGAAGAACACATTTCTAGATCATGGACAAACATTAGACTTTTTACTTCAGATTTCTAAGAAGTGAGTGTTTGTGGCCCACATCGTAGTATGAAGATATTTTTGCAGGTTCTGTATTTCCCATAGGAAAACAGCTACTCTCTGAATGAGAGCTTGAAAGAATTTCAAAATGGGGGCTTGATCTTCCTCCAGTGGACTTCCTTAGCAAATACATGTGTGTTCATTAAAGTAGTCTTGATCCTCCAAGACAAGCTAATTACCTCTCATTCTCCCTGCAGAGACACAAGCTAATATGAAAATGAAACCAGTATGTGTTTGTCTGGTGTTAGTGGTGGTGATGGATAAATTTAGCAGACAAATTGGGACAATTCACATTGGCAAATTTCATGATTTAGTGAAGCTATTTATGCATTGAGTTTGAAAGTGATCAAAAACACGCAGTTTGTAATGTCACTGCGAATAGGAAGTACCCATGATTGGGTTAAAATTTTAGATTCACCAACTGGGTGCACATTTTGGATAAGAAAGTGAACAAAACATCTGGGAATGAGTCTGGGGATATTTTCCAGACCACAGCAGGAAGATTAATGACCTAAGTCTGTCAGGCTAAAATGGAAGCTTACAGAGGGACTGGATAAGGTTTTGATTTAAGAAAAAAGGAGAAGAAAGAAAAGCAGTAAAACAATCTATAGAGTGGATAGGCCTGCTGCTCATTGTCAAAAAGGGTGTAATTCTTTGCTTATGTATAAACACAAGAGAGTTTCATAATTATGTAAAAAGGGAACATTTTGTACTGCCAACGAGAGGAGAAATTCTGTAAGTAATGGAGGATGCCCAGTCTTTTTCTGCATCTGAAGTACCAGAGGGTTTCTGGCACTCATATTTAGAAGAGAGGCAAGTTTCTGCACGTTCAACACACTCCCTGAGAGCACCAAATACTGAAGGCCTCCTGAGTGCCCAGTGCTTATTGTACTTTCCATAGCATCCTCCTGCACAATGGAGAGAGAAAATGCTGCAATACATCATTTTGGGGCTGGAGACAAAGACAACATGAATCCAGCTGGACTATAGCACCTGCTTTATTTTATTTAAGACATCTGGGCAGGTAGGTTCAGGTTTTGAAAATGCCATCTATTACGATGTCCAGTCAGTGCCTACAGTCCATAAATAGATTGTGCAAAAGTGGAAAACTAAAGTAAAGAGACTATGACTTTAACAAATCTCAGTACAGGGACAACTGGGAGAGGAGTGGAGAGGAAGAACTCCAGTTAAATATCCTTGAGGCTAAAATTCTGCATGAATTCCTCACCATAATGTTATGGAGAAGAATACAAAGAGGTCTGTAGATACCTCCCCAGAAGGCAGAGGCAAAGCTTCTATTCACTCATCTCCTGGTATCCTTTTACCTTTCAAATAAATCTTCCACAGACATCAATTCATCTAGGTTTGCAATTCAAAAACAGTGAGGTACAATTACCAGCTAAATCCATCCAGCTGGGACACTCCTTCCTCCTTCTGGCAAAGCGTATTAACGCTGCTGAGCTTATTGGCTCCCACCCATCCTTTGCCTCACACACAAAGAAATCCCCTTCCTTCTGGAATGATCAGTCTGACAAACTTTAGCCAACCATGAAAAGAAGCAGAGCTGCAGGGAGTCTGTTTCATTATCACGTAATACAAAGGGCAAAGATTCAAGACAGTGCGATAGATGACAGCTCTGGAAGGAAGGCACCCTTGAGGATGCCACAAAGATGGGGCACCCTCCTGAGCCAGTGGTTCCTGAGCACTTGATCAGTGCTAGCACCATGCCTAGTCATGCTCTTACAGTGAAATCTCCACTGCAAGGCTTCCTGAATGTGTTTTGAGTCACTGTGGAAAAACACGTGTGCTAGCAAGCAGACACATGCAAGGCTGTCAGAGATGCTCTGGCCAGGAGGAGAAGGCTGATTAGAACAACAAGGACTGGCAGCTTTGCCCCATGCTTTCTCCAAGGAATTATTTCAGATGGAGGCCAGGGACCCTGTCATATCATGTCATCTTTTCTTGTAAGGCATTCCACGCTGCAAGCGCAAACTCTTCACTCAAACACTACTATTGTCATGCTGCCTGGGAAAGGGAGTCCTTGCTTTGAGTGAGTGCATCATGAGCTGCTTTAAAGGCAGGCCAGCAGGGTCTATAGAGGACAGGACAGCACCAATTGTTAATGCTAGAAACAGCAGAGGAAGATGCAAGGCAGCAGAAGGGTTATATGGCATAGAGACATAAAAGGGGAAATATGGATGTCATTCTTGGGTCTCTAATGACTTGCCAGCTATTATGGAAGCTGCTTACTTGGTCTTGACAGGAAAAAAACCTACTAACAGTACAAGTTTAGGCAGCAATAAAAAAAAGGGGAAAAAATAATAAAGATAGAAAGAAAAAGCCCTGTTGCCACAAGCTATTGGAGGTAAAATCTCCTTCAGATACAGCCAAATGTCCAAATGTCCTGTGTGCTTCATTAGACTGCATCTTGGGCAGAGAATTTTCTGGCCTCATACAGAAATAAAGGCTATCTAAGTATTATTGTCAAATCCAAATACTTTTTATGATATTGCTTATCATAAAAAAACTGAAATCAAACCAATGATAAAGCCTGTTTTTAAAATGAGATGGGGAACCTTGGTCAGTTGCCAAACACTCATACATTCACTCTTATGCCCCTCTTCAGCAAGACAGGAGGCAAAATTTAAAAACTGGTAAGTTAAGATAAAGACAGGGAAATCACTCACCAATTACCATCTCAGGCAGAATAGATTAAATATGGGTAATTTAATTTAATTTAACTTATTACTAGTGTAATAGATTTTGATGATGATAAGAAATGGACAAAATTAAAACAATACCTTCTTCCTTATATCTCTTTTCCCCAGCCTTAACTTCCTCCTTCATTTTAGAGTCCTTTACTCTCCTCCACTAAATTGGACCAGGGGGAATTGGGGAATGGTGGGTTGTGGTCAATACACACTAGTTAATCTCTGTTACTCCTTCGTTCCTGTGCTTTTCCCCTCTCCTGTTCCCCTGCTCCAGCCCAGGTCCTTCCCTAGGACTGCAATCCCTCAAGAACTGCTCCAGCGTGGTTCCTTCAGGAAAAGTCAACCTGTGCCAGCGCAGGTTTCTCCTCTGGCTGCTGTGTGGGTATCTGCCCCAACATGGTCTCTCCCACAAGATGCAAAAGAACACCTGCTCTGATGCCCAAAGCGTCTCCTCCCTTCTTCTCACATGCTGGTTTCTCACGTTTTTTTCCACTACTCCTCACCCTGCCATGCAATGTTTTACCCTCCCTTAAATATGCTTTCACAGAGGTGCCACCAGCTTGGCTGATGGGCTCAGGGGTGTCCTACAGTGGACCATTCTGGAGCCAGCTGGAAACAGCCGTGTTTGGCACAAGGCAGTCCCTGACCTCTTCTCATAGAGGCCACTGCTGGTGCTGAGACTTTGGCACCTACATCCAGTATGTCCTCTGGCTTTTGGGATGTGAAGGCAGTAAAGTCTGTTCTGGCTGTCTGGCTCTTATCTCTTTTCTGTCTGTAGCTATGAAAATATGGGTAGGAGGAAGAAGCTGAAAAAATTTTCAAGGGGTGAAGAGAGCAGATTTAGATTCTTAAGACTAGGTAAAAGACAAGTCTTAAAGACAAGTTGCAAGAACAATCATGGTGCTGCAAAACTTAAGCATGATCTTTTCCTCAGAGAGTCCTGGCTTTGTAACCAAAGTTAGTCTCAGGCTTGGCAACAGCTTAGATGTGGGCCAGGAGACACAAACAGCCAAGACCATTGCACTTTACTGTCCTTTCAGGGACTGCAAAGCATTCAGCTGATTTCCAGTTTTTTATCCAGGCTTGTATCAAGTTGATTTTATGGATAATATTAGTAAACCTTAAATGATCTGATAGTGCAACCAGGTGATTGGGAATAAGCTGTCATCAGAATATGGGGTCATTCCATATGAGACCAGAGCTGAGCACATGCAGTAAGGATCAAGGTCAGAACATTCATATCTTGACTGCAAACCTCTGCATTGGAACAAGCTAGCATCACAGACTACAGGAGGACTCTGAAGTCCTGAAATATGTGAAACACACTGCTTCATGGAGTATATAATAAAGCTGAACACAAACTGTTCAGAATAGCTTGTAAGTTACCAGAGTATGATGCAATGCTGTCAGGACCTCTCCAGAGAACAGCTATAGCTATGTATTTCTTAACAAAATTTCTAGCCCAGCTGGTATGTTGCCTCTGTGGAAAACAGAGTGATATTAGGACAGCAATGATCACAGAAATGCAGAGTTAGTGGATGAACTTGAGCATGATTGCTACAGGAAAAGTTGCAGGATTAGAGCTTGCCAATGGTAAAATAGCTCCAAAACTTTAATCAGTACCTTGTGGTCAAATGATGCCGACTGACTTCTGGGTCAGTAGGAACACACAGAAACTTCTCTAAAAAGGCAGAATAGCTAATTCAGAATGCATGAAACAAGGCCCAGAAGGATCTTTCACATTCCCAAATTAATACTCCATTACTAATACTCCAATACCTGAAAAATTATGTGGTCTATCTGCAGATGTTATTAAGTTCACAAAAACAGTCTGCTCAAGTATAGGAGGAGACTGAATTCAAGGAAATGTTCTTTCCTTGAATTGAGCCTTTTCATTGCTTCAGCTTTTCCTCTTAAGCACTGGGATAGCATCTGCATGCTCTGAAAACAATGGTTCTTGGATTGCCTGATCCTAAAAGGTCTGTTTACACACTCTTTCTCGAAGCCCTATCATTCCGTAAGAGCAAGTGAGGGCCTCAACTTCTCTCAGATAACTCTTCAGGACCTGAGACTGTTCCAATGAGAACACCATTTGACAAGTACACCCACCCCTTTCCTTCATCAAAAAATGTTTGGTTTTTTTTTAGTGCTCTTTTTTTCTTATTTAATTCTAAGACCAGACTACACAAGTGTGTCACTCTGGCAGAATCTTTGACATGAATTGTTATAGAGAAAGCACAATCCTCAAATGCTTTCTTGAAAGATGTTAAGACACTTGATTGTCTTCAGGTTTATTCTTCTCTCAGCTCCTTTAAAGCTTGATGAATGCACACAGTAAATTCACAAAACCAAATCTGTAATAATTGCACTTCATGGACATAAGTATATGCAGTCTTTATAAAGTCATTACATTCTTAGATCATTGTTCATCAGTCCTCTATGCATCACCTTCTTTTCCTGACCCAATTAAATTTAAAACTGGAACAACTCATACACACAGAAAAGAGGAACAGCTGCAGACATGATTGCTGTTCATGAATTATCCTGTTCCAACACTCTGCCATGTACAGGGACACCTTCCACTAGACGAGGTTACTCAAAGTTGCATCCAATCTGGCCTTGAACACTGCTGGGGATGAAGCATCCACAACTTCTCTGGGCAACCTGTGCCACTGTCCTCACAGTAAAGAATTTCTTCCCATCTAAAATAAACCTCTCTCAGTTTGAAGTCATTCTTCCTTGTCGTGTCACTACAAACCCTCATGGAAAGTCCCTCTCCAGTTTTCTTATAGCCTCTTTAGGTACTGAAAGGTGCNCAGCCTTTAATTGTGCTTGGCACTTCCCTTCTATATTTTCCATGTACAAGTTCCAGAAGGATCTGCTCCATGATCTTGCTGGACACTGAGGTGAGACTGGCTGGCCTGTAGTTTCCAGGCTCTTCGCTTTTTTACCCTCTTTGGGTTATGTTTCTCTTTTTTTACATTCAGTGGGAACTTTACTGAACTGCCACGACTTCTCAAATATGGTGGTTAATGGCTTGGAGAGTTCATCTGTCAGTTCCCTCTGGACCCACAGACACATCTCATCAGGCTCCATGGACCTGTTCACCTCCAGGTTCCTTAGATGTCCTTGAACCTGACCTTCTCCTACAGCAGATGTTATTAATTTTCCCTATCCCTGCCTGTGCCTTTTGCAACCTGGGTGGTGTGGCTGGAACACTTGTTCATGACTCAGGCAAAAAAAGGTGGTGAGTACCATGATAAGGTCATGTTAAATCTGAGTGCCAATTCAGAGGAACAATTTAGAAGCAGTGATCAACAGGTATTTCCAATTGGTTTAGAAAGGATATATAAAGATTACAAAAGATGCTTTGATCCTAACTGACAAAAGCAAAATCAAAGACTTTGCACTTCAAAGTCTTTCATCACTATAGAATGGGGTAAGTTGAGTTAGACAATGAGAGATGATGATCAAAACCCTTTGATTCTTACTTATATGAGGGGGAAGAAGAGCAGAGAGAAAATTGCAGAAAAAGACTTAGAGATCAGTATACCTCTAATTAGAAGCATTCCTGTGGAAATGGAGGCAGATATCTTCACCACATCCAGGAGGTATTCTAAATTTAAGTCTTGTAGGAATCTTACAAATATCAAGTTACCTTTGCCCGTATATTCAAATCTCATGCAAAGAAACAGATAATTTGAAGAAGTAAGTATATTTTCATCCTTAGGAGCATTACAAAAAAGTGGATATATGTCTTAAATTTAATTTAAAATGTCTGATAGACTCAAAGCAGCCACTACCAATCTAGTCTCGCTGCTCTACCTCCAGCAGCTGACATAATCATAAACTGGATCTGAGTGAGAAGGGAATTCTTCTGAACCATACATATTTACATATTACTTAATAAATAAGATTTAATAAGAGACACTTAAAAAAATTATGAAACCTCCAAAATAGGTCTTTCTTACAGACATATTTTGATTTTATTCCTGTGTAACAGAAAAATTAGGTGTTTTCTGATTGTAGAGAAAAAGGATTGATCAGCCTATACACGTAGACTGAACAGACTGACTCAAATATGACCTTTTTGTTCTCCCATCACTATCTAGCCTTGGCTTGACTTGCAGGATACTGGAACAGAACGTTGTTCTGGAATCAATCATACTGACTCAGGATGGCAGGCAGCATGAAGGAAGAATTACATCAGGGATATTCTCTAAGACTATGTCAAGACTGCTGATGGAGAGCTGCATAATTTTTTACTAAGTGACGACAGTGGGATTTTAAAACTTTGCCCTTTTTTTTAATGTGGACCAAATACAGTTTTAATATGTTAAAGCAGAATAAATATTAGAAAATCTTCTGTAAAAATTAAGTCAATAGAGAGCTCTGATCACCCAAAGACATTTCTAAAGACCAAGTATATTATTTCAATTTACTTAAGACAATAATTCCACTGTGTTATGATGACAAATACATTCTTTTGAAAGGCCAGACCATTTTAAATGTAAGCTAGTTTTAGACCACATTTTTCTTTAAATATCATTATGAATTATTCATCATTCATTAACCATGTCATAGACATGTACATGCTAACTGAGTGAAAGATAGAACCAGAATTTTTCAAATCTATGTGTTTGTACAGACTAAAATGATTAGTGGCTTAAACATTGCTAAAATTATTGAAGGACTTTTACCCACTATTGCAAACTGCAAAGAAGGATTTGCCCATCTGTGATCATTGAAGCCCACCCTTCCCCAAATACACCTCATAATTAGAATTTGGACTTGAGATAAAGTAAAGGGGATATACTATTGTCCAATCAGCCCAGTTCTGAGGAGAAGAATGTATCCACAAGTGATACTGGAAGAGAGACTGGGATTTTGATGGCTGCTGATGTGCAAAGTAACCACCCTAGTGCAGAGGGCAGCACAGCCCACCTCAGGCTACAGCTGGGTGTTGGATGAGACACAGAAAGGGCGAAACCCCTGAGGTGGGCCCTGTCTCTTTGTCCTTACTCAAGGGAACTCAACCATGATAACTCCGCTGCTGGGAAGCACTGGGACACTGCAGCCTGAAGGTTTGCATCTCTGCTGATGGGACAGGATGGACCCAACTATGCTGACATCATAGGTTCTGTAACATCTTAGAAGGTGTCAAAGACTCCCAAAATGTCCTGTCATCCACAATATTACATCATCCATGTGTCTCATGATCCAGAACATTACAGTCATCCAGTGTGAAACTCCCCGCCCCAGAGGAGGTACCCGGGCATTCTCACCTGAATATAAGTAGATATAAACCCAGTAGATTTAGTGTTCTGTGGATTTTTCTCGGGATTATTCCCACCACCCAACAAATCCAGTCTGCAATCATCACTTTGACAAGTTTGCGACCAACAGATACGGAAATTGCAACAACCAAGACTAGTCACGAGGCCTTCAGGTGGTGAGATCTACTCTTATCCTTTCCTTTTCTTTCTTTTCCATATGTTTTCTTAAGTGACATTTTTATGATTGTATGTTATCATATTACTATAGCTAATAATAGCCAGAAGGCTACATCCCTACTTTGAATTGCAACCAAATTGTTCCAAAATAAACCCTACATGTGTAAATTTACAAATACCAATCATTCACTCTAATCTGCCCCAAGGGATGTATTAACAAAGACCTGAGTAACTGTCCTTTGTGAGAGTGGGTTGCAAGAGTGTTCTCTTGTTTCATACATGTGGGCTTTTTTAAGGGCTTTATGTATATGAAAGAGAACCACAGTCCCTTATGAACTCCCATAAATACACTGGCATTTGTCTATGGCTGGTTAATGAATAGGTGAAAAGGAGATCCTGGATCCTGTGGTCTAGCTTTCCCACTCTTGGCTGATGCACAGTAGAGAAAAAGACTGCCTACCCTGAATGCACAGCAAAGCTTGTCTAGGGGAGCTTTCTTTAAACTGTGTGTGGAAGGAGCTACCATAAAAGGTGATGTGGGTAAATTCAGGTGTAGGTAACTATTTTTCTTCAACCACACCATCCTCTTGTTTCTGGAGAAAGCAAACATTGTTTAGAGTTACTGTGCTATTTGCTTGTCTACACTATGGAGAATAGAAAAGCCAGACACTCTAGGTACTCGAGGATAAATGTACTGTAGACTTTGTCCCCTGGCCCTTCAAAACTTCTCTTACTTCACTGCAGTTCTAGCTCAGCACTAATACATATTCTTTGAAAGCTTCCAGAGTTCTGAGCACTCCTTTCTACCTTCTCCCTAGCTGGGATGTTGGGTGCCTGAACTCAGACTCAGCTTCAGTAATGGTGCAGGGGCCCAGCTTTGAAAACAGCTCTTCCAGAAAGGTCGGCTGAGAAGTTTCCAAGGGTGATCTCTCACATTTCTCTCTGCAGTGGCTTATAAACTGAGGCCTCATTCTGGCCCCACCTGAGCTGTGCTGCAGCCATGCCTGCACTGGCCAGGTGCCCCACTAATTCGGACCCTGACCGTTCCACTTGACCTCCTGGCTTGATCTCTGACATTTCTATGGATTGTCTGTCTGTCTGGACCCATGGCTGAACCTCGCTACTGTCACCAGGCTTATTTGGGCACAGCAAGCTGTGCCCTGACACAAATTATGAATGTACATATCTCTGACACCCTGACAAACTTTTGTCTCCACCTTGTTCCTTGCTGGGCAGCACATTTTGTGTTCAAGACAACAGCTGGGGCATCTTGACAATGTGGGAAGAGTGGATCAATGAAGCGGGGGTTTCACTTCCCTCACATGCCTTGCTCCTGGGCACGCGCTCCAATTTCTCCATGTGCCAGCTGAGATCCACACTGACAAACTACCTTGGCAAAGGCCTTCTGTCAAGCTATTAAGTTAAATCAGCTTCCTGAGGTACAGTGAGCACCAAAGATGGTGCAAAAGTGGTAGGTAGTGCTCAGAGGTAGGTAGGAATAAAGAAGTGGAGGGAGGAGTGGGTGAACAGGACCTCCCCTTTTACAGAAGTATTTGCTAGTGGCACTCAGTCACAGTGTCAAACCCAGCCAGTTACACTGGCTGATCACTCTAAATTCAAACTGTGCATTTCTCTGAGTGCTGCCTACTTAAATAAGCCACTAGCTCTGGTAGTTTAGCAAAGCAAAAGCAAAGTCTACACAGAGAAGCAAAATAAAACAAACAGATTAATTCTC
>VZRX01002236.1:28490-50029 GCA_013398075.1 Notiomystis cincta
TTTTTTTTTTTTTTTTGTGATGCTGAACATTTAAGTCAGTTTATACAGTACAGTTCTTTAACTAATTTCAGCAGTCCTGACCAATGAACTATGGGTATTTCTACTTCTCTTAGCATCAATTCCAGTACTCCATTTACATTGCTCCAGTAAATCTGCAATGAATCAGTTCAAGGAACTAAAACTCATTCTTTTTGCAGAGCTAATTATTTTTGTTGGTTTTTGTATCTCCTTGAACAAATCAGATGAGTATCAGTCAAAGAACAAGGGAGGAAGTGGAAAATTATTTGAACTCTTACGCAATAATACTTAAACCCAATCTGTTTAAAGCCCTTTGTTTCAGGCAAACACTAAGGATAATCCCTGTGAAGTTTTGTTCGGATATGAGGATGTAGCTAAAAGGTTCAAATGTCAAAGCCAATGAAAAACTATTTTTTTTCTACCTGCTATCAAAGTACTGTTAAAATATGTCTGTTCAAATAGAAAATGGATTGTTTATATCCATTAAGGCTGTCCCTACATAGTCAATGACCTGTTGAACCTAGTAAGCAGCAGTCTCTTAACAGTAGTGAGCTGAAAAGCAAAACAAGAGTGGAAATACAGTAAAGACATTTTTTCAGGTACTCATGAGTATTGGTTATTATCTGCAACAATAATCCCTCATGCCTCTTTTGAGTGAAAACAGTTGATGCTATAAATCCTAGTACAACTGTGATGACATAACCAGACTTTCATGGATTTTCTAGGCAAGAGTTGTAAAAAGGGTCCATCACAAAATCGAAGAGCTTCTAAGCCCAGGTGACCTTTGGCTCAGCTATCCAAATCACAGAAAATAGCCACACACTTCTCCATGAGCTGGGAAAGCTTAGATGTTGTTTGAGGGAATCATAGAGAGATTTTGCTGAGAGGATTAAAACCAGCTGAAGACATAAAGAGCAACTTTTCTCAAGTAGCAGTAAGGATCTCCATACAATGGGATAGCAAGACCCAAGTTGGAGAAGATAAAAATTTGGGAACATGGTATTGATTCTTAGGCTGTGGCTACTGGTCTTCCCAGAGTCAGAAAAAGAAAGTTTTAATGTGAGGTGGAAAAAATTATCTGGGGGAACAAAGTCCTACAGATCCAGTAAAAACTATTCTATTTGTAGAATCTAGCCCATACACTCTAGGCTACCTATTTTTGGATGCAGTCCACATAAAGTTGTGATTCCTCTGTGTGTATAGAAATGAAAATTTGAGGTTTGTGTTAAGCACTATCCACTCTCTGGTCAGAACTAAAGCAGCAGCTCTGCAGCAACAGCGTAACACTCCTCAACTCAGACACTGTTTACACAAGTAGCGTAGGTTACAGTGACCTCTCTTCCAAATACTAGGGGTTTAATGCTACAACACAATGATGAACACCAATACGGCTGCTTAGCTGACCCTGCACTGCAGCGACAGGAAAAAGGAGGGAAAAGAGCCACTTTCCTCCTCCTTCTGGAGCATTCCAGAGTTCTGGTCTGAACTTGTAAATTAATTTTTACATGAGTCAGGAAACGGCAATCAGGTGTTCACCATTCCTTTGCTTCCAGGATCTGCTCAGCAGAGACAGAGAAGGGCAGTGGAGCTGGGCAGGGGTCTGGAGCACAAATCCTATCAGAACCAGCTGTGGCAGCTGGGAGTGTTCAGATGGAGAATGGAAGGCCCAAGGGAGACCTTATCACTCTCTACAGCTCCCTGAAAGGAGGGTGTATCCAGGTGGGGGTTGGAATCTTCAACCAGGCAACTGGTGACAGATCAAGAGGACATAGTCTAAGGTTGTTCCAGGTGAGGTTTAGTTGGAATGTTACGAAGAAATGTGATATTAGAATGGGCTGCCCAGGAAGGTGGTGTTTAAGGAAAGGCCGAATGTGGCACTCAGTGCCAAGGTCTGGCTGACATGGTGGAGTTGGGACAGAGGTTGGACTCTGTCATGGGATGAGAGGGAGCTTTAGACAAGCCCTGCCTTAGCCCCAGATTTTTGGCAACTGCTTAAATTTAAGAAATCACTCTGGCACACAAGTTCTAGGGATGGTAGATCAGGTCTATTTATAAAATAAATTATTTATTAAACAGACCGTAGATAACAGACAAAAGATCTTAATCAGAGTTACTTACTGCAAAGTATAAAAGTCAAAAGAACTATTCATAGATTACAGCATAACATAAAAGAATGCACAACTTCAAGGTTGCACCTAGATTAAAGGTAGAAAAAGAAATAGTATTGATTAGGGGCCAAATGTAACTTACCACCAAAACGTCAGTAATGTACACAGATTCCTTCACTCAGCCTCCAGAGGAGTAACTGCAAAGCCGTGTCCCTGCTCAGGTGAGAAACTCCACACATTTTCAGGGAATGTGTAGAATATTTCTGCTTTGTGGAAGTTTTGGCGTAGCTTTTACAGTTTGTAAAGTGAGGTGTCTGTCAGTCAGATATCCAGCTTATCTTCCGATCTCTCTCCGAGTAATATGTTCATTGGCAGCTGGGAGATGCCAGATCACTGTTAACCCCGTGGTGCCAGAATACCTCACTACAAGACAGCTTGTCCTGTTTGAGTTGTCTGACCAGTTAACAAACAAGAGATAAGCTCTTGTTGTGGGGGCGAGTCGCCCTGCTGCAGACTTGATGATCTCAGAGGTCTTTTCTGACCTAATTGATTCTGGGGTTCTGTGACAGTGAATGGTGTATTTTGGTGTACACTGATCTGCTGATCTGTATCCTGTAAAGGACCATGTTTCAAGACTTTGGCACTGGACCGCGCAGAGCTGTATTTTGGGATACTGTGGAATGGAACTCAAACCTGAGTTCTGACATGGGAGGAACAGCTGTTAACAGATGTAGAGAAGTAAGATTTTTTGGCAGGGCTGCAGCTTGAAGCAGAGCTTTCACTGCTCTGATAGATTCAGATTTGAAGAAGGAAAACAAAGCTCATTACAAGTTTGTTCTGTTTAAGAAAGAACATTTCCTCAAATATTCAAACAGAATAAACAGTAGACTGTAAAAAACACAGGCTCAAGACCTTCTGTTTCTTGATTCAGATCAAGAACCTGAATGCAATTCTTCTTTTCCTCAACTACAGAACTCCTGGCTTTGGTGGAAAAGTTGTCTCCACCTTTTTATAAGAAAATCTGTCTTGTTCTGATGATGCCTAACTTAATCTTCTATATCACACATGAACACTTGAAATGAGGTCCTCTGGAATATCCTGACCCTGCTTCTTTGAACACAATCTAGGTAAGTTGCTCCATCAAATTTTTGCCTTCAACAGGTCTGTATTGCCCTGAAAAAATACTTTTGTACTGTCCCTTCATTCCACAAAAAGTAAAAAGAAAGCACTCCTAATTATGCATTAGCAATCTTTCAAAACACTTCTGGTGGTGCCTTATTGCTTCTATCCTCCAGACTTAGACTACTCAATTTTTATCAGGCATAAAAATCTCTAAGCCATGTCCATTTCTATGTCCCAGACTTTCTGGACTGCTTTCCTTTTTAGCAATTTCTAAAACCCACTTGAATGTAATTTTAAAAAATATCTTTTTGTATTTCCTTCCCTGTTCCTCCCAAATGTTCACAACAATGCTTGTCCTACTTTCATAATACGCTATGATTTTAATGCATCTCTGGGCCCCATCACCAGCTTGTCTCACTCCTAACAACCTTACATAGGAATCCAGCTCTTCTTGAGATTCAAAGAGTCCATTATAGTTAATTTTCTACAATACAGCAGCAAAACAACCTGTCCTTCCTAAATTAAATAAATTTTCCTCCTTACACTACTCCTTGCCTGTCACAGAATGCACTGCAGAAATGAAGTCAGACATAGCTAATTATGCATATCCACTCTTTCCTCTTTATAGGACTTGCCTCATGGCCTCCAGCAGAATAGATTAAAAAGTCCAGGGACCCTCTGATCATCTCTCAAACCCCATCCAATGCCATTACTGAGTTATGGAAAAGCCTCAACTTCTATATTTCAACTTAGCCTGTTCAAACTATTCCTCCTTGAAGAGTTATTAAATATTAAATGAACCAGAGAGCAAAATGCTGAACATAGTACAGCAGCAAAACCATTCATCTGTAACACTGGACAGCCAGGATCCTTGTTACTGTTAACACTGTATTATTTATGAAGAGTGAAACTACTGACAGAAGAAATTAAACTATTTAATTTTCATTAATATTAGATATTAACACCTGTTAATTCCTTGGTGATGTGAAGTGAAATGATTCTAGAGTAGCTATTCAGATTTCTTTCAAATAGGAAAAAAATTTATCATAGTACTTTTATTCTAGTGGATAAGATAAATCAACTGAAACATAGATTATTACAGACATAGGCTAAATTTGAAAGAAATCAAGGACCTGGTGCTGAATCTCTCAAAATGCATGAGAATGAATCCTTGGTCTCTCAACTACTTTGGCTAAAATTTCTGGTTAAAAATTACATTAAGAACCACAACTAAGACAAAACAAAGAAACATGGAAGTTTGTTTTAAAAAGAAAATAGTTCAATCTTAGAAGAATTATAAAATCATTTAAATAGGCTATTATGCTTTTTTTTCCCCAAATGAAAATAATATGTAACTGAGTTCAGAATTTGTTTATCAAACCAGATATTAAACACACTAATTTCAATAGCTGCACTATCCTCTTCATGCTTTTTATGGGATCAGGTGATGCTTTCAAAAGACCTGAGTGTCATAAAACACCATCTGCTTTCAAAAGACCTGAGTGTCATAAAACACCATCTGCTTTTACCTCATCAGCTTCACCCCTGGGTTACACTGTTGCTGTGATATAATATTCAGATTTCTTGTGTCTGAAATACAAAATGTTTCTGGCCTGTCTACCTGTCAGAGCCATTCACATATAAACCAGCTAGTTCTGAATCAAAATCAATTAGCTTCAGCATTTAAATTAGTATTACTGCATTAATACAACCCTCCACAGGGGCTAATATATGCAGGTTTTTAGCACTGTGTAACGTAGCCAATTCCCCTTACAGTTTTAGTTAATGAAAGACTCTTTTCCACATTTTCTTCCAAAAACTGTTGTGTAACATCACTGTGTACTGTAAATAGCTTCCCACTTCCATCTGCTGCCTGCTCTGAACTGCTCTGGTTTGCAAAGTTTTTGTTTTGTAGTTCTTCAGCATAAAGCCTTGTTGTAATTTCTTCTGGACTATGGCTGCCAGTAAATGGCACTGGCAGAGCAGTGGCACATAAAGGTTATACTGTTAATACATTCTTACTAGTTAGACACAGTCTAAAGGAGTGCCTAAAAAAATTCATTGTAATGGAGGCATTTCATAACAGACCGGCCATCACGAGACCCCTGAGTTTAACGGGGTACACCTCACTAATCAGTTGAGCTGAGTACCTCCTTCCCAGCACCCTGAAAGGACACACTAAGACCCCACAAATATGATATGGATAACAACCATTCCAGACTTAAATATTGTTTGTGACTACAGTGAAAAGAATGTATTAAAATCATACACTAGAGGTTATCATGGTTGATTCCTAGTGCAGATAATGCACTAATACCAGAAAACGACTTTTTCCCATACCAGTCACTGCCACAGTTTCCAACAAAGTTGAGACTAGCTAAGATAATTTGAATGATGCCAGGTAATTCTGGAATATATGGGTTTGTGTGGCAAGGGTTTGATAGCAGAGTGGCTACAGGTGAACAGCTACCAGGACCTTTCCCTGTGTCCAACAGAGCCAATGCCAGATGGATCCAGGATGGACCATTCCTGGCCATGGCTGAGGGCCAGGATCAGTGATAGCAGCAGCACCTCTGGGAAAATATATTTATGAAGAGGGAACAAAACCTGCAGCACCTCCAGCCAGGGAGAGGAATGAGAATGTGTGAGAGCAACAGCTCTGCAGGTACCGAGGTCAGCGAAGGAGCTGAATGGACCCCACGCTGCAGCAGGAGGATGCCCAGAGGGGGCTGTGACCCATGGGGAGCCCGTGGTGGAGCAGGCTCCTGGCAGGACCTGTGGCCCCTGGAGAGAGGAGCCCAGACTGGAGCAGGTTTGCTGGCAGGACTGGTGACCCCACAAGGGCCACAGGGGAGCAGCCTTGCTGAGGGACTGCACCCTGTGCAGGGGACCCAGACTGGGGCAGCTCCTGGAGAGCTGCAGCCCATGGGGAAGACTCACTTTGGAGAAGTCCATGGAGGATTGTCTCCCATGGGAGGGACACCTTGCTGGAGCAGGCAAATAGCATAAGGAAGAAGGAGCAGCAGGGAAAATGTGTGATGAGCTGACCACAATCTCCACCCCTTGTTCCCCTGTATCGCTCAGGGCAACACAGAGAAATAAACAGTGGACTTTGTCCTAAGAAGCAGAATGGGACAGGGAGATTTTTTTCCTTTAGATTTGTTTTCTTATTATTATTCTCATTTCTCTACTCTTGTGTTATTAAGCAATAAATGAGTTTACCCAAACTGCCTGTGATGGTAGTTGATGAATGATTCTCTTCCTGTCCTTTTCTTGACCCATGAGCCTTCTGTTATTTTCTCCCCCCTATCCACTGAGGAGGGGAGTGACAGCATGGCTTAGGTGGGCACCTGGCAGCCAGCCAAGGTCAACTCACCACATCACTGATAGCACAGGGAATCACAGTTTTACAGTTACATTTCCACACAACATGCTAATTAGATATCATTATTACTGTACAGTTTCTATGATGACCAGAGTCTCTAGATTTAATTGCTTTGCTGGGTACAGTACAAACATCAAAGATATATTTCCTTTTCCAAAGAATGTGAAACCTAAAAATTTCATGCATAAAAGCTTCTCAGTAATTCAGACTAGAAGAGGTTTCAGGAGGTCATCTAGAACCCAAGAGCCCTAAGGAGAGATCAACAAAGCCAATATAACTCCTTAGACTTGCTTAATCTATTCTTAAAAACCTCAAATTAGGGAAATTTTAAAACCTCCTTAGGCAATGTAGACTACTGATTTAGTGTCTTTATTAACAGAATGTTCTTGATATCTATTCTATATCGTGCCTACTACAACTTAATCCAAGTACTTCTTTTGCAGCCTAAAAGCAACAGAACAACAGACTGCTCCTGTCTCTTTGCAGAGCTGAGAGACACTACTTTGAACACTTCAAATATATCTTCTCTTATTTAGATGTAGCAGTCTTGATTAATTTCTCATATGCCACATTCTCCAGATCTCTAAATCTTCTTACTCTGCTGCAGACTCCCTCTCTGGTTTTTTTTGAAGCACTGTGCCTCTGCAAAACAAAGTATTTCAGCTGAGGCCTTGAAAATATTGAAGTGAAATAGAGATACACTTTGCACAACACAAACCACACTCCCATTTGTAAATCCTGGCATGGTATTTACTTTTTGCACAGCAGGATGATGTTATTGACTCCTGTTCTTCTTTTGTAATGTTAAACTCCTCATTTACACCTGTTAAGATCTGATTATTAAAATTATTAGAAAGGTCCCTCTGCTCAAATTAAAGTGCAAATGAGACCATATTCTGAAGTCAACAGTACAGCTTTTATGAAATAGTAAAATGTGAGGGAGGGAGAGAGAGTGTTGGGAAAAAGAAAGGGGAGAAAGAAAGTAACAGAAACAGATTAAGTAGAAAAAATATCACCACTCCATAGATTCCAACGATGTCCCATTGGTCCTCTTCTGGTCTTCTCAGTGGCTGCAGTCTTATGGGGGAGGGGGGAATGGTTGCAACTGAATCCATCAAGTGGTGGAGGGAAAGAGCCCACAAAACTCCAGATCCATGGGTTTTATATTATGCTGAGGCTACGTGGAAACGCCCCCTGTACCTCCCCTGGATGATGTAACACTGGATCACGGGACATTTTGTGAGTCTTTGACATCTTCTAAAAAGTTGCAGCTGTCTCTTACCATTGCAGTTGAATCAATCACGGCCCATTATTACAGCCCATCAGCCAAGATGAATACCTTCATCCTACATGTGACTGTCCTGGTGCTTTGGAGGGGAGTTTTCACAGCCCAGGTATTATGTAAGGAGGACATTGGCATGGTAAAAAGGACTAATGCCCCCTCTCAGGACTTGTCTTTTATCAGCCTCTTGCATTATCTGGAAACCCATCTTGTAGCCCCAAGCGTGGACACCCTTCTGCACTCTGTGCATCACTAGCAAAGCACTCAGCCGATGGTTTGAGCCTTAGCAACAACAGTCCAGTCTCTCACAGCTCCTGCTTTGAGTCATTAATCACTAGCAATCCAGTCTCTCACAATACCAGCCACCTTCCTGATCCCTTGTCACCTCAGTCCCATATTTGTGCAGTTGTGTGTCTGTGTTTCAGAGCGGCACTGTAGTCTTATTTCTACTAAGCAAGTTTTTATTTATCAGAAACCATATCGCAATTATAATATAAAAACTACTTTTTCCTCTTCTTCTCCAACAAGCTAAAGTCCTCCTCCTTTCACCATTGCCTAGTACAATATTGGTACAATGCTATCCATGTCACTAATGATATATAGGTTAGATCCCACCCCAAGGCGCTTGTCTTGTGCAGCTGGTTTCAATCTGCCCCTTTGCTCTGACACTGACCCACTGATAACCAGTTGTAAAGAATTTTCCAAGGACTGGCCATCCTGCACAGTGGCTTCATATGGACTATGGGCTTCTAGCTAATTTGTGAAAATTTCATGAAATTGTCTTGAAAGCCCAACCACAGTGCAAATATATGACATCACTACTGCTCTTCTGTCCTTAAATCTTGTTACCTTCTTTAGAAGGAAGCCAGAACACTTTTGAGAATATTTCATTTTAGTGGGAATCTGTACAGCTGTTACTTATCTCCATGCTACATTTAATGGATTTACTTCAGTGTCTTACAGCAGTTTATAATCAAGTGATCAACACAGAGAGGGTACAGCTAAAAAAAGATCTGTTAAAAATCTGCCCAGAAGATACTAATTGCTAACAGGCTACAGAAACTGCTGACCATGTCTTCTGTTGTCTAAAGAAAACATTTTGCCTTCCTTTTCCCCAGGCTTTTTTTAGGTTCTAGAGTCAGGACAGTTTCACACAAGGTAGGACAGGGCAAGTGCTGTTCCCACCTTCTTCTGCTGCAGGTCCAGACCCTTATGGTGGCATGTAAATATCTCTAAAATATATCCAGTAAGGTGTGCATAAATATTTATAAATGCATGCACTTTATAAATGAATTTATACTTGGAGAAGTTTAAATATGCTTAATAAGAGATACCAATAAAAAAGTTTAAATATAAATAGAAAAAAAAAAAGAAGAAAAAACAACCACCACCTAACATCACTAATTAAACTCCAGTCAGATTACTGTGCAGTGTTGCTTGGTCAGTCTTTGGGTTCTGTGCTGTGCTGCAAGATACAGACAATGTTGCCTACTAAAATGGAAAACCAGAACAAAAATTCAACTTTACAGGAACATGTGCAGGGGCACTGTGAAGAGTTCACAGTGGGTTTTCCCCACAGAGAAAATCCATTGGTTAAATGATAGATGTGATGAAATTTCTGAAACAAACCCAAATTACCCAGTGTGACAATGACAAGGGCAGGGTATTACACTTACCCAAAGGCCTCCCCTGAACACGGTGCAGCAGTAAACGAGGCTCCTGTTAGGACAAAAGATGAACTCCTGAAGGCACCTTCGAGGTCACCTATACCTTACATAGCAGACTGGATTTACAAATTTAGGATGTCTCCTATCATTCAGCTGCCTGAAAGTAGTCAACACATCATTCATCAGACTCAGTCTACAACAGTTTTGCAGCAAAGATCCAGCACAGTTGTTCAGATCTACACAATTTTCCCCACTCTAATCCAGGGGGAAAATTGTGTTACAGCTGACAGTAATGGCATCTCAAGGAACAAGCTCTTCGTGATGTCTGCTTGCATTGGGGCAACTTCAGACAAATCCAATAGGGGTTTAGAACATTGTTCTGAGCAGCCACAAACAAAAAGCAGCCTTGTTAAAATATATCTCCTTTTCTAGTGGTAGAACGGGCCATCTTCCTCTATATTTCTTGGTTTTTTTCCTAGTGTCCAGAGGAGTTTACTATTCTTCTACTTCTTCTGGTGGCTGGAATACAGAGTCCTACTCATCCTTTTCAATTTTAAGGGTTTGAAAAAGGACAGCCCTTCAGAGCTGTGACGTGTCTCTCAACAACCCTAGAGACCTCCTGCTTTGTCAAACTTCAACTTGGCCACAACTGCTTGGGAGACATATCTGATCACATCTCTGGCCATGGTTTTAGCCATGCTTTTAACATGTGGCTTAATAATTCCCAAACTCCTTGAGAAAAATTATATAGCTTTTGAAAAGAGGCTGTAGAATACAGCTCCTAGTCCACTTGGGATGTTTAATAACACATGTACAACAAGGGGTCCTTTTAATCATTTTGTTACTCCCTTTACTACTTATTCTTTACAATATGGTGGCTTTGTTAAAATACCAGAACCTTCCTGGTCAACAGATAAAATTCACCACCTCTTTTTGACTGTGAAATAAGAAAGACATGGTTGCTTTCATTTGTATTTATTCCAGTGCTTCCTCTATCAATATGAGGTTGGTTTACTGGCACATAATGCAGTTTGTACTGTGTTGCTGCAATGAACTCACTGCTATTACCATTTTCCAGAACTCAGCATAAGAATGGGACTAATAAATCTCAAACCAGCTGGCACTCAACAATGTTTGGTGTAGAGGCAGACGGAGATGAAAACCTTCCAGGCATGTCAATGAAAAGGGAAACTGTCACTGGCAATCCCAGGAGAAGTTTCCAAAAAACATGCTAGCTTCCTGGCTGTACGAAAAATACAAGAATTTTCATCCATTTTAAGCTTTGTTTTCCTAATTGGGGAACTGAAGACCGGATCCATGGCTGGTCAACAGTTAAAGCTCTGTTGTTGGAACTAGTAAGTGTTTATACATTCCAGCAATATGCATATGGATGAATAATGGATTTGCCGCAAAGAATAATGCCATGTCTTACCCAGCAGCACTATTAATATTATTCCAGCTGTCTGGGTATTGTATTTCTGCTAACCTCACCTCCCACTGGCCTGACAGCTTCCAGGGGCTTTGAATAGCTGTTTGGTAAAGTTCAAACTGGTGTTTTGTGGGGATATTTTGGTGCAAGCTTTGTTGGGGAGCATGATGTAAAAACTGAGGTTTACCATCCTTCTTTTTCTCCCACTCTAGCTCCAAGTGCTAAAACATCATGGACTTGAGAGGCTTTTATCCAGCTGTTAAATTTCTAGGGCAAGCAAAACCCCTTTACAAACAGCTGTTTCTTCCCTCATGTTTTTACTGTTAGAAACTTTTTAATTTTGCCCTCAGTAGTACTCACTTTTTAGAGCTCACTGGAATAGAATGTCCCTTGATACCTTGGTGACTGTAGTCTATCAAGCAGTATATCTGACCCTTTCTCACAGTTTCAACTAATACCTGTGAACATCTGTTCATAACCACTGTCAAATCTTTCTTTTATCCTAAACATCCTCATGGTCTTCCTTTCTGAGTGGAGGTATATTTACTCTAATTTTACACCAATTACCACAGACATGGTTTTCCAATTCCTTGCACAGCTTGGATGTTTCACACAGGTCTGACTCTGGCAGTAATGAAGAAGCTGTGGTTATAGTTCTTTATTATAAACTCCAGTAACATACCAATGTAGCAAATGTTAACTGTGTGCTCTAAAACATCCCCATATCTTGGTTTTGAGCACGCTGCTAAAGCAACCTGCGACAGAGCTATCTACTTCATTACTAGTAACAAAGACATGAAAATTATTTTAATTTAACAGCTTGTGTGAAGGCTGATTTAAGAACATCCATTCCCTGCTTGGTCTGTAATTACTGAGGCAGGAAAAATGTTTTTAAAAGCTTCAGCTACTTGAGAAGCCATTCTGCCTTTCAGACACACAGTCCAGGCACACTTGGATAATATGTTCACCACCATTAAAACAAGCTTAATGCTGTTATTATTGTGCTTAGAATAGGCCACAAATACCTGTTACTTCTAAAGGACTTTTTCTCAGATGTATGCACATCATGAGTTTTGATTTACATCACATGAGACCAGCTGTTTTACATTCTGGTAACAGTATTGCTTGTTTCAGAAATAGGCCTTAAACTCCCAAAGCTTCCCAGTTGTCCAGGAGCACAGAAAATGTCTTGTAACACATGCTGCAGTCTCTTAACAAGCTGCTACTGCAGGCACACAGAAAAACAAACATTAGGCAACATTTAAGTCATATTCAATGAAACTTTATTTAGTAATTGATCACTGGGGTGATGGTGACCTGTCTCCTATTGTCACCATTTCCTTTCTTTCAAAGCTGGGTTTCATGGCTGTTTGACTCATTTTTAATTCTGTGGTTTTAAGCAGGAACAAAAACAATTCACAGAAAAATTGTGTCTTTTGTGTATTCAGCCAGGATTGTGTTTTCAGAAAGTGCTATGAGCTCCACATCAACATAAGGATAAGGAAATACATGGAGCATAATCCCTGTCATGGTATTACAAGTAGGTGTTAGAGCACTGAGATGGAGACACACCCCCTTAGTGTTTTGTTTCATAATCCCAGCCCAACTATCTTCTGTTGAATGCACATGGTCTTTTTAGGAAAACATTTTAGGATGTAGATGTCCCTACAAACATGTTCTCATGAAGTTATTTTTTCCTTCTGGACTTCAGCTTTAGTGAGCAATATTAATGATATTTTCTAGAATAGGAGAAAGCTGCAGGACAGCCCCACAAGGGGACCTGGTTGGTTTGAAGGTAGAAGAAGAGGGCCTCTTGGCCAGATTCACAGGTCTGGTCTGTTGTTTGGATGACCAGGGGCTAGGTGGCAACCTCCTGGACAGCTTCATAAGTTCACCCCTCTGCCCAATGCATATTCAGATCCTTTCATGTCCTCCCACTCCCTCTGACATACTCCCACACCATTTAACTGTACTTTCCTTTTATTTTGCTTTCTTTCTACTCACATTAAATTTTCACTTAATTTCATTACCTCTTACAAACATTTTCATACACATACTTTATAAATAAAACCCTGTCGTGTAAAGAATTTAACTATGTATAAACATACACTTATGCACTTCATACACTTTCACCTGTGTCTGTGTAAAGACACAAAAATGCACATCTCTGAGGGCCTTTGATGTTCTTCTGTGGCAAAGAAAAAGGCCAGGTTGTCAGCAAGTACAGGAGGTTTGCAGATCACATGGGGTATGACCATGACAAAATGGTAACTCCTGTGGGCAAAGGGAGGGCTTCAAGGCCTCATGGATCTGATACATTTCTGGGCTGAGTGGGCTGTGTGGCTGGAATAGGGGCAAGGGTTTCTGCTGACAGTGGTATTGAGACTTTTGAGGGTCAGGTCTTCTAGCAGGAATTGAAGGAATGGAGACTGCACCATCTGGCACCAAAGTTGTTCTTTAATTGAGACCAATGACATCTCCCTTGGTTGTAGCCTTATCTCATCCTCTCCTCATTTTGGTAAATCACAATAGAAATCTACACTGCTGCCACTCAAACAAGGAATTAAGAGAGGTGCTGGACATAAAATAACTAGGAAACAGCATATAATGATAATTAGAGAGTGAAGTTACATATGAATACTATTTTAACATACAACAATAATAATTACAGTGAGTTCAGGGTAATTTGGCATTACTTAGGCTAAGCAGATATATGATGATTAAGATACAGAGATGATACAAGGCATGTGAAGTAGGGCTTTTCCTGAAGATTAGAAGACATACCTTGAATGACAAATAGGTCAGAAATTATTTTTTGTCTTCCTTATATTAAGACAAAAGAGTATGATCATACCCCATTACTTCATCTAGATAAAAATCCTTTATATTGTTACTTAAAACAAAGGGGCCACATGGGGATTCTAACTTCAGATGCCCAGACTTTACCACTGAACCTGGTTGCTTAGTAGTTTAATTAAACAAGGCAGTTTTGTTAACACTTCCATCTAAAACAATTTATATATAATTTATATATTGATGTCTCAAAGACTAATCTTTATTCTTAACTTAAAGTATATACCTTTTATTTTTTTCCTATTTTTATTCTGTCTTCAAGAAATCATGATCCAACTACCTTTCATAATGTAGGTAGAATTTGCTCTATAATCACTGAAGTGAATTGTTCGTTATTTTCTCTTTGCATCATGATCAAGTAAAAGGAATCTGTTGAAAGAAAAGCCTACTCTTTTTGGATTGACTTTTTTGAACTCTCATGATTTACCAGCTAATGTTTAGGGGTGAAGAAACAGCAACAGCAGCAATCCAATTTTTGGATGAGGCTGAGAGCAGATGTAGATTTGGCTACAAGTCATCTTCGCCTTTCCAAAGACCATCTCCTCTTTCGTCCAAAAAAGAAGGGTCACACCATACAGCAGCATCCAAAATGTGCTATTCATCAAATAGATGATCTGTTGTGAATTCTAAATCCTCCATTTTTATGTCATGATTGCTCCTGATTGTTCTTGCTCCAGTTAGAGGTCTGAAAGTTTTCAGAAATTATTGGTGCCAAGTTTATTGACTGTTTTTATGAACCAGTACATACTTGCTCATAGGGAATGTTATGTATCACATGCTCACCAGAAGTGGAAATGTGACAATTTAAAAGTACTGTTAATATGGAATGACTTTGCCCTTAGGGAACAATGAATTTGGAAAGAGAATTGCCATGCCAAAAACCTCGGGTTACCTCAGGTTGTAAGGGGTTTGAAATCCAGGAGATTAGAAAATTTCTCAAGACAAGGAAAACAAATTATATCAGATGTAACAAATACGCTGAATGAGATCTTTTCAGAGATCATTATCTGTAAATCTAGAGGGATCATAATGATAATCTAATCTATATACAGTGGCAATGGGACTCAACCTAAATGCAATCCTGAACAGCAGAGATATTTTAACGTTTAATTTGAATGTTCATTCCTTCTCATTTTCAATTCACCAATTTAGAGTGTGGCAGGAAAAGAGCACAACTCCTCTTGCCTGGTCCTATGCTGCTGCTGGGTATGGGGTACATGCAGTAAAGGAAGGGTCAGGCAGAGCCACAGCTGCACTTGGCAGGTACATGCTGCAAGCAGGGGAATTATCAGGGGTTCTACTGGAAGTTATAAAGCTTTAGGGCTAAAAAATGGTTGTAAATAGAGCCTGCTGAATATGAAATTTTTTAACAAGTAAGTTTTTAGAAGGATTAAAGTTCATGTTAGATAGAACCATTACCAACCTGTATCTATCTATTTATGATGGATAAAGCAAGGTTTCAGAGCAAGGTCATCACCTCCTCAGTGAGACCAGTCAATATAAAAGACAGGAAGGACAACAACTAGAAACCTTCCTTCTCTCATTATTTGTAAAGGTTGTAAAAAACTTTTTACCCTTGACTTCATAATGTTTAATTAAATTGATCCACAGGGATAACTTAGGGTGAGAGTGAGGATTGCAGAATAGGTACACCTACAGCTGACTGATGAATAATTATATTAAAATAATGTGGGCTGGCTCTTTAAAAGGGTTAAGATGAAACTCAAATGAACTAAGTTTAGCCTAACTGCCCATGCAGCCTAAGTACAGACTCATGTGACAGGAGATTTTAATTCAGAGCTAGGCTAGGGAGAAATGTGACAGCAGTCACAGATAAACAAGAATGGAGACCAAACAAAACTCCCAAAAACTCCCCCAAAGCTGTAGAACAGTCAGGAAAGGTTCAGTGAGAAAGTCTTTGTAAATGAAGTTATTAGAGCACTAGATTAGTCCAATCTATGAATACAACCAAAAATTTAGGGTATAGGCTGAGCTGCCCTTTGATCTTACCTTGTGAAGCAACCCTACAACCTCTCTGAAAGGCAGCTGTACTGAAGAAATAAATGAGAAACAAAAGTGGTGCTGAAGCCACAGAAAACGAAGGTTTTCAGGGAGGAGTAGAACTTTGAAAGAAGGGTATTACGTAGCAAGAGGTTGTGCCAAAACTCTAAAAATCCTGTCAGAAGAATAAAAAATGTATTGATACATACATGCAAGTATATAAGTATATAGAAAATATAGAGTTTGCAAATTTGATTGTCTGGAAATACCAGAATATTAGTTTCAAACAAGACAAACAGAAGAGGTATAGGAACAAAAGCATTTCTAGTGTTCTTTGAGCCTGTAATTAACCTGTGTCTGAGTCTGGAGAAGAAAACCTCCTGGGAGGATGGAGGTTTCAACTCCAGTCGTGATACAGCTGAATGAAGTGCATGAACTCGATTTGCTTCACTCCCACAAGGATTGTGTGGAAGTCAAACTTCCACAATCTCTGAATGAAGGCCAGAGCTTTCAAAAACCCCCTTTGTTCCCAAGCACCCTGTTTCTGACAGATGGACTTCACTTGCTATGGGTGGCAATTGCAGATGGAGCCATGAACACCTGACACATTAAAAAGGTATATTTTGTCGAGCAATAAAAAAACGATTATAATACAGTGTAAATAGCTGAAAAACTTTAAAAATAAAATTTTCTTAAAAAAAAGATGAAAATTCCGAGACTGAACTACTCGGTTCAGTCCACTGGAAAACCTGCCCTTTCAAAGCACCACACCTTTGACACAAAAATTTAACCTGGCAGACCTCCAGGTCAATTTTAACAACGACAACGACGAGAACAACAAACACTGGGATTACCTATCATTCTTTTGCGCCTTGCTGGCTTTATGCTGACTGCATTTCTCCAGATTTGGTTTCCCTGCCCAGCCCGCGCTGTGCTCCCAGCCCCTGCTCAGGACTTTACCCAGGCTGTTCCTGGTCACCGGAGGCTGCCGGACCCGCCGGGGATGCTCTCCCCACACCCCCGTCCAAGCAGCACTTGTTGCTGAACTTGCTCGCTGCCTGGGCAAATCCGCCTGCCTGCCTTGCGAGAGTGCCTGGCGCAGCTCAAGGAGAGCAAGCCAACTCTCAAAAGAAGGAAAGACTGATAGCTGCAGCACAGCGTTTCTGCAGCAGAAATCACGCTGCTAACACGGACACACAATCCACACGAGTGTCTCGCAGGCTGCTGCGCTCTCTAGAGGGAACTCACAGCAAGGGAAACTGTATTCATTCCCAGGGTACTAATGAATTCCCAGATGACTGCTGGAATAGTGAAAACATTACAGATGTTGACGGTACAGTGCTTCAATAAAATGCAGGGAAAATTGCCTAAAAAGATGCTCTTTGAATCAAAGCACATCGTTTTCTTTACTCCATGCCAGCTCATTTGCCAGCCTTTCTCTCCATTCTCTCTGAAATCCATTTCCCTTCAGCCTTTCACTGCCAGTCTGTGCCAATACCAACACATTCTGAAGATAATAACACAAGACAGAATCTGATAACTACTGAGTGTATGTGCAGACACAGGAGAGTATAACACAGGAGGAATAAAATGATAGCTAGGGAACATCAGACAGTGAAAGATATGATGGCAGTTATAGGAGTTCCAGGAGGATATTCTCATTAATGAATAACAAAAATAAGGTATATTTAGTGAACATAAATGATATAAAGCAGTAATATAATGAGATTAGTACTACCAAGTGGATTAAAAATGCTTCAAAATAACAAACACAGTCCAACTGTCACTTAAAAAAAAAGCATACAGAAGGAGTGGCATCTTTGTGTCCACAGCTCATTTCAGTATTTTAAAAGAGACCTCACTGATTTACAAGTAAAAATCCTTTTCTCTTTCTCAGAATGTGAGCCACATGATATTATATTAAGGTGAATGATTTCACCTATTTCTGTGAGTTTTTAATTTCTGCTAACAGAACTACAGTCTACTCTGTCCTTCATACAACACCAAAACCTTTATAGTAAGGTAAACATACAGTAGGAACAGATTTAACTGCAGTACTTACTTTTGCCTGGTAATGAAATGTATGTTGACCCATGCCAGCTCAAGAATGCTTCCTGAAAAAGGACTTGAAAATCCAGCGTTTCACAGTGCTTCTCATATATTTAAAAAAGGGAAAAAATCCAGAAAGAAAGAGGGGGGAAAGACCCAAAAGAAAGATAAACAAAGAAAAAGCCTGTAAGCTTTAGAGCTCTGACTGCAAAATATTCAGCCTGGCAGCTCTGGGAGAAATACAACTCTGTGTACTTGTACATGCTCACCCCATTAGAGGAGGAGTCAGTTTTGCAACACTTATGTTCCTTGCTTCAGGCAAAACAGTGATTCTCTTCAGCGCTAGCAATGTTTGGAGTGTGATGGCTGTAAAGGTGAGAGGTGTGCTCTGGAGTGTAGGAATGCAGCAGCAGAAAAAGAAAAATTGGGAGCATCAGCTACATACTCTACAGGTTGTTGTGGCTCCTTTTGAATGCTTATTGCCCATGATTTTTTTTTTCTGAGGGAAACCTAATACCCCTTCAACATAAACTGCATCCATAATAGTTCTTGTGTACCAGTAGTCCATGTTTTATATTCTAGAATAGCAGGATTTTTCTTTTACAACGGAGTAAAAGGTGTTGGCTTTACATCAAAAAGCTGATTAAACAAAAGGAAAAAAGTCTTTTTTTGTAGTTTTGAGAGCCATTTCCTGTGACTTGAAAAGAGTTTCATGTTTTGCAATAAGACTGTGAATTTTACTAACATAACTATTCAGTAGTCATCTCTATTTAATTAAAAACATTTTTACATATTCTTATTAATGTTTTCACTGAATCACATTTTTATCTTCTCTGTATTCAAGCCAGTGAACTGAATATAAAATGAAATGCATGTATGTATAGTAAAGATTCTTTAAAAGAAGACTGAGCAAGAAGTCTCTTTTTCATAGTGAAAGGAGATTTCAGGTGTGTGGATGCTAAGTTGCTACTAGAGTCAAGTCTCTCCACTCAAGGTCAGCATTGCTCACTCCTTGTGACCAAATGGACATTCTGCAGACTGTTTGAAACAATCCATAACCATAGGAACAGTGTCTTGGGAAACATCTGTGTTTCTTGAAAAATATTTTCAGGTAAGGAGTATGTGCCTTGTGATCTATCCACAGAGAAATTATAAAACTTCAGGTGTGCTCCCTGAGTGTGGTTTGGCTGGGCTAAGCACCAGCTGCTCTCAGAGGATCAGTATCAGACTGCTCCTCTGCTTGCATTGCTGCCACCATGTGTGCTCTGTTACCCACTTGACTCCATGTTAAGACAATTTAGGGAGCTCAGCTGGTACTGGAAGACAATTCCATTTTTTTCCTTCTTATTTGTAAACTTCTGGACAGGCTCACTGAGATCAAAGAAATGCTAGGGATAGCATGCTGGGGAACAGAGAAGACTCACTCAGCTGATGGCATCCCTAAGATTTATCACATTCCCATAGCATTCAGCCAGCTCTGAACAAATTCTACCAGTGACTCTCTCTGTTGAAAGGGATAAAATTGCTCTTAATAAATAGGGAATGTGTGCTTGAGCAGATGCTAGCACCTTAAAAATAAGGAAAGGAACACAAGGTAGAACCTAATATGTATTTAACCAGTCATGTAGCAGGCTGTGCCCAGTTGTCTTATTTCTGCAACTGCTTGACTGCTGAATATAAGGAGATCAGAACAAGGAAGAGGGAATGAGAAAGATAAGATTTGCCTAGGGAGGAAACTTCCAACATGAAGGTGAACTGAGAAGTACTGTTCACACCATCACTATCTTAATTTCTGTAAGAGAAGTATATATGGTTAAGGTCTGCATGTACAGTTTTGCACATCATCAAAACAGGCTTTAAAGCCCTAGATTCTGGATGATGGGAAGAAGAGAACAAAACGAAAATCATTAGTGGATTAGTAGTGAAAGATGAGGGGTAACAGTGGAGAACTATCACTGGGATCTGTATAAATGATAACTTTAGACGTTTATACCTGCGCTATCCAGTTCATAGCCAGCTGACGTAATGCAGCCCTGGTAACTGTGGCAGCAGGCAGAGCAGTGTGAGATAGCTCTTAAATATTTCCCCATGATTTTGAGTTAGTTTTTTCAGCTTTTAATGAACACAGTGTCCCTGTGGCTACACTACCAGCAATATTTAAGCCAGTCAGGCAAGTCAATACAAGCACACTCAGCCTCTGGTGGAATACTGCCAAGAAAAAGCAACTCTGATCCTAGGAGCACTGGATTAACGAGAATATTTTAAGGTAGTAGTAAAATCTCATATGCACAGAAGACAGGTCACCTACATTCAAGAAAGAGTCTTTCAAATTAGGACAGAAGAAAAGAAAGGTCACCAAGATGACGTAAAGGCTCTAAAGCCTATGTATTAAAAGGTGACTGACAGAACTTGGCTGGGTTAGTGTGGCAACGTAAAGGTTGAGGCACAAAATGGAACAGGCACTTACTTGTCCCTATAAAGGCAATGTATGTCTATAAATACAAAATAGAGTAAGTACTGGAAAAGTGCAATAGCAATTTAGGCTAATGAACAATGCTGGAGAAAAAACAACAGGTAGAAACAGAACACACATAAAATCAGACAGTAAACTGAAAGGATACTAACCACTGGAGCATGAAAAATTGAAGCAGACTTTCAGTAGGGTATAAAAAAGCACAACTAATTCTGGAATAGATCTTGGCAGGTCTCTGAGGAGATTATCAGCTTGACTCATTCCATCTCATATAACTTGTGTATCAACTTGAGAAATCTGGTTTAGGTCAGGATTTTAAGCTGCCCTATCATCAACAGAGAAAGATTCCTCTGTGGCTGATCTAGAAGCATAATAATTTCATTTCTAGAGTCTGATTCATCAAGAAGAGTTTGTAGGCTTGGAATTTGTTAAAATAATCCACTAAATTCTAAAAAAACAGTCCTTAACACCAACAGATCATTTATGGAAAGCAAGATTTAGTAAATGAAAGACTGCAAGGGCCTAACTTTATTTTCAATACAATGACACTTGCATCAGTCTAACTGCACTAACCTGAAATTACTCTGCATAGGAGCTGTATCAGACTTCTGATTTAGGCAGAACAGGAAGCACATATGATTGGAAGAAAGGCAGCAAAGAAGATAAAAGTTGGATGAACCAACCAAAGGAATCAATAAGGTTTCAGGAAAGGGCTTTACAGGTTGGAAAAATGTGAAAAGGAGCATGTCAGGTAGTCAGGGGCATTTACATCAGAGGAGTACAGAGAGAAGACTGCATTCTGTTTTTATCTCTCCCCCCGATTTCCTTGCAGAGTCACTGTTGAGGGGTTGTGGCAGTTTGCCCCTGCCATTCCTCACCCTCCCAGCAATTCAAGAAAGAAAAAAAGAAAAGGCAGCAGAGGAAATCAAACAGGGAAACAGGGCAACCCTCTGCTTTTAAATGTAGAAATACTCTAACAAACAAAAGAAGAAGCTATGGAACTACAGAGAGAACAGTATCTTTTTCTGCTGCTGTCTGCTTTCTTTTCAATGACCTCCTCTGAAGAAGCAGCTGCCAAAACCATCTGATGTGTCTTTAGAGAAAGATGAAATGTACTTCCAGAACATTTGCTATAAGAGAAGACATGGCAGG
>VZRX01002247.1:0-40000 GCA_013398075.1 Notiomystis cincta
CTCTCCGAACCTCTTCTCTCCTCTTCTTTCCCATAATGGAGTGCCCTGATATATTAATAATTTGGAAGCATTTTCATACTTCTAATAACTTTTATTGTTCATCTCTGTTCTTTTGTTTTTGCAGTTAGTAGTATGCTTTTTGGATAGAAGAACCAGAAATACCTACTTTCTTGTTTAAAGTTTCATATAGTAATTAAATTTAATTATATGCCATATGATGCTGTCTACAGGATTGTGTACAAGAATCCAAAGTCACAGTAATTTTGATTTCTCTGACATTGAAACTCAGTTCAGTAGGTTCAATCCCAAAAGAGCCTAATAGCCACATCATTTGAGTGTTTACCAAGTACTAAGTAGCTAAGTCTTTTTGGAGCCTAAATTCTCATGCTGTAATTAAGTGCCACAAGGCACTCTAACTGAGCATCTGGCACACACCAATTGCCTGTACACTTCTAGTATAAAACCTTGTCACAAAATTCTTCACAGCCAGCGCTCCCCTTCATTATCCAGAGCACCAGTCTGGGCTGCAACTCAGCTTTGCAAGTATGTGTTTCATCCAAATCTCTATACTGAGATAGATTTTTGAGGAGAACTGTACCTTTTAGGGACTCTTGGCTCCATCTTTTGCAATCAAAAGTCATATGGGATGACACTAATGCCTTCAACTCAGCTGCTGTATGAAGCAGATTCTTTGGTTGGTTATGGAGTAGTAGAGCTGTCATTATCATTCTTACATAGGGATAAGCACTAAAAATCTCCCTTTAGACTGGGCACTGTCAAACTCCAACTCCCAAAATTGCCACATGAAGAGTTTCAAGAACTGGAATAAAGCAGAAGCCTTTCACACTCCCCTTGGCTAGGTACTGCTTGGAGAACCTAAGGAAAATGGTCTCAAAAAGTCCACCTAGTAGGGAAGAAATGCCTCTCTGAGGTTGCCTAGATGTTGTTGTAGGCCTTCAAACTTTGGATCATGTTTCACACCAGATTTCTAATCTTTCTTCTCTTATTAAAATTAGGTTTTTCCTTGCAAACAGAAAACTCCATTTAGCCCTGACAAAGTGAAAATTATCCCCAGTCTAATGCTCTAGGCTTTATCTTGTTTTTCATGTGCCTGGAAATGGTTTCCTGAATTAGCCACTCCATCACCTTTTCAGGGACTGAGGAGAAGTTCATAAGCTTGTGTAATGACTGAGGCATGGAATCTGAATCATTTAGTCAAAGAAATGAGCTGATTTTATACACTTCTTCGAGGCACAGTATTTCCTAATATGGGAATTCTCACCAAGAGATCTATCACACATTTCCATGCTTTCTCAATGTCCTTCTTTGAGGTAATCATGTGCTGTTCACTCATCTGGTGGCAGTTTCCAGCAGGCTCCACTCTGCAGGGCTGTGCCATGTGGCACCTCCTCCCCCAAGGTCAGGCAGAGACAAGCCTCTCTGTGCTGCCATGTGCTTCTTTTGCAGCCATGTCCTTTTTTTGCAGCCACGTGCTTCTGTAGTTGTGTCCCACAGCCTGCAGCTCAACTCCATCCCATCTCTTCCCACAAGCTGGTAGTTGTCCTCTTTGTTCAGAAGTGACACCTCCTTTCCTCCAGTCCTTGGACACTTTTGATTGTCATGATTATTCAAAGATTATTGAGGGGCCTTGCAAAGAAGTTGCTCTGTTACCCAATGGTCCTGCAAAGGGCCACAAAGATGATGAAGGGATGAAGCACCTCTCCGATGAGGAGAGGCTGAGAGAGCTATTACTGTTCAGTCTGGAGAAGAAAAAGCTCAGGTGAATCCCATTAATGTATATAAATACCTGACTGGAATGTCAAAGAGGACAGGCAGTGGCCTCTTCCCAGTGGTGCCCAGTGACAGGACCAGAGGCAATGGGAACAGACAGGAGGTATCCTCTGGACATTGGGAACACTTTTTCACAGTGATGGTTACTGAGCACTGGCATGGGTTCTCAGGGAGGTTGTGAGTCTCCATCCTTGGAGATAGTGAAAAGTGATATGGACACAGTTCTTGGCAACCAGTTCCAGGTGGCCCTGCATGGAAAGAGGGATTGGACCAAGGACCTCCAGAGGTCCTTTTCAACCTCAACCCTTTTGTACTATTATAACTTTAACAAGCAGATCCTGATGACCTCAGCTTCACCTAAATTAACTTGTCCCACATAGGCTGATTTTAGGAAAGATTTGTTACCAAAAAATGAACAGAGAAGCAGCAGGTGTAAGACAGGCAGAGCTTTGATTTCATCTTTTCTGTGATGACATTGTGTCATATAATAAGGGCAGTAATAATGGGTGGCAGTGGTAAGGGCCAAATAAAGGATCCAGTTAAATAAAGGTTGAGTTCCAGAAGCTTAATTTGAATTTTGAATACAAAAGTGGACATTTTCAAACTTTTGATTGGATGAACCTGTAAGTTGCTTGAATTTACTGGAAATAAAAGCAAAGAAAATTCATCAAATGAAGAAGAAACAACAAATGGAGAAGAAAACCAGACTGACATCATCTTTGATGTATGAGAAAAAGTTTAGAATTCAAAAGTCTTCCTCTTCATGGTGAAACATGCTTCCTTCATGTTCCCATCAAGTTCCAGTACTATAGCTGTGGCATAAGGTGGACTAAAGGTAGATCTTTTGCTTAAAATTAAACAACACACACACAAAGTTTCAAAACCAAAACCCAAAAGCAAATCCACACCAAACTGGACTAGCTATACTAGTAGGAAAATAACAAGGCAAGTGGAGTAATCATTCAGCTATAGTTGAACCTAAATGCTGCATCAGTTTGCTGCTTATCAAGAATAATTCATGTAAGCCACATACTGCATGGTCACTTATCTGGGCTTCAGGCTTATATCTTTCTTCTGTTTCATCTGAGGCAAGAACTTGAACATAGGCTTCACTTCCCAAGATTGAATAGCGTAATGGTTACTGGATTTTTTGCTATAGCCATCCCACCATATAATCCATTTAAATTTGCTGATAGACAAGAAGGGAGAATGGGAGCAAGACGCTCTGTCTTTACACCCAGGCCACTTAGAAGGGGTGCCAGTATTCCTGTGAATATAAATATATGTCTTAACTTGTTTTACACCATTTTCCATTAGAAATCCTCATTTTAGCATCTCACTCTGTCTTTCTGGATGCCAGTCCCCATGAGTCCTACGTCACCACAGAAGCCCTCGTTGCTTCCTGCACCAGAAAACAGTCTTGCCTTCTACTATATGCTGACTTAGAATGTGTCTTTAGGGACAAGCTTTGCCGTTCCAGGATTGTTTCCTTCTTCTGAGGACAAAAAAATGTACCTGCATCATACTGGTATGGTACACTTAGCCCATCTACATGACTACCAGCTTGCCAGTGCTTATTGACAACTTTGCACTTCGGTGTTACATGCACGCAGTGCTATGTTCTGCCCAGTCAGTTAAGTCTGTACTTGTAAGCAGAGAAATTATTAAAAGGGCTGTGACTATTTAACCTTATCAGTCCTTCATAGCAATTCAAGCAATTAGTTCTGGAGACCCTTAGCCAAACTTTAAAAGAAATATTTCCGTCCTATTGCTTCTCATACGATGTAAGTTAATTTTTGTGCTATATTCCCAGAGATGTCTGTTGACCAGATGTTAGCCAGCAGGCTGTGGCTGCAGAAAACATATCAGGAAGTCAAAGGGACCAAAATTTTTTTTTCCATTAATTTACCTGCTGATATAGAAAGACGTCTTCTTTAGGATACCAGGTTTTATATACCTGTCCATTAAGAACAGCTTTTCAACAAGACAACTTTCTAAATTTTAGTTTCATCTTTTGATATTTATATTAAAGAAAAGGAATGTCAGGAGATAGACTTAAACAGAATAAAATGGTTTGTCACACTTCTGAAACAATCATTGTCTGAAGCTGGTTTTCAAGCAAACACCATGTAATTAGGAAATACACCTGCCCAGGATTTGAGCCATGCCTATTATTTTACATTCAAACTACAGCAAAGAGTGCCAGGACTTCTAGTTCAAAATGTTGGTGTAATATTTCTGAAGGAAACCAAGATTTTATTCTTCTGCGTGCAGGACAAACTAAAATACATTTTTTTTGGTGTCCAAGATACTCTTCTAGTTAGCCTTAAGTGATCCATAACAGCTTCTTTAAAACAAAGCATTATTTATTTGTTCAAAGCAGCACAACAAGCATAGCAAGTGGATGAAGTAGGAACAGCCATATGCCCTCACTGCTTAACTATATTTATTTTACTGTTGACAAGTTCCACTCAGCTGACACGCTTAATTCATAGGTGAGGGTTATTGCCAGCCTTCGTGGAACCAAATACATGTGTTTTCTTCAGCTGCTGATACTTACACCAGTTTTTAGAGACTTTAATAGATTACTGTCCCCTTTGATCTCAGATTTGGGCTGGGAAGATAAAACATTGTTAAGCTTGTCTGACTTCTCTTAATAGCCAGGTATAAGGAACACAGGCAGAGTGTCCAGGTTCTCTATTGTTTCAACGAGGCTTCTTCATAATCTGTCTAATAATTTATTTTCTCCAGCATTGTTTGCCTTCTTCAAACATTCCCCAAAACTTTTCTTGGAACTACCCACCCAGGCAGGATAAGCTCAATGAAATTAACTCCAGGGCCAGAGTTGGTATTCATAAAAATAATTCAGATGTCTCATGCTCTTCAGCAACCAATGAGTATTACTGATGTGATTCTCCAGTGGCTCAAAGAGGTGAAGATGCATTGCTATCAAAGTTGCTTCCATTTACAAGAGCAGTTAATTTTGCATAGCACAATGTGGTGGAGAAAACAGCAATGTTGGCACCAGAGCCTATGGAACAGGCTATATTGTATATGAGCAAGAGATGAAGGTCTTTGATAAGAGATGATGTAGGGGGGTGGCTTTAATGCTCCAATTCATTTTCTGTGTGAGAGGGAGGGATGGCCTATTGAAAGTTTCATTTTAGGCCAGTTAACTAATACTGCCCCTTACTGATTCTTCAGCCATGCTCAATTAGAGAGAATCCTTTGTCCTGACACCAGTCAGGATTACTACAATTCATCAACTTTACCCTGAAGAGTGCTTTTATACCAGCTAGACCTCTTAGCTCTAGCTGTGAAATGCCTAGTCACAAGGTTGCCACTAGATAATTTTCCTTGTCCCTGTAAACAGTTAGGCCACTATAGCTACGTATCTAAGCTGACTAATAATAGGCAATCTAAATATGTAGCAAGTGTTGCATATTTGGAAACTAATTTAGAGTAGTTGTTAGCACATGCATTAAACTGTAACAGGAGTGTAGAAATACATCAAATAGCAAGCGAAGATTTTTTTAAGGACATTAACAACTTCAATGCAAGGAATAGTTGAGCTTGTCAGATGAGAAAGCTGCTATATCCTCAAAATAGCTTTACAACAGCTTGGACAAAGGCTCCAAAAAAAACCTCATTGGCTTCAGAGTCAGGAACAAGTAACCACAGACAACGCAATATATCAGTTGTTGCAGCTGAAAAAAAGCCAGGCTTTGCCAACACAGCTTGTAAACTACAGAAGGTCAAATCCCAGTGATTCAAAACATTTGCATACACTGCTATGAAAACCAAATGTTTTCCCTTTAATTCAAATGAACATGAAAATTAAACTAACAATAAAAATTGAAATGAAAATTCTGGCGAGCATGTTGACATGCAGAAAAGAATAAGGTTTCTCTGCAGCATTAATTAAAGAGTGAGTCATAGTAGAGAGTATCTCGTTGCAACCATTTGTAACTAGTGGTGATGGGCTAGACTTCAGTTAGACCAATGAGTATTGTCAAGATTTTAGCTGTCTTTCGTGGTTATAGTTGAGGAAACTGTTGATCACCAGTTATAACCTGGTATAGAAAAGGCCAGAAGCAATCCAAATAGTAATGCTTAGTATGGCTAGTTTTTTTTCTATTGAAAAAATATGTTAATAAAATTTTCATAGATTGAATCATCCCTGCTAGAGAATAGCATCTAAAAATTCTAATTTTTAATATTTTTATATACTTAAAGAAGTTTAAATATGGGATATTTTATCCTATTATATTTTTCTTCACAAACAGAAGAAAAGAAAGCACTTCAAACTACTGGGAATAGACTCACCATGATAGGTAGAAAATGTGTTATAGTGCCTAACTAAAAGTCTGAGAGCAGGAAAAAATGGTTATAGCATTTTCATTTTCAGGAAAGGACCAAATTACATGATGAATTGGAGCAAGTGAAGTTCAGTAGTGTGTGTTTGCAGCCCAGAAAATCAACCATACCTTGGTCTGCATCAAAAGCAACGGGACCAGTATGTTGAGGGAAGTGATTCTGCCCCTCTAGACAGCTCTCATGAGACTCCACCTGGAGAGCTCCATCCAGCTCTGGGGTCCTTAGCACAAGAGCATATGGACCTTTTGGAGTGAATCCAGAGGAGGGCCGTGAAAATGAACAGAGGGCTGGAGCACTTCTCAGATGAAGACAGGCTGAGAGAGTCGGGGCTGTTCATCCTGAAGAGAAGGCTCTGGGAAGACCTTATAGCACCTTCCAATACCCAAAGGGAGCTATGATAGAGCCAGAGAGGGACTTTTGGCAAGGAAATGTAGTGACAGGACAAGGAACAAAATTTTAATTTAGGTTAGATATTAATTAGATATAGAAATTCAGTGCAGTGAGGGTGGTGAGGCACTAGAACTGGTTGCCCACAGAAGATGTGGATGCTCATCCCTGGAAGTGTTCAAAACCAGGCTGGATTGGGTTCTGAGCAACCATGTTTAGTGGAAGGAGTCCCTGCCTATGGCAGGGCAGTTGGAACAAGCTGATCTCTGAGGTCAATTCCAACCCAAACCATTCTGTGATTCTATGAAGTAATGAATATCAACTAAAGGATAAAGATTTTTTTTCTAAAATTCAACATTGTTTTTACTGAAGTCAGTTAGGCCTTTATATTGATTTAGATAGAAGCACAAAATACTTGACAGTTAGTACTGTCAAGTGCTAATATTTTGTAATATTAGTAAATATTACCAAAACCCCCATAATTCTAAACCAAAGCTAACAGAAAAATAAATTAATAAAATAAGTTCTGGACACTGTTTAAGAAATTGTAAAGTATATGTGGTTATATGGTTAAGTAAGATACTTTTAAAAGTATTGTTTCTACCTGCTGCAGATGAATACAACCAGCAAAGCTATTTAAGAAAAAGGTGTGACTTAAAGAAAAAATGTGTACTGGCTGGAACTGTGACTTTGGGGAAGTAAGATCCTGGGACATGTGGTTCTTGCTACCTGCTGTAGGCTGATTAGTATTCAATGACCATGATGATCACAGTCCTAGTGTTGTAAACTTAAATTCTACTTTGCTAGCAAGGATCAATTAAAATGTTTTCCATATCTTTGGCAAATTTTGAATTTTGGTGGAAAAATAAGTGGATTTTTGGTGGATTTTGGTATACAAAAACACAGTCCCTTTATTTCTTGGCAATGTAAAGAGAAATTATTTAAGTCATATTTTTCACCTCCACTTCCAATTTTCTCTGGCACCAGAAATATCTATGCAGAGATTAAGCAAAAAAAAATAAAGAATGCACCTCACTTTTCAAGAATTTCTGTTTTTCACTGCCAGCACTCTCCCCTGCCATATTTTTGTCACAACTCATTCAGAGTGGCTTTCCTGTGAGCTGCAGGTGGAGGAAAGTCAGAATTAGGTCACAGACACACAGACTCACACATTATCTGTACAAAAGTCTCTGTATTTATGAAAAGTTTGGGACAAATCCAATCTCTGGTGTCAGTGAGTCAATTAACCTTCAAATCCTGTATTTCTTAGGCATTCAGGTGCTAGTATGTATTGCCTCCTACATACTGCATTAGTAACAAAGACATACAATTCTTCTTTGATACTTTATGTGTCTCTTCTACCTCAAAACAAACAATTTAAAATAATTAAAGAGATAAGATATTAATTTAATTATCCTGCATGGCATACATTTTAGATGCCCTCATTTGATGTGTTTCACTTAATTTACTTTAAGAACAAACCAATATCCTAGGAAAAAACCCAGAATTTTGCACATAGTGCTCTGGAAACCTGAATGCTTCTAATGTACTATATATGATTTCTGAACTGAAGAGAATTTTCTGAGTGTCATTACTGTGTCTGCCTTCTCAGCAATCATAGAGGCTCACATCTATCATTTCCTTTGTTCAGTGAGAGACAGACTTCTTGCCATGAGAAAAAAAAAATAAAGGGAAAGACTGGAAATATTTACTGTGATGCAATGGAAAAAAATTAAAGATCCAGTCAAAATAGTCCCTGCAATTTATATTTTTGAGTTACATATAAATTGGTAGTTAAATATATATATATAGATATATATAAATATACACATCTATATGAATTATATAATATCTTATATGTTTAAGGTATCCACTGTTAAAATACTTTTGTAATATAATCTATTCCGTATTTTTTTATCTATCATTTAAAAAATTTCTGTACTTTTAAAATAATCTCTTGTTGAAGTATGTGAGATGATAGCAAAATCCTGTGTTTTCAATTACACTCATCCCTTTTTACAGTTATTCAAATTAATAATCCTAATTGGAATGCATATTAGTTGTTTTCCAGACCGTTTTATTTATGTTTTTAGTGTATTACTGATTTTTTAAGGTCAGATTTTCTCTGGAACCAGCCACATTTTTTTAAAATGCCTTATCACACTGGATGCAAGGGGCACGTATGTTCTTCAGAAGTGACATTCAATTAGAAAATTTCACCTAAAGGTTTTTATCCTAACTGAAAATTTTGTAATGAACTGGCATTGGAGTAAAATGCTCTCTGCATTTCCATTCTTGTAATGCATTTGCCAGCACCTGGGACAGTTGTTTGTGCTTCTTTGTTGCACTTGTTGCTCAGTGATGCCATTCTCAGGTGTCGCGCTGCAGGGGAGCGAGTCGCTCGCATGCAGACATGATCTTTCTCAGCCCTAAGCTGAAGCAGATAATGCATATTAGTGTATGAATTTGAGACAAAAAGGGGTTTTATCTTCCTGGAGCATTTTCAATAGGATTGAACAGCGCCCTGGGAATCCTCCACTGACTTTTTCACTTTCTAGATGCCTGTATATGCTCCTTCTTCCCGCATATGGTTTATTTTATTTGGCTGGGTGATGCACACTCGTAAACAGAGACTATCTTTGGCCACTGGTTGCACTGAGGATGCTGCCCACCCTGGGATTTCAGATCTGCTGACCCTTCATTTTTTAGCACAAGAATTGGAAGTTGTTTTCATCTTCCTAAATCTCTGCAGCATGAAATGTTTAGGCAAACTAAAATACTACAGTATCACTCTAGGAGTCTCTTCAGAATCGTGTTAAAATAATTCAGAAATATTCTCAAAAAGTAAAGGAGCAACTTTGTTTTACAACTTGTGTAACTGCTGCTTAAAAGATGAAGGAAGGTAAGTGCCAAATTATTTACACAAAAGTATACCAAATAATACTAATATGTAAAGATATGATCTTCTTAGTGGACATTTTTATCTATGCTTTAACAAGTTTTATGAAGAATTCTGTAAAATGGGGGCACGTTTGTCCTGATTTTTTTCCTAAAATCTTACTGTTCCTTCGCTGTCAGTGTCAGCTGCTAAATATGACTTTTCCTTTTTTTAAATACTAAGTATCTGCAGGTCATTTTTAAAAATACAGTTCTCCTTGTCCCACAAGTACATGCTACATAGGTAGAATAACCATTGACATCCCCTGTCATAGCAGACCACATATCATTCCTAAAATTATTCTTTCTCAGGCTTAATTCCAGTCAAACATCTCCACTGTGACACAGGTGAGAAACCACAGCTACTGGGTATATGTTGAAGCCAACTGCCTCATTTTTTTTTCCCAAATACTAATAAAATACAGGAATGAAGGGAGCCTTCCCTCCCTCATTAAAAAACACAGTTTCTATAAAAGCCATGAATTAAGAACTTCTTCTAACACATTCCCCCTTCTTTTCAGTTCCTCATGGTCATGTCTCCTTTATTGGAAAAAAGCTAATGTGTCACTGAGATGAAGTAGATCAGTTCTGAGTTGTGATAAACCTGTGTGCTGCTGTCTGAATTGATACAGTTCAGCCCTGTGAATCTTTAAGAAATGCACTGAGACTGGAATGAGATCATCTACCTGAAATTATCTATCTTGAGAATCAATGGCTGCAAAGAGTGGGTGAAAATCTTCATGAATACTTGCTTCAGGAAAAGGAAGTATGGTGAGCATGACTGAAAAAGCAGCCATGGCTTTTCAACATGATATATAGATCCATTACAACTTACAGGAACAGCCACTGGTAGTAGCAAAAATCCAGGCAGGTTTTAGTAACTAGGCTGCACTAGCAACATTTTCAACCAAGCAGAGGAATTGTCTCACAAACTAGTCCTTGTCTTTCTGGTTTTGTTCTCTGCCCTTTTCAGAACTTGCTGCTAAGCTAGAACCTGGCCTCTCCTTCTTTACAGCTCACCTGTGACTTGAACAGTTTTGTGATGGACCAGATAACCCACAATATAGCTAAACAGTGATCCTGCCTCTCACCCATTAGTTTTAATGGTGCTATCCACTGCATTCCATTGGCTGGTTTAGCTCAAAGGGTGAAATGAGTCTGCTTTTCTGTAAGAATAAACTGGCTGTACTCAGTAATTTGGTGATTGGTATTTGATAACTGGTATTTCATTAAGTTCTATATGGCTCTCAATCTGAAAGCCCAGCCCTCTGGGGTCACTTCACCATTTCAACTGCATGAGGTCCCACTCTGAATGCAGTGCTTAGTGGTGTCACTTGTTTACATATAGTTTTACATCCCATTCACTTCTGGCTGGTTCTTACAGCTTTTAGTGCACCGAGAGAGCAGCGAGAAGGACATGAAGTCAGTGTGTTTTCTGACCCGTATAAGGCAGAACTAGATGCTCACAATGCTCTTTTAGGGAGAATACTTGGGATGGAGCTTTAAGTCTGTCTTCTGTCTTCTGATGCCGGACATTATGTTTTATATGTTATTTCATTTCTAGAGCCCTGTTTGTGCTCAGGACTGCATCATGATCTGGGTGCAGTAGAGAGGAGATTCATCTGTCTCTTCTTACTCCTCTGTTCCCCAGCTCTCAGACTTCCTCTTCTCCTCAGCCATCAGGCAATGAAAATGCTCTGGCAGGGTACTTTAAATATATTATTGCTTCTGGGCTTTTTGCTGATTGGAAGGAGTTGTACAGTAAAAAGGTGCAGAGATGTTTGTGTGATAAATGGGAACACACAGACCGGGATGCTTGGCAGGGCTGAAAAAATACTGTCATGTGCATTCAAGATGGAAGAGAAGGGAGGGGAGGGAGACACGAGCTGTTAAACTGAGTGGCAGCCACCTACAAACCTAATCCAAATAAAACCCCTCCGAGCAGAGGGACGAACCCCTCCAGTTTGCACCGCCACAGAAGGATCAAAGAGAACAGCAGCCCTTGCCGAGGCTGAGTGAGCCTCTGCCAGCGAGCCCCTCCTCAGTGGGAGCAGGCCCGGGCGGCGAGCGTGTCACCGGCCGTCCCCTCGGCCCAGCGCCGCGGCTCCGGCTGGGCTGGGCAGGAGCAGCGCGCCGAGCCTCAAAGGCTGGAGCAGCCAATGCACTTGTGCGAGGCCGGCCCAGAGCTCCAGCAGACACGGCGGCTGCCTGAGGCACCGCGCCTCCCGAGCTGCTGCCGAGCGGCGCGGCCCCGCATCCCAATGCACGCCCGCCGCTGTGATAGACGGCCCAGGCCGAGCGAGGCAAGGAGCCTGCCTGCCACATCATTATGCATCCTCTTTAAGACTCCAGGGGAGGCACGGCGTTCAGTTGTACTTCCACTGGATGAAAACTGAAAATATCTGTAAATGATTAAAATGGTAGGAGAGAAACAATCATAAATATTCATCATCTATCACTACTGATTTATTTTCCTAATGCTGTTGTTACTCATAGGACCAGATCTGCCTTGTTTTGGCTTCAGTAGCACATGTACAGCACACTAGAATTTAGAAATAATTATGTTTGTATAAATTTAAAGCATCACATAGTTAAAGGGAATTATAGGTATGACCTTCGTGACATGCTGTCAGATTTTTTTACGTTATCTCCAAAATACAAGAAACAAATGCACATGGTATTTAGAAGGTTCTGTACTTTTCAAACACACCTTTACAAGTAGCACTAAGGGAATATGATGCTTTAAGAATTAATGCAACAGCTTGACCTGCTCCAGAGAACTGCCTAATTATTATTTTAATGCTATTTCAGCAAGATATGTATTTCGTATTTTTTTTAAACTTTTTGCAAATGAAAGGAGTTTCATTTATCACTCTTGTATATCCAGTATGATTTCTTCTTAAATTATTTTGTTGGAACTCACAGAGCTTTATTTAAGAGTGAGATGAATAAAGATATGTTTGAGGTATGTGAAATTAACAGAAAAACAACGTAATATTGAACAAATCTGTTGTTCATCTGGTATTACTTTTTTCTTTAAAAATCTCCTTTAGTTTGCAGTCAAATGTTCTTTTCAGGTCTGTTTTGCCATCATATTTTGCAAAGAAACTATTAATCTACAATCTGTATGGCAATAAGTAGGAAAAAATCACAGTTTTTCATACATCAAACCAAACACTGTCCTTCTATTTACTAAAAAAGACAAGTTTACAGAAACATAGGGGGAGTTTTTTGTTTGTTGTGTGTTTTTCTTTTTCTTTTTTTTAATAGTTATGTGGCTCAGATCCAGCAAGAAAACCTGTTTTACTGATGGGGTCTCTACTTATCCAGTGTTTCTGTCATCAGCCTGACCTTGCAGCTTTCTACAGTGCCATTATACCCTGGGTGCTGGCTTATTTTCATACAGCAGCCCCCAACTACTTGATCCCACTTCATCTACTTCATGGACACAGACATTTGTTGGGCTTATTAGCTCAGCAGGAGCCTTATCATATTTTGTATCTGAGGCTGTTGGAGATGTCAAGAGATGGAAATGCTGTGTAGCTTTTTATCCTCCCTTCTTGCACTTTCTCTGAGAGCCCAACAGTGCATTTGGATTCAATGCTCTCCTGCCACTAGCTGCTGAGATCTCTTTAAATATGTCTAGCTTTGCCATCTGTACCAATAACACTGCAAAGGCTTAGCCATGATTAGGCTGTCAAGATTTATTAAGTTAAAAAGTATCAAAGTTTCTTGCTGCAACCCCAGACCTTTTAAGAGTCCACCTTCTTTAGAAACCCTTCCCCCTCCTGACTAACACTACAGTCAATGTGCTTCGCTTGACCTTGACCAACATATGCACCCGGGGAACACTAATGAATTTGGGCCAATTCATCTTGGAACTCCAAATTTAATCAAGCTGACATGCCAGGGAAAGCAGACTGTAATTAACTCCTAGCATTTTAGGTAATCTGTAAATTTCATAAATTTAGCTCAATCTGTTTCTGTGGTATTAAGCATTTTTTTTGTGGATTTGTTTAACAGACTAAAATTGTTAAAATAATACAATAATAATAATTAAAAAGAAAGTGTTGTATCATAGCATTAAATCCCTTTAAAAATTACTATTAGTCCAGGAGAATAGGATGTCACCAAACAATGTATGCTTAGCAGCCTGCCTAGTAAAACCAAGTGAATCCAATGTTATCATTTCTTTTTGAAAATGAGTCATCCACTCATTTCATGATGTGCATGTTATGAAAATGTACAATCAGTGAAAATAAAATAGAAAAAAAAATCCCTTGCTCAGTGTTATCTTTCAATTGGTTTAATTTTGATGAAGAAGAGATAGGAGCATTAAAAACTAGCCCATAGGGCTCCTGTTTTGTTCTGCTTCATTTTATTATTATTTGTATAATGGCAGCACTCAGAGGTCCTGGCCAGGATCAAGGTCCCACTGTGTGAAGTGCTGTATGAATGCAAGGTTCCAGCCCTGAGGGGAAAAAAAAAAAAAGAAAAATAAAGAAAAACAGTAAAATATTGATTAAAATTTTAAAAAAAGAAAAGAAGAGAGAAAAGAAAAAACCCCAACACACCCACCACTCTAAAACAGACTTCTCTGAGAATAATATTTAAATCTCCAGACTGAAATAGTTCCTCTGACTATTTTTTTTTTTTGTGTCTGCATGGAACATCAAGGGCACACCTAAGCTCCAACCCCTCCTCAGTGGTCTTGGTAGATAAGAAATTTTGGGGTGGCAACAAATATAACAGAAGAACAAAGTCAAAGCTCAAGCAATCAAATTATTATATATGAATTTAAAAGGAAAAAGCCCAACTGATGGAGATTAAAACCATCACTACGTTTACATCGTATCATCTCTGAAATTATAAACATTTGATATATTAAATGTAGGAGGTAAGAAAAATATTAAAAGCAGGACCATGCCAAAGACCGAAACATATACATACATATATACATATTGTATAGATGTATTTCCTGCAGACCTTGTTAAAGGGAAGCAATCAAATAACATCAGATATTGCTTCAATCAAATAAATGTTAATTATTTAAGAGCAGAGGCAGAGAAGAGCCAGAGCCATTAATTTAGGTTCCCTTCCTCAAAATGTGTTTCATAAAAATGCCACCTTTTTAATGTCTTTCTATTGTATTTTAACCTAAAAATTTATGAAGTTTTTTAAGGGAGACAGCAGCACAAAAAACTACAGTGAATATGAAGTTCACCTACTCCTGTTGATCTTTTTAGTCTTTTTCAAAGAGAAGGATGATCAGCATTTTACTGATAACCAATGAAAATTCTTCACTTTTGCTTTGTATACATACTTAAATAAAATGGTATACAAATAAATGTATAGGGAGTGACAAAAGGAAGCATGTGCCTTAAACTTTTCATGCTGATTATGGTCACTGTGGGTAGAAAGGAGGAATAAGGTCAAGGTCTGTGCTCAAACATAACATGCAAACACACAAACTGTGTTTACACACGTAATAATCATATACAGCAACATGTATTCTACAGGATGAGATTTTTGACTCTGTTCCAAATGTTGATGCCATTTTAGATGGACAAATTGCTCATGCAGTGTCTTTCATGCAAATTTTTCCCATAGTGAAGAAACCACAGCACAACACCATATGAGCATAGAAGATTCTTTACTGTCTTGTGGCCAGCATAGTTTTTTCTTTCTAAATGCACTGGACCAAGGGGAATAAAACCAATTCAAGGCTTCCTTCCTTCACGAGGCTGGAAAAGCTAGGCATAAATTGCTTCTTCTTTCTCTTGGTATATGACTATGCACACGCAAGGGTCTCAATTACAAAAAAATTATCAGTTCTTTTGTGCAAGCTCAGAAAGCTGAACAATGTATCTTATGTGCCCTTGGTCTATAAAAACGGAAGAAATCTACCTAGCCCTCTTTCTTAATGTGTGGGAAAAATCTATGCAGGACTTAATTTTGAACAATACATAAGCACAATTCAAATACTAAAAAAAGGTGGAGTCTACATAGGCATGGCCAATAATGTGCTGTATATTTTCAGAGCTTTAAAAAATGTCTTCACATATGTTATTATGATTTATTGAGCAAATTCTTGACCCTAATAGCTAGTAAAAGCTAGCAAAGTGCAACTGGCTACTTTAATGACCGGAAACATAAATGCTGGTTCACAGAAAGTAATCTCCCAACCATCATAATGTGCAATAGATCTTTCAGGACACTAAACACTTGGCCAAAATGATCTCACCTGCTGTCAAATACTCTCTAAAATCCTTTTCTTGACTGGCCAATGAGAACATTGTGGTGCAAAGATAGGGCTTATACCAACATATTGGAGACATCATCATCAGGCTACATGCAGGAGCAGAAAATGCAGATTATTTGGGTATTGGTAATGGGTGGCCTCCAGTGACTGGGTGACAAAATACCCAAGGTGATGTAGAACCATTTCTAAGTAGACCTCAGCTGATTGTGAGATAGTTGTCAATCTACAGGTTACCTATATGGAGCCCTGCATGAGTTAAGCTTACTCCTTTTCAGAGATTCCTGGAGATAATTGTAATACCACAATTTTGCTGACCTTTCACCACCTCCACCACCTCCATCTTAGCCTCCACAACCAATGTTATCTCCCCAAAGAGGGAACATAAAATTACAAGAAAAGTTTAAATTGATGCAAGGATCCGAGGAGATAAAAGGCCACTCATAACTGAACAAGACATTTAAAACTTTTAAAACAACCTCCTGAAAGGAAAAGTAAGTTAATGCAAAACACTGAAAGGAGCAATCAGTAATGTTGACTGTACCTTCAACAGAGGATATGCCCCCACTAGCTGATAATGTAGAACAATCTTGAGGCTGTATTAGATTCATTGATAGTCCTGACTACAGAGATAATTGTGGTAAGAAATGGTTGCGCTCCCACTTCCCCAAGAGGCTGTGCCTGTTGCTGTCAAAGGAAGATCTGGAAACTGTGATTCATGCTTTTATCATCTCCATGTTCCTAACTTAGGGCTAAGGGCTCCACAGAAGTTTCATCTTGTGCAACACTCAGCAGCCCACCTCTTAAGCAGGAAAACCTGCCAAGAGATCATAATGGAAATCTGCACACTCTAATGGATTTCTGCATTCATTATCCAGATACAAATCAACTTCCTGGTCCTTATATTTAAGGATATTTTAGATACTGGCTTTTAGCCAAGATCCACCATGCAACTTTGCTTTTTGAAAATGCTCAAGTGCATGCAACCTATGTTCAAATGCTCAGAAGTGTTTCATGTATTAGGCTCCTGCCCCTGGAAGGAAAGTTTAACAGAATTCAAGCTGCAGTGCGAATCCAATCATCTCACAAGCAAAGCTTCCCACAATAGTGCGGCTTTAGGAGGAATGACAAGAAGTGAAAGAAAAGGAAGGAGCAAAGTGAGAAGGAAAATAAAGAGGAAAACATACGTCTCCAAAACCTGCCACCTTAAGTATAGATATGGACAGAAGCTTTTTGTAGACATCCATAATTTGCTTTTGAGTGTGAGAGTTACAGACATACTACATGTGTTGATAGAATTAGTGACATATAAAATTTTCTGGCCAAGAAGCTTATTATCTGAGGGTACACATATGCTGAAAAGGAACAAAAGGAAAAAAAGAAATTAGTTGAGATGGAGATAAAACTTATGCAGTTGCAAGAAAAATACAAAAGTATTTTTGTATCAATATACACACATACACAACTCTTTTTTGGCTACTGAAAGCTGACCTACCAAATGTTTTCTTTAAAACAGGGAAAGAAGGGGAAGAAGAATGAGGAAAGGAGATTAGAATATCAGCTAACAGGAGTTAGAACCTTAATTTAGTATTTTTACATGTATTTTGTTGCAGCATTAAGTCACTTATATTTTGAGCAAATCTAGGAACTACCTGGTCACAGGATTCACATTGTAGCTAGTTCTAAAAGTGTGTAGTGCATATCTGCTGCTGCACTAAGCGCTTATTTTGGTCTTTTCAGTAATGTTTAGAGGAAAATGCTGATCAAAATAAATCCTCATTCCTAGGTCAAAGTGTCAGCATAAATAATTATTGTGAATCAAAATTGTTTCACTGAATTTTTAATTTTTCAAGTTAATATATTTCCCAAGCACATAGAAGTAAAGTTCCGGTGTTAAGAAAAGACAGAGGATGCAACAAGATCCTAAACTTTAAATTTTTCATCTAATGCTCTAAATTGCTTGCATTCAAAGTAGCAAACTTCGAAACTGAGGGCGCAAAACCTATTAATTCTATTGCATTATAACAGTATGGGAGGCTTGTCCACTGGTTGGTTTTCTGATGGCCTGCCTAGTTTTATTCTGTCTCCTCCCAGCTCTGTCAGAGCTGCTAAGCATGGACACATGCATAAGCAGTGGTCTCTAGTCTGAAGTGACCATTAAAGATATTCTGTGGTAGAATCTCTACACAAATTAGCAGGCACTTTCTGTCTCATCAAGAGATGTGGCTTTCTCTATGCTACTCTACATGTGAGTTTCACAAACACAGAGATTCAGGGATAAGGCTCCAGTGGAATCATAAAATATTTGCTAGTCTGTCATTACCATGAACCTGGTTGTTAGTGGGGTGGAGTGCTCCATCTCTTTTCTGGCACTAGCTCCAAGACTGCTGACAGATTTATGTGAAGCAGAATTCATACCGACTTCGAGCTTCTGCCCAAAATGTTGAAGTCTTAATTTTTTTTTCCCTACAGATGGACAATCCCAAAGTGCAGCTAATACTGCCACATTAAGTGATTTCAATATTGTGAAGTCGAGAATAGGTAAAATGTATAATTTTTTTTTTAAAATTCATCCAAATACTATTACAGTGTTTTTGTGTAAGGCAAGCAGTAGGTTGGGCTATTTAGGCAGGGAAGAAACCAGAGTATTTTCCTCTAAGACCTTATAACCTAAGCAGCATATAGACAAAGGACCTGGTCTTGGGATATGCTGAGCTCATACATACTACAGTGATAGGTACAATAAAGCAGCCTAGGTTGGATTCCTAGAGCATTCTAATTTACTCTGAGGTGGTGAAATAAGCTTGGTGTTAGTTTCTGTTTGATGCAAGAGATAAGAAAAAACCAAACTGTTAAGAAGGGTTCAGAAGACCAAAGCTAAGAATAATTTTGGGCAGGCTTTTAAAAGACTATAGGATGCTGCTGTTGAAACATAAGTACTGAATCCTAGATTTCATTAATTAGGTGTAAGCCATGAAGACTGATGATCCTGTTTTTAGGATCTTTCTTGCTTTCCACTGCTGATTAAGTCACTGCTCCCACAACATCATGCTAACTTCACTGAGTTTGAGATTAGCTGGGCAATAGCTGGGGAGATAACTTCAGGCTTGCGTATAAAGGAATGTGTTTCAAGTCCTGCTTTAGGCTCTGGCACCGTTTGTTTGAGGCTGCCTGGATGGAGGAGGTAGATAGTAGTAAGCATTAATATGAATTTATGATGGGCTGGCTACACTGCACAGGCACAGCCTTTGGTAGGAAGTGAAATGTGTAGCATCAATACATACTAGGAATATCCAAACAAAAAGGTACCTATTTAGACAGGAATGAAGACAGAGTATTTTCCTTAAAGGACTTATTATCTGAACAGCATATAAAGAAAGAGCCCAGTCCTGTGAGGTGCTGTAGTTAGTGCTCTATTAATTCACTCCCTGCTTACTGCATACTAACTTCTTGTATGGACAAGCAGAATTTAAGCCTTGCAAAACTGTGAATGGTTGAAGTGATCTCATATATCCTTTTTAATGGGACATCATGTAGGTAGCATCATCAGTAGCCAAACAGTTTAGCTTTGGGAAGCTTCCTCTTACACAGCTGTTGCTTACAGGTGGAACAATAACCCTGCAGCCACAGCTGATAACATTCATGGAGTGTGCCAGTGGTTCTGCCACTGTGAATGGAAATGAGAAGACTGGGAGAAGTAATGGAAATATATCTTGCTCATGACATCTCCTCACTGTCTAAGAGTCCTCCAGGTGTTGGGTGATGTCCTTGTCAGTGCACTAATGCTCTCAGCTCCTAACACTAAGCATCATTTATTGGTATTTTTCTGTGGGAGCAGCAGCTGCTAGAAATGCTCAGGCATGTTAGAGAGACTCCAGAGGGAATGTTTCCTTTGCCTCTTCTAGAGCTGCAGGTCCTCATAAGATAGCACAGACTGCAATGTCATTCAGAGGCTTAGAAAAATCTGCCTGGCCCATAAAACATCGCCGGCTCAGAATTTCCTAGGTGTATCTCATACAAGAGGTTCAAAAATTATATTTCATAATTCACCAAACAGATGAGCAATTTCTGGAATTGAACAGTTCTGTTCAGTCCTTTACTCTTTATAAATTTATGAGTGGGTTTGTGGCCTGTCACTAATAGGTCTCTAAATTAATAAGCTGACGTGTATTGCAACACTCTCTAGGGCAAATTTCCTTCAAGTTTAGAGTCTGGTGACCTGCCTTATGTCATGCTGTGGATTCAGCCTTAGCAAAGGATGGAATTTTCAGCCTGCTTTTTGTTCTCTGATAGTTTACAATAAGTCAGCCTCTCATTCTGTGTCATCAGTTAATATTAAAAACAGAAGAAATAATAATCACTGTTTTCTAGCAGTGAACAAGAAGATTAATATCTTATTTTAATGGGATTTTTGAATGATGGGAAGAGAGAATGAAGCTCTTTTCCTTTACAGAGTCTTTTAAAGGAGAATGAAGGTACCACCATCTCACTACGTGCAGGCCATGGTTTAAGTCTGTAATCTCCAGTGCTGCTCAGAGCTGGGAGTCTTGGGCTTCCATGTGTGCATATAGAGCCGTGTACCTGCTCACCACCTCTGGCACTGCCGACCTAACCATGCTCCAGCAGAAGGATAGGAGGTTACATCTGCCATCTGGGCACAGCTGGGCTCAAAGGATTGTACTCTGGCTGCCCAGAGACTGCAGATGTTCTGGGCATGAGAGGCAGAAGCATATCCTGCACTAAGGGGCTAGGCCAGGCTATTTTTTTAATACTATTCTCATCTCTTCCTGCTTACCCGAGAAATTTCTACAAGCCTGTGGTCAAAGAAATGCCTAATCTCACTATGGTAACAAGCCACAAAGACCTGGGAATCATATTGCCAGCTCATTGTATTAATGTGCTTTTTACTTCCTAAAGAGCTTTGTGATTCCCGTCTGCAAACAGGTAAGTCCCATACCCCTCCCACCCCCATGTGCACCAAGCTCATCTGTGTGAGGTGGTACATGTTTGTCTTATCTGCACTGGAAGACTTATGTATTGTGGGTTTAACCGGGCCTGTGAAGGGAGCAGCATGTGACTAGATATAGTCACAAAAGTATATCAGGCTATTAGTTATTTAAAAATGGTCAAAGAGATAAAAAATCAATTTGGGGGAGGAGGATTTGGAACAGAAATAATAGAGTAAGCACTGCAATACACCCATCTTCTCTGCATTTAACTGTTCAGTCTCCACATCTGTAGAAGGAAAGCACACTTTAAATGAGACATTCAGCTGGCATAAATCAGGAAGCATCTCTGAAATCAGTGGTTTCACATCTGTGCATCAGCTAAGCACTGTGTTGCAGAGTTTTCATCATTGAAGGCCAAATGAGTATGATCGCTGCATATTATACAGGAATTATTTAGTAGGCAGAGGCTAGCTCTCTTGCTAAACAGGAACCTATTACAGAGGGAATGCATTCATATACAGCAGTAAAGTGCCTGCAGTTGTGATTAAATAAAGAGAAAGGCAGAAACCCATGGAAATTAATATTTCTGTAAATCATAAAAGTAAGCCCAAGCTTATTAACAATTTTTATAGGCATTCTATAAAACAGAACAACTATATATGTGAGAAAGAGAGAGAAAGAGAAAGACAAAGAGACAGAGACAGAGTGAGAGAGAGAAAATCAGAGACAGAGAGATAGAAAGGGAGAAAAATGTTTAGGATGCAGAGATAGAAAGGGAGAAAAATGTTTAGGATGCATGCAGCAAAAAAGTATTTTGAACAAGAATAAAAATAAAGATCAGAGTTCAAATTAAACTGCCATGCAGTCTCTATACATGATCTACTCATTATATATTTATTGTTTCTTGACTACTGAAAAATGATCACTATCACTGCTATTTTCATGTGACTTTCAGAAAAAAAAAAAACCCAAACCAACCAAACATGTTATCTTCTGGATTATCTCCCTAGGCTAGGTTATATACTGCACACAGTTAAACACACAATGATCACAATGATGAAACATTCATATAGGCTGCTCTCATTTCCCAGCTTCTCATTTTTACACAGAGCACCTAGATTTGCCAGAGTCTCTCCCTCCTTTGGCAAGAGGGCAAGCAAGCAGTCGTTTCAGAAACTGGTGCCAGTGCTACCTATGAGTCAGCGTGATGTATTTAATGCTCCATTTGTTAGAGGCTAAGTACATTACCCCTACAGTGCCCTAACCTCTAATGGCTCAGTGCCAGGGAGCCCAAGTCTGGTCCTGAACCTGTATTACTACTCCACATTTTACTGCAGTGTCAGTTGTCTCTAATACATACATTAGATCTAGGCATCAGAGTGCATCATTTTAGCATTAGATTCTGGTATTATGAAATATATCTTTTTCAGAATATTTCTTATTTCCCTGTAATGCATCAAAAATGGGAATGAAAAATTAGACATGAATTTGAAGTGCAAAAATTTTACGTTTTCATCATTTTGTACTAAAGCTGGAGTAAAAATATAGGTGTTTGTAATATGGTGCACGGATCTGACATATAGCTCTTGATGTTCAGGGTTAAATTTAAATCTACATTGCCTGGTTACCAATCTCCGCAGTTGCACCCAGGCAGGACTAGGAAAGATTGATGATTGTGATTGTGAGATTAATCCTGTAATGTTTACAAGACTTCTGAGCTGAAACCTGGTTGGTCATATCATGCTATCCAGAGAAGGCCGCTTGGCTTGCCAGGGTAATTTCTTCTGATGCAGTAAATAACTAGGTATAATGAAAATACTCTGATGTATTCTACTGCCTGATTGATGCTCTGCATGCGATATGGCAAAGCAGTGCACTTCCTATCACAAATTTACATATACAAACCAGCAGAAGAAGCATGATAATGTCAGCATCCTCCAGAAGCCCTAGGATGCTACACAATTTTATAGCAGTTATGAATTACTGTTGACCTTTCTGGCCTCTTATACCAGTATGCTAGACTCAAGCATATTGAAAGTCATCAGTCTGAAGCAGTCATTCTTTACATAATTATGGCTATTTGTGTGTGGGAGGATAGTGTTTCTTTTATTGTTAAAAATTAGCATTAAAGAATATCATTGCCAAGATTGAATAGCCCATCTGTTTTAAGCATATATTTTAATAGAAACAGGGAAAAGTATGATTCAAATTCTGCAAACTATTTTTATAAGCCAAACAATGCCAAAATGTGGACTTTTACAATTCAGTACTTAATGAAAGAGCATGGCTTGTGTCCTGGTTTCAACACAGCCTTTTCTTTTTTTTTTTTTTTCTTTTTTCTTTTAAAGCAGGCTAAAAGGTCTTAGCACTTAGCACTATCATTTAAACTAAATTTCTTGCTGGATTTTGCAAGTCTAAATTAACAGGAAATATTCAGTAGTGGTATAAAAGTCTTTCAAGTACAAATATAGATTAAATCTTTGAAATCATGTAGATGCATTAGTTAAAGGAGCTTCCATATTTCATACTAAATATTTGAATAATCAGGCTTTCAGAACATCACTAAAACACAGCTCCTTATTATCATTTGCATTTTAATGTCCTTAAAATTATTACACTAAGGGAAATGTTTTTGATACATTACAGCATTTCCTCTAAATGTGTGATTATGTTAATGGGTTTTCAATCAGGATCCTAGCCTGACACCATAGGAAAATTTATGCAAAGTTCATACCCTGTCAGGGCCTTTAATCAGGACCATTTATTAGACCCCTGCCTTCTTTGATGGTTGCTGCTCCCTTTATTAAATATACTGACTTGGCCATCTGAAGAAAAGGACAATAAAAGGTTACTGGGGATGAAAGCATGAATGCTATTTGCTCATGTTTCCTTTACAGACACTTCTTCAATAATTAAGGAAGGGCTTTCTTTGGCCTTTTAGGCTTTTGAAGTGCATATCAAACATAACACTTAGTTCTTGTTTTTATGGAATGTTTAATGCACAGATTTAAGCTTAAGCACAAGTAAACTAACTTAGAGGCTGCTAACAGAATTAATTTAAATAATTTTCACAAAAATCACTGCAGTCACGTATGTCTACTGACTAGTTGAGCTATATTGAAGTGAGGCAATTAAACTTACTGTAATTTAGAGAAATACTGAAAACAATGGCTTTCCCCCCTTTCTTTTTTTTTTTTTTCCTTACACTGTTTTTTTTTCTAGCCTTTTTCTGGACAAACCTTAGCATAGCAAAGTCATCACTGCATCTGATAAAACAGTTTTCAATGTGAGAACTGTTTCCAAGATCCCTCAACATATATTCTAGTTACTTTATAAAATTATTTAATACACTGCTTAAGGATTTATAGGAGGGTTGAAACTGGCATGAGTGACACTAATTTTTCCCCTGGATCGCATGCAGAGAAAAACACAACAAACAGCAGATCTAACTAAGTAGTATTGACAACCTGGGGTTTGGATACAAATTCAATATGAGAAAACAGACTCACTTCAATGAAATACAAATAAACAACGAATTCTGTTTTGACATGTCTAAATAGGTAGTAGGTGACTGAGAGGCTTGGGTCTCATAGGAAAGCCATTAGTGGAGCATTTGATAGGAAAACGTTTGATTTGAATGCAAGTTGCGTTTCCCCTCAGGGGGTGATCTGAGTGGTATACTGGGGATTCACAGGCGCCCTTTTCACTAGAAAATGCCTGCTGGGCTGTATCTTGATAAATGAAATTTGTAGGATCTCCTAATACTAACAAGTATATAACTATATCATCTATTTAGAAGGCATGCTAATTATATTGGTTCACTGATGTTCATTTTCTCATTCTGCAAAAATATATTAAAAAGTTTTAATAATGAGCACCTGGGTCAATTCTATGTCCAGCCTAGAAAAAATAATAATACTTCATTAGTTTAATTATCAATATTTATTGCTCTGAAAAAAGGAATTCATTATTTTTCCCCACAAGCAATTGGTAAATATTCAGTGAAGTGATAGGATTGCAGGAAGAAATTAGTTACATAAATGCCACTGACCTGATCTAGAATAGAGTCTTATGCTAAGAAACTTTAAACTGAATAGTCCTCTGACATCTTTTCTGCCAGTAATACTATCCTAAATATTATCATGGCCATCATAAGTATTCATAAAATGAATAATCTCTAACAAGATATTCAGATAAAAACGAGTACATCCTAACTAGTATTTAGAGATCTACACACCTTTGTGTACATCTCTTAAGATGTACACAATGATTTTGTACCTAAATTGCACAGCTAAAAGAAACAATATATTTGATAAAATGGGAAGATTTTACTTCTTTTTCACATTGGAATCTTATGGGAAAATAATTTAAAGTGTTATTTGATACACTAGCATGTGATCCCCACCCACAGATGCTTTAAAATTCAAATTGTTTGAATTGCAAAGCAAGAATATTCAAAGAATATAGGGCTAAAAATAAATGAATAAGGCACTAAAGAGTTAATGTTCAGAGATGAAGCTTGGAGTTAGGGATTGTTTATGACGCCAAAAATGTTGCTGAAGGTAATCTTAGTAAAACCACCCTTCAAAATTAGTATTACATTTAATTGCATGCATGTGTTTCTGATATATCTCATCAGTGTTAAGCATCATTTTATCTTTCTGTTTGTCCACACAAAGAAGCCAGCAGACTGAATGATACTGGTAATGCCTGTTAGTTTGAAAGCAGAGAATGCACGGTATGCAGCTTAAAGCACATCAAAGAAAATGTAACAGGACCTCAGTATGTCTTCCTATTAGACAACACGTTGTTATTAAGTAGAAATACTATTTCTTGTATTTATGCAGTTTAGCAGATCAGAAGATACCTTTCAGAATTAGTAATTAGTAAAAAAAACCCACAACAAAACAAAACAACCAAAATATTTTCCCTATCAGTGCGGTAGACAAATGAAAAAAGAAATGTTATACTTCCGTGAATAAAGAAAGCAGGAGGATATTAATTCATGTATGACAGAGTTTATTGGTTTATGTCAAAGTAAGCTATCCTGATTAGCTAAATGGATCAGGTGTAAGGACATTAAAAGGGATAAGGTGGCTTCTGAACATATAAGAATATATAACTTATCATATAAATATATATCTGTGTTTGTTCTATATTGCTCATGCGCATGCACACACATTCTGCATATGTTAGGCCTTTCTGAGAAGGAGGCAAACAATATAGATGAAAATCAGCATCTGCAAAAGGCAGCAATCCCATGATTCCATCTGAGCCAATCACTTAACATATCATTCATAATGCTAGCCTGCTTTCATCATCCTCACCCTGTCACTGGCATCTTTCTTCATTTTCTTCTGCTTCTCAGTTCCAAGAAAGTGGAACCACTGTATCATTTACTGTCCACAACCTAAGCTGCTGATTTAAAGGCTGATTTTTTATTTTCATAATGCCATATAACTATCCTTTCTGCTTTCTATAAAAGTTTAAGTTCAGGAAGATCTTGGGTAATTTTAACACCGAAATCTGAATTTTCTCATTCTCTCTCCCACATTCTTCCTTTCATTATAAATTTTACAATTACAAGCTTTTAAAGAATATGATATGCAGTTCCCCCTTCCTTTTTCTTGTATTTTTGGGTTTGGATTGTTTTATTGAGGGGGGAGGTTGGTTTGGTTTTGGGTGTTTTTTTGTTTTTTAGCTTCCAGGGTTATACAACTTAAGCAGTAGCTTTTATTTATGCTCAAGAACATTTCTAAATTAATAAAAAATGCTGCCATCATTTTTTCTTTAATGACAAGACACATTATATTTATTAAGCATATTCCCCAAATTTTGATAGTTAGATTGCTTTTATTAATGATTCCTAAAAGCAAATACAGTGCATTTTTTTCCTCCTCTTTTTTCCCCCCATATTATTATTATTATTGTTACAGTGGACAGTGATGACTTTGTGTCTTAAAACCTAATCACTAGTGCCTATTAAATTTGGGTTTCATATGTTGCTGGAGGTAGAACTGATTATCATAGTGAATGAAATACTTGTTTGGCGTATTCCCAGAGGGCAAAAAGTCATTCTTCAAGGTGATGCATCTCATTTGAGGAATACATTAACAATTGAAGGCAGTTAAAAATACATGTGAACTCCCAGTGAGGCAAATCTGAGGTTGACCACATATATTTACTGACTGACTCTTGCCTCATTCAGGGGAGAAAACTGTGATATGGAAGGCTGGTTCCTGCAACACATGAGACCTTAATTTACAACTCTAATGTGGCAAGTAGATCATAGCTGCTTAGAAAATATTTAGGATTTAACGCTCTGTATGGGTTTAAGATGTCTTTTGTATCTTAGAAGGTTAAAGAAAAAGTATGAGAAAAGATAAGGCTCAACAGCATTAAAGGTCAAGTTTGTGATAGAAATTAACTTCTTATTTCAAGGTTATGTGATAAAATAAAGAGTAAGACAGATGCATTTTCGAACCATGCTGAGATCCACAGTGAAAAGTTTTATACAATAGAAAACAGGAGACAGGCTACATAAAGGCCAACATTATTGCTATGAAATGCCAGGTTACTGAGTGATTGCATTAATTGCAGTAGCACCCTGAATAGATGGAGTGATACGGAGGATATCCTATACAATGATGAAACATATTACTGTAACAAATGCTATTTTTCCTCCAAATTAATTTTCAAAGCATGTGATATTTTAGTGGAAAATAAAGCAGAAAAAGAAAGCAAGCCAGGGTACATTTCTCAAGTAGAGCTGAGCACTAACCAAGTAAAATATGAAAAGTAAAGCAATATGATGTATTAAAACCCAAAGGAAACCAGAAGAATGCAGTATTTGAGCTTTTTTTGTCATCAAATTAAAAGTTATTATATTATACCATGCAGCTTTTTTTTTTATTTGGAATAAAGTGATTTTTTAGAAATTATAAATATTAACATTTTGATTCACAAAGAAGCACTGCCAAATTTTCAACCTCTCTTCCAGCAAATAGAGTCAGACAGACATGAAGTTTTGCAGAAGAAAAATAGAGGCTGGAATGCTTTTTATCTCCAAATAGTATCTTCCTCCAAATTCAAGAAATGGTAATTTTAACTGCAAAACACATTCATATATGAATGCATTGATATGTTTCACACCCTTACAAAACCACCATTAGAGTGAGAATGTGTATATTGAAAGACACGGGATAATAGTTATATAGCTGACATACATGTTGCTATCAAAAAAAGTTCCAAGACAAAAACAAAGACAAAATCCACCAGGGAGCTAATATGCTCCACCCTCCAAATGGTAACACCTAAATTCTGACTAGCATCATGACATCTCTGCACCACAACTCAAGGTACATTATAACTGAAACCTCTTGAGATCAGCCCCTCAGTGTAGTCAAGATATCACGACATTTTAGTGCAGTCCATCAACCTGTACTTTTCTTGAAACACAATTAGAAATGCTGTGTGATTCCAGGATATCCATTTTCCAAGGCAGCAGCTGAAGGCAGACTGGGAGGTAGTGAAACAGAGAAATAGGGTAAGGATGAAACGGGACAGAATTTTATCAGGAAACACCTCCCTCATGAAAGGAATCATTTATGCAGTCCATAATCCAAATTGTTACACAAGAAATCCTTCATTGAGCCTAGAGATCTAACATTACACATAAAGCAAAATTTCATGGACTTGTGGAAGCTGGCAGCTATGTGAGACATAGAGGTCTGGAAAGCCCGAGGATTCTGTGCTGAGAATGATGAGCTAGGATTTACATAAGGAGCTCTGTCTGTAAGTTTGATTAGCCAGATGTGTGAAAAGGAACCTAATGCTTAGTCAGAAATTCCTGAAAGGGGCTGTTGAAAAATCAGATGTGGTTGGAAGACAGCAACAGCCCAGATGAGCCTTTGGGGAGAGTGAAATCCTTAATGCCTTACCCATGCCTTGCTGAAAGCCAAGGGTAGGTCTACTGAAAATTACCATCTCACTGTGGAGTTGCACATCTAACAAGCTATTTAATAAGGTCCTTAAATAAGGACCCACAGAACCCAGAGCCATTGCAGAGAGGCACCTGTCGCAAGCTGTACTCCAAGCTTGAACGTACCCACAGGTGCACATTTCTGAAGAGGAAGTAGGATCTTGCCTTCGAGACCCCAGAGGTAAATCTACCATGTATTTTGATGTTGGATTGCCCCATTCAATTTAATTTACAAAATAAGTAATTGAGGAGCCTTAAACCCTCAGATACTTAAACCTGTCATTTCTTTCCACAAAGCCCTTTTTATATTCTTTAAATCTTTCTGATTTCCTATGTCCTTGCTGAAGTATGGATAGGTATATATCTTACTCACCCTCTTCCTGTGCTATGTACAAAGTAAATCGAGTTCCACACTGTAACCTGGTATTGGTTTTATTTTCATACCAAAGGAAAGTGTGAGCCATGGAGGCAGGTCCTGCAGAAGGAGCAGGATCAGCTGTTGTCTCTGACTGACTCAGTATTGTATTTCAACTCTGAGTTACTGCTGTCCAGAATTCTCTAACCGGATTCGGTTTTTTTTCACTCTCTAATGTATTATGTTTTATAGTGCTGTATTGAAAAGTACAAGCCCTACCCATTTTAACAAACCATTCAAATCACTCTGTGAAAGTGAGATGTGCTTATCCTTTGCTACCCCACCAACATCTGTGTGATCTGAAAGATGTGATTTACATTTTTGATTAAGAGATTAGCTAATACTGCATCCAGATTTGAAATTCTGGATCTGACTGAAAGAGTCACTTTATTGTTTTTTAGCAAAATCAGCTAGTTTCTGTCATCTAAGTCAGATTTGTATATCCTATTAACCACATAGGTCTCAACCTATTATTAACGAGAATATCTTTTAGTAATAAGTCAGTTGGTTGGAAGAAGTCCCCATTACCTGCAGAATGTTTTTATAACTGAAGTCTTTAATCCTATTAAAAGACTCAAACAAAAAACCTCCATATAACTTGATGACAATTCCTGTCTTTTGGAGAATAATTTGGAATTGACTACACTTTTGCCCCTTATAATTAAATTTCTAGCTACTTTGTGAGTGATGGCTTTTTAGTTAAATTTAGCACCATTCTGTCCCCTTATTAACTCTCTGGTTAAACTTCTGAACCCTTTGAAATATTTGGAAATCACTTACAGTCTTGAAGTCCCTTGGAATTTGCCCTGCTTTCCATTCCTTTATGGTTAACATTTATGGTTTAAAGAGATTCTGGGTAGTTCCTGAGTGTGAGATATCTTGGCCAGTTAACTTAAAAATGTTAAAAACCTTTGCCACAGAGGGTTAAGTTCCAATTACAACAGCATCACATGGGACAGGTACATCTCTCTGTTTTGTTTCAAAAAAAAGAACTTAAATATCTGCTGAACACTCCTGTCTTTATACGTCAGTATGTGATCCAACAAACCTAGCAGTGAACCTATAGATGTTGCCAATAAGATTTTTAAAGCATTGTTACTTTTTTAATTCTATGGGAAATTGATATTTCATTGAAATATCCCTTGGCTTTCCTTTAGCTGTCCTAGAGGTTTTAACTTGCAGCTTTTATCCACTTTCATTTGCTTTCCCATTTTTCCTTCCATCATGTACAGTTATTTGTTCTATTGTCATGTCTATAGCAGTTTAAAGCCAGGAAATCAAATACAAATTTTTTTTTCTTAAATTCTAATTTCCTTGATATATATCAGGATATCCTTGAGAAATTTTTATTGTTAATATTTACAAATTTGGGAAAATCAGCTACTTTAATGTAACAGTAGTTATAGCAGTCACTAATACTGCTCTATTTGCTTTTTGAAAATGTTGAAGTCAGAAATTCACTTTATTTATCAAAAAATATCATATTGTCATAGAATATCTCAAGTTGGAGGGGGCCCATAAGGATCATTGAATCTAACTCCCTGCTTCTTGCAGGTGGAGGTTTGCCTTCAGATGCCTCATATTCTCTTATCCATCTTTGGTGAAACATTCTCTTTATTCTATCTAGAAACTCAGTTTCAAAATTAGCTGCATGAAATTGCATTCTAAACAAACAATTTTTCCTATGAGTGAATGCTTATGTAACCTTTGATGGTGGAAAGTCCTAACAATTTTATGTAACCCACTTCATGTTTCTTCTTATAAATTATTATCTTGTCTTGATAATAAATACTCAGTAACAATATCTGTGGCTTTGGATTTATCATATGTAGGATACCAAGATAAGTTCCTGGAAATGCACCTTTTATATCAGCAGTGGTCTCTAGTTTTGGAAGCCTTCTACTTGGGATCAAAAGAAGAATTTTGTGGACTCTGACTAAACCATTTCTTCTTGGCTGTGAGCTATTATGTGCTAGTTTTAAACATTGCTAAACAACTGTATTTCATAGAACACTTAAAATAAGTTTAATATTCAAACATTCATCCATTCTTCCTTTTAAACTATATCCTACCAAGCAGAGAAGAGTACCTCCCTGCTTAGATTTCACCCTAGTGTCCCTCTTACATTATGCTCTCTGTTCCTCACCTGTTTTTGTGTTCGTCTTCCCAGGGAGAATATATCCATAAGAAGGAAGACCAACAACTTCATCATCATCTCTGCTGAAGCTAGATTTTTTTCAGCAAACTTGTGTCTCATAACATTGTTTTAAAGTATAAATACATCTTCCATCAAGAATTTGATTTGGGGGCTACTCCCCCATTTGCTTTCAGATGGATACTTCCTGCAAGAAAATAAAAGGCTTTCTTCCAAAAAATCTCTGTATTTTGTTTGTCACTTCAAAAACATAATCCCTACTGTTACAATGAAGTTTTATATGACTATTATTTTCTAAGCTCCAAATGCTAAAGTACTTGTGTTTGTATGGGTGTCTGTGCACAGGTTGCAAGCTTTTACAGATGACAGTTTCACATGTCATAAACATTCCTGTCCCACAATGCCTGATCTATGATTGTCCCAAAAAGATACACTCCTGCCAACTTCTTCAAAGCTGCCACATATTCAGAGAGCGCTCGCCCTTCTAGCTGATTTCCCTAGTGTAGTTTGTATCATTCTGCAATAATGTTTGTTCTAAGAACAGTATATCTCCTCAAAACATCAAGCTTTTAAACCAGTTTTTGTGGTGTCTGTCAATACTCAGTCAACTTTTCTCCTAACTTGAGTTACAGACACTAGCTTATGTTTTTCTTCAGTGGAAATTCATGAGAAAACAAGCCTTGAAGTTTTTTTATTTTTACCAAATAAAGCTATTTTCATTGTTTTTCTTTTCAGACAGGTTGACTTTTCCTTTTGTAGACTGTCCTTGACGTGATTCTTTTGGGGGCAACTCCCCCCCTGCAGAGCTCTTAACTGATTCAGACCAGTGCTGGATTCTTGACCAAGTATTCCCTTTTGTATTTGGAAAGGAATCTTAAAACTCCCACTGAGTGTTCCTTAGCAAAATGATAACATAATAGAGAATTGTTCCTAGGAGAGATCCAACATAATTCAAGCAAAGGAAAACAGCTCTGGACACAGGTCTGTAACCACAGTCTGACTTAATTAGAAGCACCACAAGTTGCAGTGAATCTTCATTCCTAGATGTGTAGTGTTCCCAATAACTCGAGCACTGGCAGAAGCACAGACACAAATTCTACTTTATATGTTCCTTCAGTTTCACCAATGGCTTCCTAATCCAAACTCTCTAATCATATATCTCCCTGGAAATGCAAATTTCTTTTATAACTTTAGAACTCTAAGGAACACTCACCCAGCCTCCTTCCCCTTTTCCCTGCTTTTCTAGGCACTGCTGCCTTTCTTAGCCAAGTTCTGCACAGACTTTTAGGGATTTTAGAACCAAGATTAATTAATTTACATTTGATTGCTTTGAAATCCATTATCTGTTCACGGATAGTGTTTCTGATACAAAAAATGCAAGAGAAAGTCTGAAGAGACTACAAAGCTTCTGCATACAAGTTAACAGCACTCAGATTTTGAAGCATGCTGGGGTTCAAATGTCTCGGCCATACTTGTGACACAGCATTTAAAAATACCATCTTAGGAGTGGGGTGACAAGAACTGACTCTAAAAAGCCTAGAAAGCCTTATTCAGATTGAGGATCTCAGAAGGACCTTGTCTATTCCACCCATCTAATTCTCTCCTGTATTGTATAAAACCTGAAATTTCACATGCAGAAATTACAAATATTCTAGATATAAAGATAATATTGCATAAGCATCATACTCTGTTTGTGATTTTCAAAATCCTGTTGCACAAGCCCATCCAGTCTCAGTATCATATGCATACTTAGGGCATCACAGATTATCTACTTAGGGGAATAAGCTGCCCTAAAGCCTTAGGATAAGGAACACCTATTTTTATCCTTTAAAAACTGTAAACAGCTACCAAGTTTACTTATGTAGAGTATGAATATCAGGGTCACATCTGAAGTATGTCTGAACACATATTTTTTCCTATAAGGGAATTCTCTTTAGCATGACACCTACTCCTTCATTATCCCATGCAGTCTGAGTAATTTTTTTAATCTTTGGCTTGCTCTTGTATCCATTTAGAAGCCAAACAGATCAAGAGACATAGCTGAAATAATTCTGCCAAATGTGGAGAAAGAGTAATTCTTTCTCAATAAGAAAAGACATGGCAACTTTACCTAGGAAAAGGTGTAATCCCAGACCACAACATTTCTGGTGAAACAGCCCTAATAATTTTTTATGAACAGAGCTTTTTTATTTGATAGTAATAAAAAAACCAATTAGAAATAAAATCTTGGTTGTCTCACAGACTAGAGGTGACAGGCTAGATAGGTAATATTTATACAACACATGGGCAAGCACTGACACTGTTTCATAAGGCATTCTGGATATTTTACAATGGACCTATTATTTGCAAAATAATTTGCAATTTTGAATCATATATTCCTATTTATAACATTTTTTTTTGTACATGCATTGGCGAAATCTCAATAAGCAACCCACTGTAAAACTTATAAGTGTAAAAAGAAATATTACTCTTTGTACAGATTCAATAAATAGACTAGCTTTTCTTTCCACTGTTGAATATTGTGATTAATGTTAAAGTATTCTTGGTAATCACGAAGGTGAAAAATCTGAAGCTGTGCAGCACTGCAAATTACTTAAGAATAACTCAACTTGAGTAAATTATCCATATGTTACTTTCAAATGGCAAAGATATCCAAATCATCTACAACACTGACATCTTTAATGAGTCAAGGTTATTTTGCCATTTAGCTTACATGTGAAAATCAATAGATAAGCTTTCTCTTTAGCCTTCAGTCAAGTTCAGACATGTTAGAAGCTGGGGGAACTTAAAGTTTATTTGTGGTCCTATCATACGCGATAAAAATCTGAAGAGGGTTATTCTGATTTTACCTTTTCTTGACCTCAAAGTTTTACTAGTTTGAGGTTTTAGGATGTCAAATATATGTCATATCCGACCTTCTGTTGTCAAACAGTTTTTCAAGATTGTACATAAACTTGTCTTTTTAGGTGACTAGTAACACATTTTCCAAGTCTTATCATAGGAATGAAATGCAGATTTTTGATTTATCTGATATAACTGTGCAAGTCTGCATTTGGAACAGGGACACAGAATGCATAGTTTAAATACATAATACCTACATCTTTTCTTTCCTTGCTCAGTGAAAGGAGATACTATATTCTCCTTTTAAGATCTATAGATAGAACACATCATTCACCATTGGTAGTGCAGCTTTGGTGTATCCCATGGACGAGAAATTGCCACTGTCTGTCCTGCATTGAATCTTCACAGCTTGGCAGTGAGAAGTATCTTCCATAGGCTGAAGAGAAACCTTGGTTTCTGAATAGAATGGAGGACATTAATGACTCTTCATAAAGAACATATTTCTTGGAAAGTCCACAAGTATAAGTGAGTGCACCTTTGCAAGAATTCAACTTATACTTCTAGTAGTTATAGATCTATTGCAACCAACCAACCACTGTATATTTGTGACTAACAACTACCAGACTACTGGTATATATTTTTATATATATCAGTATATATTTTTAATCAACTTTAATCACATAGTTCAGACTGAGCTACTTGAAAATGTAGGGAAAAGAAAGCAGGAAAACACTTTGTCAGCTGGTGCATTCTAAATCATGTACTTTTGATATCTAGTCGGTACATGACACACAAAGACTACGGTTGTGGTACTGTTCAATGTCCCTCACTCCTTCACAGAAGGACATCTTCTGTTCAGTCCTAAAGGTTCTTGTTTTTTTCAGGTTGTTTTTGTTTGTTTTTAATTTTCCTCTATCACCTAGGCAGTAGCAATAGAGCTGAAATGATGTCCTTTCCACAGCTGCTTCTTTTCACCAGCTTTATTACTTAATTTCTCTGTACATGCTTTTGAGGTTTCTTTCATTACAATGTCTATCAGATGTCTATTCACATCTGTCCTCTGGGTTTCTAGTGTATATCACCATAAGTGACATCCTTTTCAGACACTTTTGGACATCTAAATAAATGTCCATAACAGCATTTCTAAAACTTTTTATTTGTCCTTGCCCTTATCTTTTTCTTTATTAGCGTATTTTGATTTCTTTTCCTTTCAACCAGCTCACTTCATTTAATATCATTTGTTTGACTGATTTGGTGATTTTGCACCACTGTGACCCAAGCTAAAATTAATAGCATGACAGTGGTCAGTGTCTGTCTTCAGACTTTCAAAATTCTGATATGTGGCTAACATACATGGATTGAGGAAGGATGAGTTCACTTAATAAGGCTGAAACAGTCACAATGCCAAGGAAGTTAAATTCTGGGCTCCTCAGTACAAGAGAGGCATGTGGTTCCTGGAGGGAATTCAGAGGAGAATGACAAAGATGACTGGAGCACCTCCATTACAAGGAAAGGATGAGGAAGTTAAGCTGAGAGGGACCTCATGGATGTCTACAAATACCTGAATGGAGTATGACCAGTGGATGGTATCAGGAGTTTCTCAGTGGTGACAAGCAATAGGAGAACAGGCAATGGGCAGAAACTGCTGCACAGGGAGTTCCACCTGAATGTGAGGAAGAACTTCTACTGTGCAGGTGACCATGCACTAGAACAGGTTGCTCACAGAGGTTGTGGAGTCTCCCTCTCTGGAGATATTCGAGAACCATCTAGATACAATCCTGTGCCATGCTCTCTAGGATGATCCTGCCTGAGAAGAGAGGTTGTACCAGATGGCCGTGGTGATCTCTTCTAACTTTACTGAGTCTGGATTCTGTGATTCTGTGAACATGCTTGGCTTATTAGGAAATGTTTTGTACACTTACTTTTAGAGAGGTAAAATGGCAAAAGAAGCTCAAGTAGTACCTACAAAAGAGACACAGGTTCAGGTGCTGGTCTTCCTTGGCTGTTTCTCTGCTCAAAAAGGCATGGTTCGGAGGTACTTTCCCCAGCAGAAATGTGAAATGTGTGCATGCTATCCTTGGACTGCAATGATCAAAGCTGCTGAGATCAACTCAAATGAGTGTAAAACAGAGGCAGAGTTCCATTTCCATTGCCACTGCCTGTCTGATATTGTCTCTGCCTTTCTTTAACCATCTAAAACGAATATGCTTTGAAAAATACCTTTATCTATACGCAAAGGGGGGACAGTGTAATATTTATGGGATGCCTTTTCATCCAGTTATATAGCCCATCACAGAGCTGTGCAATATAAGATTTTATCTTCGCACATAGATATATTTTAATAATTATCTTTGGTGCCTTTAGATGAAGAATGACAAAAACTGGTCTACTGGCTCAATATTAATGTTAAAAATAATATAGGCTATAAGATACAATGTGACAGGATTGCAGGAATATTCCACAGTGATGGCAAAATTTGTGGTATCTCTGACAGAAACAGTATTAAAGAAAGTCCATTGTGCATCTGTTCATTGCTTGTCAAATTTTAGACAAAATGATTAATTATACAGGCACAGATATTTACTCAGTCAGTGTTTTTAACTGTTCCATTGTGTTAACAGTATGAACTTTGAATGCATTACTTGGGAAAGAGAGTTTGCCTTCTAGCCTGGAAAATGAACTGGCCTGGTTCACTCATGTACCTCAGTTTCAGCTGTGAAGTACCATGGCTCTGAGAAGAAGGAAGCATTAACTCATATCGACTCCTCCATGCATTTGGACCTTGCTACCTCTAGTTAGACTCCAAGTGACTACCAGTCTACTAGGAGGCACCAGTGCCCCTCAGCTGAACACTTGGGCTCAGTGAGACACACTGAGGAAGTGGACAGGAGGAGGGAAAAAGCCCGGAACCATCCAGAAAGCCAGCACAATTATCTGTTGATAGGTAGCTAGTGGAGGTGCCAACACAAGCACCTATTCCCTTGCAGTATCATGGGACCCTGGTCTCCATGGAGTAGGAGCAATCCACAGAATGACCTCCCAGCTGAGTGCTCTGGGAGAAGGCAGGAAACACCACCACTCATGTGAACTGCCTGCTGGTTGCTTCCCAAGGCTTGCGCTCATAATTGGGTTTCTGCCCTGTCTGGAAGGCTGTGCAGTTAATTGCTACTTACTTTGTGAGACCAGAGCCCAATTGTAGAAGGACTTTTCCCTGCCTCTGCTCCTGGTTGCAGCAGGCATCAGTCTCAGCTGGCCAGAAGCCCTGTGAACTCATACTTCCCAAGGATGGGAACAGATCTCGGCAACTGCAATGCAGTGAGAAAAATCTTCCTCACCACCTCGTCTGCACTGTACACTTTGTGCCTTTGTGGGAGCACCAGGATCTGGGACTTTGTTTTTGACAATGTTAGTGTCAGGAAAGGGCTCTGACGGGGATTTAGCAGTGTAGGCAGTGTGAAACATGATAGTGTTCCTTGTTATTATCTTGTGGTGGATTTCTTTGCCTTTCTCTGTTGACAGTCAGGTTGTTTTGTTTGTGGCCACAGAAAAGTTTTGGGAGTTTAGCCGTGTTTTCAGAGGTGATTTTTAAGTATTTAGATTTGCCCATTATATATATTGCTGTAGCAACTTAATGGTGGCCAGTAAAATAACCTTGATTTTCTTGGAAGCTGAAACAGGAATAATGAAAGTGTTAGAAAAGGAAGAAAATTTAGAGTATTTCCTCTGAAGTTTTTTTGTAGAATTCAGTTTTGTAGAACTCATTTCCTATTCCTTAGCAATACATCAGGAAAACTTGTCTTTCTCTCTATGGACAGTGTTGAAAGTACCTACAGGTATACTGTAAATGCTACATTCTGTGGTTTTGGGTTTTCTTCTTCTTCTTTTTAGTATTTTTTTATCTGCCATTTAATTTTTTTTTAATTTCTTTTTATTTTTTGTTTTTTTTTTTCTTTCTTCTGAGAAACATTTCTGTTCCCCTTAAATTGTTTTTTGCATTTAGAAGAATTAAATTCCTTTTTCTCAACTCTCCTTATACCCCTAACACACATATATTGATATTTGCAGAGAAAAGTATTAAGAGCTCCGTAGCTCCTACTTTTTGAATAGCTCACAGCTTGACAAACAGTAAAGGCTCATTGAGAAAGCTCACAGATGAAGAATTAAAACTTTAAGGAATTAAATAGTTTTTTCCAAGACTTAGATAAAGAAAAATTCCTAAAATATGGCAGAGATGGGAGTTAATAAACTGGATCTTGCCAGTTGCAGTCTTGTACCTTCCTCCCGTCCCTCTGAGATCTGGTTTTAATCTCAGTCTCTGCATCAGAATTCCAGTGGGAATGAGATCTTTCTGTGAGTCAGAGCTAAAGATGTACTCCAGCAGCATGCTGTGCTAAGTTGTGGTCAGCCAATCGAATATCAAAGGGATTAAGTCTGTGAATCATTTAACGGGAAATTTCTCCTGCCTCAGTAGCATTGATGTTTTAAGGTGTGAAATTCAAGAACGGCTTAGTTCTCCTTTGGTCAGACAACCGCTCTGCAGCCTGCCTTATCAAGAGGCAGTCAAGAAGATCCCCTTGGGTCATGTGGCTGGTATACATTTTTGTATTACCATAGTAGGCTAGTTTTAACCTGCAGGATGTAATCCTATTTACCTCACATGTGGTCTGTGCCCAAGGAGCAAGTGCTCCACTTATATATATTATTTGCACTACCAGGGTCCTTGGCAGCCGAGTTCATAGACCAGGACACTATTTTGCTGAGTACTATATAAACATATAGAAAAACAATGCCCTCTCCTTCACTCAAGTGTCTTAAAACATAGCAGACAAATATAACAGAAGGAGGGGTGGGGAACAGAATTTGTCAGCAGACTATGACCTTAGGATACTTGCAGCCAGCCATCAGCATTTCTGTTTGTGCTGCTGAAAATTTCAAAAGCCAACTTTCAAAGGTATTTTAGAGGCATTTACTCATGGCTAGGGGAATCATCTCCCAGGTAGTGAGAATAGGTGGAAGAGTTGATAGCAGAAAATGTAACAAATAGGCAATAAATACCATGACAGATGGGGCATAGAAGTCAATCTCTCATTATGGAATTGAAGAAGTCAGGTAGGAAATGGATAGTTCAGAGAAAGAATTTTGAGACCAATAACAGCTAATATTTAATTGAGATATAGAAGGGGAGTTGATATTGTTAAGATGTCATCCAGCATCTTTGCTTACAAGCCAGACAAGACTGTGTTCATTGAGTTTTGAGACAAACAGCAAAATAAGGCTTGGAGAAGGTTTCTACGTTATTTTTTTGTTGTTGATGTTGGGTGTTTGTGTGTGTTTTGGTGGTTTTGGTTTTGGAGGGGGCTGGGGGAGATATGAGTTAACATTTTAGAGGTTAATCTGAAAATATACAGTGAGGAAAAAAATCTAAAGCAAATGGACTTGATGTATGTGGCTGGATTACAGGCATGAGTGGCAGGCAAGGTGGTGACCTTGTTCAGAGTCACCAAGAGAGAAAGCAACAGGAGACATTTCTGGTGGAATTATGAAATACCTTTTAATAGCCAGTGTATGCTTGAGAAGCACCAGAATTAGAACAAAAAAACTAAGTATGGGCAAAAGAATACAGGTCTGCAAATTAATAACATCTATGTATTACCAAAAATTTTTCTATTTCAATGCATTTTTTAAAAAAGAAGCTGCCACAAAAATCCAGAAGGAAAAATGTTTAAATATAGGTACTAATATTAGGCTGAAGTAGAGAACTGGTAAGAGACAGTTTCAAATAATACAATGGTGTCTGGCAATGTTCAGCTCTGCTTTCCCATCTGAGTAACAGCAATTCCCCTTATGGGTTTAACAGTATAGCAATGAGGCAAATGGACCTGTATCAATGGGATATATTTTTACAAAG
>VZRX01002247.1:45000-51991 GCA_013398075.1 Notiomystis cincta
TACTAACACACCCGAAGTTTCTAAAGACAGATTGGGAAATCAGGTTGTAAGAATCAGCCTGTAATCACAAAAAACTACAGTCAATTTTTAAAGAAAATTTTTCAATATGAGGTGCAATTTTGAAAATTTTTGGGCATAGACACAGGTCAGCATTTTGATAAAGGGAGGTATAGTTGTGAAAAAACCAAAATGAAACAAAACAAAACAGAAAATACAGCTTATATGTGACTTCCATATGAATGGCTGCCTGAGTTTGCCTTAATATATGAAGTGTACTATTTCTTTGAATAGTTTCTAAGGCTAGTCACATATAAATATTCATAGCAATATCATTGCAGCATCCATGTATGTCTTTTAGAGATGGTCTTTAAACTTTATTTTGTTTAAAATATGACAAATATTCATTTTGAGGAGATAAAATATGCATTACGGTTTTGGTTTTTAATGGTTGAGGAAAGGAAGTTTCAAAAGCACTAGAAGAGTTTTTTGTTTGTCTTGGTCACTGATTAGTGTTGATTTGTCGAAAAGGAGAACTGCTGTTTCAGATAAGTGTTTTAATGTGGAACTGAAAGAATGGCCTACTGTCTGCAACCATTATTTTCACAGTTGGTGTACATAAAAAGCAAGACAACATTGAATAACACACAGTTAATGCCACACCTCTTATTTCTACTTAGCTAGGAATTCTGATTATAGTGCTCTGAATATTTGTTATTTTCTGGATTGAAGCTTAGGTCAGAAGTAGACAAGAAAAATGTCATCCTTTTGTTTTATCTTATCAGTCCTGTTAAAACACAGGACCATAGGCAAAACAGTGGAAGAAAATTAAGACAAATACTTTTAAAATGTGCCTAAAATGAGTTATTTTCTTATTTTCTACAAGATTTATAATCCAATATGGCACTGATATGAAGAGTCCAAATGTAACAGAAGTGTTTAACTATATTAAATATAGTTATTGGGGATTTACTTGAGTCAACTCAAAATATCCATTGCAACAGAAGTGTACCTAACAAATAAACACTAGCTTTCCTTGAAGAAAATTGCAAGGCACAATAAACCAGTTCAGTTTTGAACTGATCATTAGAATAAGACTTAATGCATGCCATTCCTCTCAATGAGAGATCTACCTGCTATGTGACACAGAATCATAGAATTGTACAGGCTGGAAAAGACTTCTAAGATCATTGAATACTTAATACTTTCACTTAGTTAGTATAATCAATATCCCCTATGTATCTTTTTCATAGAATATTCACCAAAGACCTCTGAAAAAGAGAGTGATTTTCAGTACTTTGAAAGTATTTTATTTCCTAAAGACTAGATCATGCATTTAACCACCATTCTGAACAGCGTGTGAAGCAGACCACTGATGTATACATATGAGAAAAAGTTCCACATCAGAATTATGCCATGAATTAGGAATTTAGATTACAGACATATAAAAATCTCTTGAAAACAGATGTGATTTAGTTACAGTTTTTGCTCTGTTTATTCTAAAAAGCATATGGAATATATTAGTCATGAAATTAGCTCCTAGTAAGTAGGAGTATGCATAGTAGGTTATGTCTAAAGTCAAAATCCAGCTATCTTCAGATGACCACCAATAACTTATATTCATCTCTAACATGGCACATTTAAAGATTACAGTATCTAGACACTGTTGCAGTTTTGTGTTAGTGTTGTTCCAGCAGCTGTCTTGCACCTTTGTGGTTTATTTTTATATGGTGGGCAACGCATATCCGAAAGAAAAAGTTGTTCAGTTCTGAAAGATGCTAAAGTTCCTTCAGCTTTCTTTAATTTCACCAAGAATAACAAAAGTGGGAATAACTCTGTGTGGATCTAGAACTGGGTCATTACTATACATAGAAATAGCTATGTATTGCAGCTTCGTTTGCAAAAGTTGTGGACTCCAATACAAAACAAAGATACTCAATCCACTATGTATGTCCTTACTGATTTTTAACTTTAATTTCTGGCACCATTAAAAATAACTAATGGAAATAATGGAAATAATGACAGTTGACAAGAACTCATAATCTTTCAAAGCCAGAATTCATCAAAATAGGTTTTAGCAGGAATAGCACAATATTTTTTGTATGAATAAATAAAAAATTCTTGTAAAGACACAAGAGATTATTCTATTTTGCATGATACAAATAAAACTGTCCCCACAAAATTGTAATCTTACACAATTTATGGTAGTTTCCCATAAATTACATGAGTATATTGGAAGCTTGTTAATAATTAAAAGTCTTTTACTTTTTCAACTCTCAAATAAGTATTAGAGTAAATAATTTCCAGTCTTCATCTGACATGACATCTAACCAATACAGGCATCACAAAATAAATAATTTATGAAAAATATTTATTTAAAGAGCTGTAATTTACCTTGCATTTACCATATGCCATTCATCCAAGTATCAGTATAAAATATTCATTAGAGAAACTCATTAAAACAAACTTCTATACAATGAGGTGACGGGCCAACAAAAAACATCAATCATCACAGGGGTTTAAGTTGTTATTAGTCCATATACATAAACTAGTATTTCAAAGTAAAAAAATATTAATATCTCTACATTTATCCTGGAATCACCAGGGCTACGTTAAAGCTTTTTCTTCACTTATTTCATGAGTCCCAAGAAGTCCTTGACAGAACACAGAGATCTAATTTATTAATGATGAATAAATCTGATGTAATAATTAATGGGAAATCTATAGCTAATCTTAATGGAAGAATAGCTAGGCATGTAATGATATTTAAGTCTGGCATAAAAGATCTTAGTTCATGCATTACAAGCAGGGCAATTACCTGTGCGTGTATGCAACTCTGGATTAACCAAAGGGTACCAAGCGTTCAAACAGTGCAGGACTCCCCACAACCAAAGACACAGAGTCTCTTATAATTTATAATACATTGTTTTGAAACAGAGCCTCAGGTTAGGGAGATGATATATCAGAAAAAGTAAAAGCTATCAATATCCTCCAGTCAAAAATACCTATCTTGTCTCAAAATTCTTTTAGGTAAGCAAATAACATGACTTCAGGTCTGAATTCAGAAAAGGCGACATGCCACATCAGTGCATTTATGGGATGCACCTACAAAACCATGTACCTTGCTCCTCTGTACAGATTCTTCCACATTAGGAAGTTCTGTTAAATATCTGCTTCACATAGACTGCGTTTCTATTATACTGTTGATCTGTGATTAAATGTTCTAATAAAATTAACTGGCTTTGCTACAAACAGAACATCTGGAGCAATGTTTAATTTTGTGTCAAACATATACAGGAAACACCTGTCTAGGTGAAGTAATTTTTTAAAAAATGACATTAATCCATCTGTTGTGGAAATGCATGTCACAGTTGTCACATTAAAAGGCAATATCAACAAACACAGAAACAGTAAATTACTTTGGAAGTAAGTCTTCTAAAATTAACAAAAAATTCATTAATCCAAATGTTGCCATGCCAATCTGATTTTACACTGAATAAGATCTCACTTTTCTCTTCAGATTAAAAATGTCTTTCAATTATTGCACTGTAAAGCTTTCAGATAGGAAATTAAGTTACATAATTAGAAGATTAAAAGTATAGCCAGACTCTTCCTACCACCTGTACAAAACAGTGACTTAAAAGAGTCTTAAAATAAACAAAATGCATTTTATAGGAGAGAAAAAAAACACATTACAAAAGTTAAATATAGCTGTTATTTAGAGTTGGGACCCTCACAAGTTCATACAAGACAAAATGAGTAGGATGTTATTTTGTACAAAGGTGTGAAAAATACATATGATATATGATAGAAATATTCTTATTTTATGGGATTTTTCCAATAATTATTTTCTCCAAGATATTAGTACAATATGTACTATATATTTTTAAATACTGTGTGGAAGATTATCAAAATCAACAAAAAAGAAAGAACTCCAATATCCAAGGTTATGTGGCCTTTTTGAGACAATTCCTCTGTCTTAACATTTCTTCATTACCTTACTAACTTTCAATTAACTTCAACCTAAAAATAGTCTTTGAAGTCTGTGAACTAGCCTTCTTCATTTGAAGTCAATTTAAAGAAATAAAAAGAAAAGAAATTGATATTAAAAAAATTGAGAGATTCCTGCTTTAAGAAATACTATAAAATGGGCTGTAAAGAAACTTCACATGAGTAAAGTTTAATAATTATACATCACAGTGTATCAAAATGCTGCATCTGGTACTTTGCCTCAATGTTAGAAGCAAAACAAGTGATGAAATAAAATTTATTTGGTCTTTTTACCAACTTGCATGCTCTTCAGTTTCACATTTAATCAGTTTTTGATCATAGATAATATTAGGTGCTGTTTTGTTGAATCATTTCTCCTTTATTTCAAAATAAAATATTTTGTACCCTCTTGAGTACAATGTGAATTACATAGTCATCTGCTGCAATGGTCCTTTGAGTTGGGTTAGAGAATAAAATTCATCAACAAATGTGCGAACAAAACACAAGTGTATTTTAAGCACCCTCAAAGTACTCTGAAAGTAATTTTTAGGACTGAAATTTGTAGTTCTTCCTGTATCATTACCAGCAGAAGACAAGAGAATTGGGAACAGTTTGTGAGGGCCTACTTGGACAGCCAAAGTCATGTTGAGACTTACACAGCCAAAAGTAGGGATAAGAAGATAAACAACCATAGAAATCTCTGCTTGCATGTCAAGGGGCCTCAAAAGAGACCATGGGGTTTATGCCTTACATGCTCCTGTTTGCAGAAGGGTGAGAGAACTCCGTGATCTTGTGAGGGACAAACACAAAATCATGCTGGGATCATCAGAGGAGGCAGTGGTACCATATGTGCTGGACTTCCACAGGAGTGTAAGTGGGTTTATGGCCTTAACACTCCATAATAACCTTGCTGAAACACAGCAAAAGCAGAAAATCTGGTATGATTGACAAGTTAAGGCTTAGACATACAAAGTGGGGCAAAAGGTCAAAGTTCTGATCCCAGACTGGCAAGAAAACTGTAAACAGACTAGGAGGGACTATTTAACAGCATTAGACAGGTCAACAATATTATCTATATCATAGAGCTTCCAGACAGCAGAAGCACAGACTCTACAGTTTTAGGACTAGCAAGTTCTAGCAAGGACAGGAATTTTCTTTACTAAATGTAGGCCCAGTGTGAAATGGAGGTGAAATTCATAACAGATTCAAGAAGGAAGGCAAAAAATTTGCTGTGGTAGAGGGATTTCCCACTCCAATCTGTATCCATGAAGGGAGCTCAGAGGACAGTGGTTCTGTCAGGTGACAGCCAAGTTTGTCACTATTGTATTCCAGACAAGTTGGGGCAGAGCTCAGCAGTAAAGCCTTGGGTGAGACTTGACTCTTCAGAGGTACAATTACACAGGTGTAACACTCATGTGAAAGGGAACCACTGTGCATCTACATCTCGTGGACTGGACCTAATGTCTTAACTGTTTTTGAATTCTCATAGGTGCTCTGTGATGACATTTAGAGCTGTTTGCTTTGCTGCAGCAAGGTTATTTGGAATAGGGACTCAGAAAAGTGAATCTTAGTTTTTATATCAAGGTCAGAAAAAGTGAAAATGATCCATCAAGGATAAAAATAATTTTACAAAAGAAAACAAAACAATCAAACAGCTCTCTCAGACCTTTTAAATGTTGGATAACCATTACAATACTGTTTTTTATAATCTCTCTAGACTTTTCCAATTTTCCTTGTGGGACCACCAAAAGAAAAAATATACAATTAAGACTGACAGTCCCAGCACATCAGAACAACAAACTACTTTTCTAGTGAATTATTTTCATTCTTATTGACTTATCTTCACATATGTCAGCCTGTTTAGTCAGTCTGCAGCTACCACAGTGATTGGGAATGACAGTGTTACCTCAGTTGGAATTAAGAGAGATGGAAATAAGAAAAAAAATGACGGTCACATTCTTTTGAGTTGTAAAGCTAAATAATTCAGAAGCAGAGAAGAAAACTACCTCTGAAACCTTTGTGATGACAGTGTGCAGTTCTGGTGATATAAAGCATGCCCATTGCTTGGACCACATTTAGTGACAGCACACCCCTGAAGTTACCATACCTTCTCAGAAGAACAGTGCACAGCCACTGGGGCTCTCCCTTTCTGCAGACACTGCCACTTCAGCAAAAGAGTTGGAGAACATGGGATCATAGAATCATTCAGGTTGGAAAAGACCACTGAGATCATGGAATTGTTTGGATTGGAATGGCCTTAAAGATCATTTAGTTCTAACCCCCTTGCCATGGGCAGGCACACCCTCCACTTGACCTGGTTGCTCAGAGCCCCATCCAACCTGGCCTTAAACACTTCCAGAGATGGGCTAATTAGAACTTCTATGGGAATGCTGTTCCAGTGCTTCACCACCCTCACAATGAAGAACTTTTTTCTAACATCTAACTTAAACTTAGTCTCAGTTAGAAACCATTACCCCTTGTCATGCCCCTACATGCCCTTATAAAAAGCCCTCTCTATCTTTCTTTTTAGGCTCCCTTCAGATATTAGAAGGCTGCAATTAGGTCACTTTGAAGTCTCCTTGTTTACAGGATGAACAATCCCAATTCTCTAACATTTCCTCATAGGAGGGGTGCTTTTTCTCTCTAATTGACTTGGTGCCCCTCCTTTGGACTCTCTCCAACCAGTCAATGTCCTTTCTATGCAGCATGTCTTAGAGCTGGATGCAGCACTGCAGGTGGGCTCTCACCAGAGCAAAGGAACAGAATCACCTCCTTCATCCTGCTGGCCACAGTGCTTTTGGTGCAGCCAGGACATATTTGGCTTTCTGGGCTGTGAGGGATCATTGCTGGGTCATGTCCAGCCTCTCAAACACCAGTGCCCCTAAGTCCTTCTTGGCAGAGCTGCTCTCTGTTCATCCAACCGTCTGTATTGATAATAGGAATACTGTTGTGGGGGACTGTGTCAAAGATTTTATAGAAGTCCAGATAAATGGAATTTGTATCA
>VZRX01002247.1:55805-67497 GCA_013398075.1 Notiomystis cincta
TCAGGCAATAGGGGCCCAAATCCCTCCAGACCTCAGGGTAGCTTGGCAAACTTGTTACTTCTCCAATCCAGGGTGGGTACTTAGGCAGTTATAACATCTGCAGGGGACTGTCCTGGGATAAACACCTCAGCAATAGCAGACTGGGCAATGAGAAATTTGACAAGAAACCAAATCTGAGGAAACACACAAATATCAAAAGAAAATCAAATGTTTCAGGACTTTTCCTTGGTGTGGGGCTTTTTATTTTTGTTGTTTGGTTTTTGTGGTTTGTTTGTTTGATTGGTTTTGGGTTTATTTGTTTTTGTTTGTTTGTTTGCTTTGTTTTGTTGGTTTTTGTTTGGTTTCATTTCTGTTTGTTTGTTTGTTTAAATTATTTTTTTTATTCTGCTATTTGTATGGCAAGGTGACTCCTTTACATTCTTTTTTACAGCTATCTCTAAGCATAAGAAAAGTACTTTTTAATGTTATTTTGTGTGTGTGTGAAACCTTCCCCCAGAGTGTATCTTGAAGAAGACATCCTGTATGTTCAGTTTCAGTACAATTTGAAGCATTCCAAGCCTAGTGTTCTGCAGCTTTGGCCTCTCCATCCATTGCACTGAACTTTCCCAGGTTTTCTGACTGCATTTTTATAATGTGTTTTGGCCTCAGAAAAAGGGATTCATAAAAATACTGTCTCTTGATTTTCAACTTTCCAGTGGGGCAGAGGGTTTTGCAATGCCATTTGTGAGGTCATTTTAAAAGTTATCTCTTGTCCCTTTGAGACATCTTTGTTTGTGTTTCATACTAGCATTTTTATACTCAGAAACAATAAAGGATGTTACTCTTTAGGAAAATTCAGCATTTTTGAAGTTTCCAGATAGGAAACTGGTACTTGGTCACAAATTCTCACATTCATGCTCTGAATTGGGTTTAATGAAATGTCATTTAACTAACAGACCATTCAGAAAGGTTATCAGATCTTTGATATTCTGGTCAGGGTAAGGTCAGTTTCATCATTTATATCCAGAGAAAACCACCTTATAGAATCTTAGTTACAGCTCTGAGATATCATGAGGATCAATCCTGCTCCTACAAATCCTATCTGGATATCATCTTCTGGGGATTCAAAAAAGAGAAAAGATATTTTTCATTCTTATAGAAAATCAGTTCATATATCCCCTAGCATTTCCTTGTTCCCAAGTTTTTATTTAATATAGGTGTCACCTGTGTTTTTAAATGCAGAGAGAGAGGTATGGTGCCTTGATGCTGTTTTCTTTAAAATGTAGAATCTGTGATTATAATCCTATAAACTTATAGATATGCTTATAATTAAGTTTTATATAAATTTATTTTGGTTTATAAAGTTTTAGGGCTAGGAATTTTAAGTCTATATGTCTACATGCTCTCTTATGTTATATACAAATGATAGCAGTTGTCATTTTATTTATAATAAGATTTTCAGTCTATTCAGTCTGTTGAGCTAGTAGAGTTTTCATTCTGTATATTTATTGTACTTCAAAAAGACTTTACCAATGCTTGCAAGCATGTGTCTGGGTTCAAAATTATCCAGTACCAGAAAATGAGCTGCGGTGTAGAAAATGATGGTTGAATTTAAAACCTGAGATATTGTTAGGAATCTCCTACATATTTAAGATAGAATTCTATGTATAGAACAATAGGAGAGATCCCAGCTCTGCAAAAGTTACTGCTAGTGCTTTCATTGAATCCAGGATTCCACATCATGTCTTCCCTGAGGACAAACAAACTCACCTGGCCCTAAAATCAAAGAATCTGTTCTTATTCTTCAAATTAATAGGAGTGGGAGAGCACATATTCTCATTGTCTGAGAGCATAGCAAAGTAGAAATAATAGGAATTATAGCTATACCTCTTTTAAAAATCTAGAAAATTCTAAAATATAAATAGGAACCAATATAACTTTTTATGTTCTTCAGCTACCTAGAAAGATATTTGGTACTTGAAAAAAGAAATCTTTAAATCAAAAATCTGTTTCTATATTAACTTCTTGAAAATAGCCTGCTACCACTCATACAGGATTAAGAGTACCTTAGGTCGAAACAAATGGAGAGAGAACTGTTTCCAATGTGTTGATGATGTGAATAAATGTAAAAGATTCCTGTATAGAATCTGTCAGCTTGCAATTTTGTGACAAACCACAGGATTATTTTGGTTCAGGAACCTGCATTATGGTCTAGAAACTGCTTTCCCACCTAAAAATAATACATTTTCAGCCAGGAATCAACATTTTATATTTGGGCACAATATACTGTCACACTGTGTGATGTTGTTAATGATGTGCTATGCAAAGCTGATGAGATACTGGCTACTTGCAAAAAATGTAAAGTGACATTCTATGCACCTACCTTCAGCAGGAAAAGTCCTTGTAACGTATGTCATGTAGTAACAATGATACAGCCAACTGACACCAATTAAAAAGTCACAAATGGTTGCTTTTCTCTAATGTTCAAAGAGCTCAAGGAATTTAGATGTGTACATTAAGGATCAGATGCTTGGTTGCATATTCTACAAACTATGTTTTAAACAAATCAGCATACAGATGGCTGTGACAATAACTACCAGGAAAAAGTGAAGGGTGAACTGTCACAAAGTTTGACAGGCCATTGCATATTGAGAGTCTCTCCCTATTGCTCTTTGAGTAGTCAGTCCCACAGTATTTCTATGCTCTGTCTTGCAGGCAGATGGAGGGTGGGTAAGTATCCTGATTAAGGCAAGGGACTGGAGATACACAAAAACTGCAATAAATATTTTTATCGTTCTATAAGAACTCCCAGTTTGACCTTGGCTAAATATTTAGTCAGTGTGACTTGGTTATCTGCATCTGAAAACTTGAATACTACAACCTTCCAATCTAAAATTTTCTGGATGTTAGCAAGACACTGAGGTACCGTGACAATTAAATTACTACCACAGGCTAAATTTAGACTTTTTTAGCTAATTTTGCAGATTTTTTAAAATGGTTTTTGAAGCCTTAATTGCCAGAAACCTGTATAGCAAATTAGAGAATCCTGAACAAGTGACAAAGAACAGGAAACAGACATCTGGGGACAAAAGGATTGATCCCCAGTTCCCTGGGGAAGAAAAGAGGTATGAAAACCACATCTGGGCTTATCCAGAAATACTGACAAAAAGGGAAAAATGGCAGAAAAACACAGCATGTGATAAAATATAAAGAAAAAAAGAAGAAGGAATAGACATGTATTAAAAGTGCCAAGGTCACTTTTTGGAAGGTTGGGGAAATTCACTTGAGATAATTAATGATAGAACTCTCCTCTGCACCCAGGCAATCAGATAGGACTGCATCTATGGATAGAGTTATCTGTAAAATTAATGGAGAGAAACATTTTTCTCAACAATTATGACACTGAGAAATGTTAATTCTCAAGGTATTTGCTGGAGAATAAATGCAACTAATAGCCAAAGGAACTCTGTATTCCTAGATGTGTTTAGCTGACATGTTTCTTAATCAACTATACCCCAGAAGTACTTTTGGTGAAAGTAACTTTAAGTAATTAACATGGAGTTAATTAAAAAGTAGATTCAATTTAAATTAAAGGGAAAATATACAAAAGTAGGACAGTCAGTAAGGTTTGGGATTTCAGAAGGATCTATTTTGATATGGGATTTAAGTAGTAAAGTAAGTTTTGCCAAAAAACCTTGAATATAGTCAACCTGAGCTTAAGAACTTGAGGTCTGAATCTTTTCCAAGTCAAAAGTGTTAAACTTAACAGTAAGATGTGTCATGGATAAAGAAGAGACCTTACAAAAGGAGGATTTATGTGTGCATAACCCTCTCAGAACATGTATAAGCAGAGGCATATACATAATGGGAACAAAGTATGACAACAAAGAATGTAATGTTTTAAAGCCAAGCTGGAATGGAGTTTGCTGGGAGATGTAAAGTGCCTTAAGTGTCTTAAAAGCAGGTTGGCTTTCATCCCACTGCTTCAACTAGAAGACTATTCAAGATTTCCTGTGACCAAGCAATTCAAAGCTCCCTTTCTGCCCCCTCCCTCCCCCCCTCCCCCTCATCCAACTTGAAGACATTCAGGACCAATTTCACATTACTATTACTTGGAACAATATTTACTTTTGGTTTAACTCTCTCTTCCCTCTTTCCGATGATCTCAGGAAAAGCAGGTCATCCCAACTGTTTTTCTTCTGCTTTTGTTTCCTTTAGTATAGTTTTAATTTCATTGAATCCTTGAACGATGGCAACAAGAACTGTAGCCATTACCAAAGTGTACAGTTATGAATAGTTCCCTATTGCTGGCTCTGACCCCTCACTTTGTAATTTTGCTTTTTGTTGTGTCCAAAACAGTACTGATCTCATGGGCCCCAACTAATGCTCCTCCTACCAACCCTTCTTGAGTTGTTTCCCTCAGATGATTTCCCAAAATAAATATGCCTATCAATAAACCATTACTAACACTAGGATGAAAGAAAAACTAGTTCAGATGAAATATTATGTTGATTATTCCCAGCTGAGGAACTGGAAATAAGTTTTCAGTTACTACATTTTTCTAGAAACTGGAAGGACACTCCTAACTCACTGCTGTACCAAGCAGTAAGACTCTGGTGTCCTTCTAAACATATTTGCAGTAAAAAAAAAATCCTAAATACTTTTCTGTTAGAGTTAATAACTATAAATGCATTATATGATGTGTTGTCTGTAATTTGAATAGAAGACTGAAAATGTCTTCTCCAGTTGTATGTTTTAGTTGATTCTTATTTTGTTTCCATGATTATATTTCTCTCCATATTCCTTAAATAAAGCAGTTTTATTTCTCCTTTAGTCTTTGATTTACTTTGAAAAATACAGAAAAGATGTCTGTTGACCTTTCTTCATGTTTTTGTTTGTTTTTGTTGGTTTGTTTTGTTTTTCTAACAGAGAAAGTCCAATCCTACTGTTGATGCATCATCTCTGTTCATCTCCTTGAATTTATGGTTCAGTTTTAAGCAGCAGTTTTGAAAAGACAATGGCATTTCCAGATTTGAACCCTGATAAAAGGCATGACACAGAGAGAGAAGGAATAAAATGCCTGGAAAATTAAGACTTATGGCAATGTAATGACCCAAGAAGAAAGCGCTTCCACTATAGAGAATTCCCTACAGTAATTTTGGAAATCTCATTACAGACAGATCTTCTGTTACTTCAAGGATAGTTTCAAATACAATTTCCCTGCATTTCTATGTAATGATAAGAAGCTCTATCTGCTGTTTAAGGCCCAACTCTTGAACATCTGTAATTCAGGACATTGTGTAGAAAAAAATAAAGAGTGTAGTATGCCAATTAAATCTCCCAGAAGACTGGATTACCACAGTTTTGTTTGATCATAGCCTTGTTTAGTTTTGCAGGGTAATAAATAGCAGAGAGAGATGTAATACGCCTGTTTCTTCAAGTTCGAGTGTTGCAGTTTCACTTGGAAAGCCAATATTAGCTGTTTCATGTTCTTAGGCAGGAAGAAAAAGAATGAGGAAGACCCTTGTTCAAAATGGCTCAACAGCTGGCCTTTCCATTTGAATGAAAATGAAGGGGGAAAAAGGAATCAAACCAAGACATTATAATCATAGTCTCTGCTATATGATCCTTTCCTCAAATCTTGCTTCCTTTGGCAGCTGAATCTAGATGCCATGCCTTATTTTTAGCTTTTTAGAGATGCCTGGTGTTAGTAGTTTGATGACAGAAGAGCAGAGGACAAACATCCTTCTTGATGCAAAATAGTTAAGGAAATAGTTAAGGAAAAAATATGGCTGGTGACAGACTGGTTTAAGCAATTTAAAATTGTCCTCACAGATGCTAAAAAAAATTATGGAGCAATTTTTCTCAAGCTGCTGCTAGATGCACACTGCATCAGTAATTAAAAGAAAGCACCAAACCCTATATAAAGGTTACCAATATGTATTTAATAGTATCTCTATTATTTTCCTATTAATGTGTTTTTTTTCTTCCAAAAGTATATATTAATTTATCTATAAAAATGTTATTGCTCTTTTGAAAAGATTTCTGCTGACTGGTCTGTTATTTCACAGGATTAATTCTGGATGAAGGGAAAGCAACCACTCTCTGATTGTTTCTCTTGGGTGCATATGTCACCTTTCCTTTAAGTTAATAATTTCATAACCGGTGATATGGCTGATTTGCTCATGAAAATAAAGGCACTCTGATCCTATATGTTATTTATCATTTGGTTTCACAAAGAGAGCACATTTTGATGTACAAATCCATTCTCAAACAAATCTGATTCCTTGCTAATCCATAGAATATTTTGATCTTTACTGGGTAATGAAGTCTTCATTTTTATGTGCAAAAAAAAATCTCATGTATAATACAAACAACATTATCTCTAAAACTGTGATACATCATCATACATGCAAAACCAAAGCCTTGGGTAAGACAGACTGGCAAGTTAGATGAACCACTTCAATTTTCCATCAATCAAATTATAGTTTATTGTTCAGCTGAACTACCTCAGGCAACACAAATCTAAAAACTGTCATTTTGGAAACATTACATTTTTTTTCTGTCACATTATAACCCAAGCCACAGCCATAAAAAAGAATGTCATACCATTACTGACTGTAATATTCCTTAATTTAAGAACAGCTAATTCATCTGCAATATATACAGTGTTCCTAGGATTTGGAGCTTATAGCAGTGTTCAGTTACAGTAATCTTATCAAATCCCATTAGTACATGTATTATTTTTTAAATAATGGAGATTTTTACAAATTCAATTAAGAATAGAATGGTTGTTTATAACAGCATTTTAATGCCTGCATTAGAAATAGGGTTTACATTTCAGAATCATCTAATATTTCAATTATTTGGTTACTATAAACCCTAAATTGTAGGGAATTTAATTAAAAATTAGGCTTCTATGGCATACACTTGATGAAATAATGTGGTGTCCTTTTTCTATTTCTTTACAGCAATGAGTGTCATCACTCTCAGGCTCAGAAGTTAAAAATTAGTCCAATAAATGTTACAGGTCTCTGTTCTGTCACCCAAAATGCACCTGTGTCCTTTTTGCTATCTAGGCTATGTAATTCCCCTAACATTGAAAATCAGGAATGTAATGCTTGTACATTTTAAATTTTCTATTTGCCACTTACCCTAAATTTTTAAATGATAACTTTATGGTGTTCCTTTATTTATCCACATGGAAGTGCATATACAAGTTAATGGAAGAGTAAAGGGTGAGAATTACAATAAGAGGTTATATTTCTTCCCTGGTTGAAATATATAGCATTGAGAGTGTGAAAAGAAAGAGAGCTGCTAATAAAAGTATATTTCCATCACCATCTCTAAGCTTAAAAATATAATCATGTTACCCTAGGAAATCATAAACTTAATTAGGACAGCACTTTTTAAATAATATGTGATGAAATTTAAAGATAACTGAAATGTTGTGAGAACATACTCTTCACTGCAAAGATGTATATATCATGAGGACACCTGTCCCATCCTTAATTGACTACCTGCTAAAAGAAAAACCTGCTAAAAGAGCAGATTTACTGTGTAGTGAGGCAATGAATTTAAGAGGTCTCTGCTGAATAAAAAACTAGTTCCATTGGTTGAGCTGGGCCATGTTCTTGAGCAAGTTCAGACATATAACTGAGGTTTTATGTGTTTTTATGCACCATTTATTTTTGAAAAATCAGGAATTTTCACTGTAACAATTACTTATGCACCAAAGTAATAAAATTCTGGTAGTTGATATTCACCAAATCTATGCTAAGCATATTCCAGCAAGGATTACTATGCACACTTTGTATGTATATGCAAAAAGGTGAGGGAATACTAAGTGTAAAGAATTTAATCGTGGTGTTTGAATTTTCTTTTGGTTTTGTTTTTCTTTTAATTAAATTGGGTTATTTCATGTAAGATACAAATTTTTCCTAAGGAATATATTTCTGCTCTTGTAATTCTTATAATTGCTGGTTATATTCATGGATCCAGTTACTTTTCTATCAGTCTAGTACACTGCTAAAGGTATGAGTGAGAGCATATAAAGTAAGACAAGAATCAGATCCTTATAGAGCTTTTTTTAAGAGGATCGCACTAAGGCTCATGAGTGCACTAGAATTTTTGGGGAAACAGAAATAACAATCCTAAATTTTCAGAGCAGATTAGAATTTTAGCCACCTCATTCCCCATTAATTGAAAAGTGTCATAGTGGTGAGTATCTTAAGAAGCAGTTACAGAAAGTAGGCATGAGATCTTTTCTAACAAACCTATAAGGTCTAGTTTTATATTTGTCCTGTAACAGCAATTTTTCTATTTTTCTATCATACTATTTTGTTTCTCCATCTGAAAAAAATTATTTTTCTTTGAGCTGAAAGAGGTCTTCTAGCATTTTTCTGACTCAGATGTGAGTTTTCCAGACCTAAAGGAACCCTGAGAACGTGTGATCTTTATTCCCAAGGTATGTAAAAGAGAAGCAGGAAGAGAGTGTCATAAAACTAGTTATGACAAAAAAATATGACTGACCCATCTAAAACAGTAAGATGGGTTAAAGTTGTTTCCTCTCAAGTGCAAATAGTTTTTGTGACTCATTCCACTGACTCATGAATATATGTATATTTTCACTATGTCTATAAAAATTCTTGTTTTATCCTGTTTTACAGGAAGCTGGACTTTCTTACTGTGTTACTAGCTGCTGGCAGTGGAAGCACCCAAACCTTTGGCGTATTCAGCATTGCAATAAATTCCAGGGTGTTTCCTAGATACAGTATAATTAACTTCAAATGCTATGTTACAATTATGTTAGGGTGTGACTTAGACAAAATAAAGCACTTCTAAGTGAAGACTGACGTGCAATTCTAAATGCACCCTTTTTTGTCTATGGGTTCTGTAAATGTTTTAGAATGTGATAGATAGCACTGAATCAAAGCAGTTTATGTCCCTTAAATTCTGGATTTTAATTTTACAACATGAGATAGAATATTCTTGGAGGTTTCTTTTTTATTCTTTTGATTTTATTTTTAGCTCATTTAAACTCTTGCTGTTTAAGCTATAAGTAAAGCCTAGCAAGTCACAACCACATTTTTTCCTAACTGCATTTAATATTATGCATTAGATTTTGTTCAGTCTTAGTAGTTGTGTTGGTTTTGCATGGCCTGGTGTGAGAAGGTGCTGGAAGCCTCCCTCATGTCCAGCAGAGTCCCTGGCTGATGGCTCTGGAGATGGACATGCTGCTGAACAAAGCTGGGCCAATGAGAGAGGTTGGTAATGCCTCTGTGAAGACAGATTTAAGAAGAAAATCAAAACAAAGTCATAAGTTTTGCTCCTAGTCAGAGAAGAGGAGGAGGTGAGAATATGTGAGGGAAAACAACATGGAGACATCAAGGTCAGTGCAGAAGGAGGGGCAGGAGANATGACAAACTGACCAGAACCCCCATGCTCTGTCTCTTTGCGCTGTCAGTGAGGAGGAGGGAGGGTTTGGGGGAAGGAAGGGTGTTTTAGAAGGGCTTATTTTACTTCTCATTATCCTCTGATTTTTGCAGTAATAAATTTACTTTGTACCTCTAAGCTGAGCCTGTTTTGGCCTTGAAGTGTTTTCTTCTGGTCTTTAACTCATGAACCCTTTGTTTAAATTTTTCTCTCCTCTGCCCAGCTGTAGTAGGGGAGGGTGAGTGAACAGCTTTTGTGGGTGCCTGGCATTTGGCCAGCATCAAACTATGATTATAACTGGTATAAAGCTCGATAAAATTACCACAGAAGCTCTCTAGTAGGCAGAATCTGACATTATAAGTGTTTGCACATATCTGCTTCAGATCCTTTATAAATGCTATCAGCCAATACATTAACATGGATATACTCCCTTCTACTTTGCAAGTACAGCTTCTGAAGTAATTTTTCTCCTCTCAGTCATGCCAGTGAAACAACCTCTAAAATGTGCCATGAGCTTATCGTTCTTTTCTTTAGGAAGTGTATTCAGTCAACCTATATTTTTAATTTCTCTTCCAGCAAGTTGTAACTTGGCTGCTTCCAGGTAAGCTTTTTTTCATCCATAAGTTTGTATGGTTGCCAGGATGTGACCCAAAGTGCACAGGTTTCAATGCCCAATGCCACCTCAGCCCTGAGACCTTCACTATTGCCCTCACTTCTGAGCGCTCCATGCTCATGAGGAGAAGGAAGATTCTGGTTTCTCCCTACCCTGTAGTCATGATTTGAAGGGGCAACAGCAGGGCTCAGTTATCGACTCCCATTCACTCATCCAGACAATATTGTACCCAACAGAGCTCCCTCCAACGTGAAAGATTTTGTTCTAAAACAATGGCCCTTTGCCGTCAGCATCAACTGACACACTACACTTAGAGTCACATCTACATCCTCTACAATCTGCCTTCTAGATCGCTAATAATTTCTACTTTTCTCTTATTCCTTTGTTAACCACCTTATATTAGAGAAAGTACAAATAGTAGGAAACATGGATGTACCTACTGAAATGGGCAAAAACTATAGTTCAGGTATTTTCATGATAAAGAGTATTTTGTAGTTACAGTCCAGGAAAAAAGTGAACTAAAATGAAAATATGGATGCATCTTTAATAAGAACTTTTGGACGGGTTTCATTTATGATCCTATTATACCGACATGATCTCAGACTCTCCCTTCAATTTATAAATAGTGAAAAAAATCAATAAGTAGGAATTTATTCATTTTTTTTCATTAAGCCAATGTGTTGATATAGAAATATGGTAGATCCCCAGGTATTCAAATGCTTCCTATAGCTTGCCCTTCTCTGAGATCCTTTTTCACCTTTGTCACATTTTAAAATGCTTTCAAAGGTGATGATCAAATGAGGAGACAGTAAGGTTTTTAACAAGGCAGTCATTTTTAACTATCAAAGTTCTTTTTATTCTCTACAGATACATATCGAGTAAGAATGGATTTGTAAATTCAGGCCATGGCATTAAACATACACAGACAGAAAAAAAAAATTGCTTTTGACATTATTTTCTACTGATTGGATCATTGGACAATGTTCTAAAAAATTTTACAAGTTTGAGGCCAAACAGATCTTTTAGAGAACATAAGACTTACAACATTACAGACACAAGTTAATCAAAGAGACACTTTCTCTTAGGCTGGTGAGCAGAGGAGACATATGGGGAAAGGGAAAGAGAGGAAAAGTTTCTTTAAACAAGTGCATGCAAAGAACTAGAAAGTACTTTGATACTACTTTTTCCCCGAATAAAAATGTTCTCTCTTTCATGGAGGATGAAGCTGTAACTCGGTATCTCTCTGCTTCTGAGTGCGTTAATCCTATACAAATCAAGAGTATGGAGCAGTACCAATGAGGAAATCTTACAACTCTTTCATTTGTTAAGACATGGAACACTGCTTTATTACATGTGACATGAAAGATAAAATGTTATGAAATACCAAAGAATATAAAAACTAGAAGCCAGAAAATGACTGGTAGACTTTGAAAATACATCATATTGTGGGAAAATGACCCAAATGTTCTAGTTTTTATGAGGGTGCTTGTTCCCCTTCTGACCTTTTTCCAGATTTGTATTTGGAACTAGAAGGATATATTTCCCCTTTTGGAAATCTCTTTAAGAAGGCCTGTGGACAACATGTGTTGGATCAAATGTTTCAGAACTTTAAGGTCTTTCAAAGCGCTTTTTTTTTTTTTTTTGTTTTTTAGTTTTTTTTATTAA
>VZRX01002248.1:0-12716 GCA_013398075.1 Notiomystis cincta
AAGGAAGGAAGGAAGGAAGCCTTCCTCTCCAAGAAGAGTGGATTCACAAAGCTGAAGCAGCATAAACATTTCTGGATTACTTACTTTGAGACCATTTAAAATGCAATTCTGTGGGTAGCTACAATAAAAATAGGACCAAAATGAATGTTGTAGTTTTAGTCCTTTCTTCACAAATAGCATCAGAATCAATAATTTTTCAGACGGAATGTTGACATCTGAAAGAGAAATACACTTTAGAGGAACATAAATAGGGGAACATTGTGGTAGAATGGAAAAATAAAGGAGTCACATTAATTTTCTGCTTCCTTCACCTCTAATTAATTAGCACTAATCAAACTTCATGCTAGTCAGTCTTTGGGTTTAGTAGAAAAATTTAAAAATCCTGAAATTCCACTGCTTATGGTGAAAACATACATGTATTTGTGTATATACGTATCTATATCTGTATCTGTGTTCATATAATTTCATTATTTTGATATAATTTTAGAGACAGAGGTTAGATTAAAAGATCTAGGGATTGAAGTATACTTATATCTCTATGTAAATATAGCTCCACCTTTAAATATGTAATGACTGATACAGATTTTTAACTTTCTTTTTTTTAATGTGCATTTATAACATGTCTGTTATGAAAGTCATGCATATACTTGCATTGTAAGCTATATATTCTAGTTACTAACAGCTAAGGCAATACTCTTGTGTGATCCGAGTTGAAGAGGCCTTTGCATGTCATTTCCAGTTTTTATTCGAGAACATGAGACCTGAAGTGGTAAATATCAGAGAAATACATAGAAAAACATCTGCTCTGTCTATGTTGTCATTCCAGAATCAGAGAATGGTTTGGGTTGGAAAGGAACTTCCAAGTTCAACCCCTCTGCCATGGTCAGGGGCACCTTCCTCTGGATCAGGATGCTCAAAGACCCATCCAACCTGGCCTTGAACTTTTCAGCAATGCAATATCCATAAATTCTCTGGGCAACCTGTTCCAGTGTCTCAACATCTTTGCTGTAAAATATTTCTTCCTTATGTCCAACCTAAACCTTCTTCTCTTTCAGTTAAAAGTCATTAGTTCATATTGAGTTTTTCATCTACCAGTACCCTCAAGTCCTTATCAGCAGAGCTGCTCTCAATCTCTTCATCCCACAGTCTGTAGTGATGCTGAGGATTGCCTCAGCCCAGGTGCAGCACCTTGGACTTGGCCTTGTTGAACTTTACGAGATTTGCATAGGCAGATTCCTTAAGTCCATCAAGGTCCCTCTGGATGTGTCTCTTCACTCAGGTGTTTCAACTGCACCACGCAGCTTGGTGCCATCTGCAAACTTGCTAAGTGTGCACTCTTTCTCACTGTCTGTGTAGTTAAGAAAGGCATTAAATACTATTGGCCTCAGTAGAGATAAAGCTGACTGGCTGGCAGCTCTCAGGGTCCTCCAGCAAAGCACCCCATTTTATTCTCTCAAGATTTCTGAAAAACTTCGTTCAACAAAGTTGTTTTGAGGCAAAAATTCCATGAAAGAGGAACTTTTGACTAAATCACGTTAATACAATTACATAGCATGACTAATTAGTAACTTTCAGTGAATCATTATAATACCCAGGCACTTTGTACCTCATTAGAAGTATTGACAAAATTCGCATCTTCGGAAAATTTAAGCAATTATTTCAACATGGAGTTTTAAGCTTCCCTTTCTGTTTCTCACCTCAAGGAGCAAAGGTTCAGGAAATCTGAAATCTTTTTGCTACAATGGAGATTTTGGAATTCTTCATCCTTACTGTATGGTCATCTAAATGATTAACCCTTAGATAAACAATACCTCTGTTAACTTTAATTTAAGTGCCCCTTTGCAATGCAAATAAAAGTTAACTTCTTATTCCTATTTCACTTAATTGGTCCTGAAGTTTAGCTTTATCCTGATAATTGAAAGGTCAAATGATGTGAGCATGCTCTCTTTAAACAGAGATTTCATCCCAGTGACCACTATCAAGTATCTGAAGAACAGGAAGGAGAAGAAAGACATAGACATGTTCTTTGTTTTGTTTGTTTGTTTGTTTGTTTCAGTTAGTTTGTAGTGATTAATTCGAAAGCACACTTAGAGTGCATGAGGTTTCCAACACTGCCACAGAGCATTCAAGATTTATTTTTCTTTTTATAAAAAAACAGTGGAAGATGTTAAGATTTAAATATAAGGTAGTCATAGGAAAAAGTCACCACCTTCATAAACAAGCAATTGTTTTCCCAGGTGTGATTGACAAGCAGCAGCACCAATCCCATTCAGAAAAAACAAGAATTATATTTGCCCTGAAATATAATAGTGTTGATCTTTGAAGGAGCATGTTTTGTAACTTTTTTCCTCAAAAATGGAACGATGTCATATGGTAGATTAAAGAGCTGAGACTGGAAATTGATTTACCTTAATACTTCACCAGCCATATTCTTTAATGCTAGGAATGGATGTTAAAACTCATAGGTTAACTCACTGAGAATTTAATAAGTATTTGTCAATATTTATTTGTTTTACTGTCCACAGTCCTCTGAAATTAACTGCAAAATAAATTTCAACAAAATAACTGTAAAAAACCTCAATATTTAAATGCAGAAACACACATATGCTTTCGTTAGATTATATGGGCGTGTATATATGTATGTATCTGTGGGCATAAATAAGTGTAATTAAGAAACTGAAGTTGAAGCTCTTACTTGTGAGAGTCGTGTACATTATAATTTCATTGAGTTCATCTGGTAGTGAGCAGGAATACCACAAGATTCCAGTAGAAACTTAACATGCATGAAGCCAGTTGCAAAAATTATTGCCTGCCAGAATGGCAGCAGTATCATGACATTTACGACATTTATCTCTCTTCATACTCTGTCCCCTCCCTGGGGTGTAGCTTTACTGCCTTCTTGCACAACCAGCAACTGGCCTCACTGTGTTTCTGCTGTGATTTGAAGTGGGGGACTTGAGTTTTGAGGGTCAGAGGGACTTGTTGATTTGAAGAGAGGAGAGTAAAGGGTTCAGAGCTACCTGAGTGATACTCGACCTGATGAAAGTGAGGAAAAAAGAAAGTGGAACACTCCACTAAAGGATGATATGTCAGAAAAAAAATTCCTTTCCTCATGTTCTGCAGACCAAACTGGTTTATCAGGTACAAGAAAAGATACTTCTCCCTACTCCAAATCTCGATGACCTGCTGTCCAAAGAGTTAATGTCACCATCATGTTTGACTTAACACTTTATGGATGTTGAAACAGTGAAAGAGTGAGAAGGTTAAGAGTAATTACTAACATCTGTACTCCATCATTAGGAGAATTCTGGAAAAGGAAGAGGGATGGGCTAAGCACAGGATCCCACCTGGCCTAAGTACATGCACCCATATCACTGAATATCCATAGCTTGTCATGATATTAGAGCAGTCATTAATGAGGTGAGTTATATACTCCTCCACTACCAATGATAGACACTACCAGGCAAAAGTTGCAACTAATAAATACTAGAAATATTGCTAATAGTTCTGCATTCCCCCAACATAGACAATACTACCTATTACTTAAATGAAAGTCAATTATCATTTGTATATTAGTCATTGAACACAGCTCCGATAGAATAACATAGCACTACTTAGATGTCTAGGGATACACTGGTTTAAGTGGGTGCTTCTTACCCTGTGAGTCTGCAAACTTCTCAGGAGCCTGTTTCCAAGAGAGCTACACTAAAATATATGGGACAATTACAAACATCTTGACATTTGTCATAGAGAATTGCACGTTCCTGATGGAAAATATTTATAGTATCTGTAATCTGTAGTAATCAAAACCAAACAGTTTAGAATCATATGTGTCTAATGCATTTTCAGCAGATTAGAGGTTTATAAAAAAAGATCTGTGGCTTAAGTAACCTTGTTTTGGTTAGACCATAGACTGTAAACAAAGTGAGAGATTGTAAAAGAACAGGAGTGGAGAATTTTTTATTCATACTTTGTTGGGATTTTGATACACTAAGAAACCCAAAGAACAAGAGGATAATCAGGAAGGCACAGATAGAGCAGTTTTAAAAACAAGACATTTTAACACCCTTCTAGTTTTAATATGAAGCTATTAACAAGTTCAAAACCTTGCATGGATATAAAACCTGCATTATTTAAGTTCACATTTTGCCTTTGACTCCATCTTTGATAAGAATAACCAAATAATTTTATTTTTGAATTTGAAGTCCTGCTAATTTACTGGTACAATGGGAGAGGGTAAACAGTCATAGCTTATTGTTCAGAAAAAAATACACCCTGGCTTGAATAACACATTTTTTGATTGAGCTCAGACTAAAATACTGAATTTAAACCTTGGAGCGAGAAATATCAGAACATGAGAAAATTATACAAATAATATGAGAACTTCACATACAATGTCTTTGTAACAATTCAGTTCTATCTCCCTGATCTGAAAGCATATAGTGGTTTTATTAGAGATCAGACAAATTAGTATTCTTGTGGTGCCCCTCAGAAATTGCCAATTACCAGCCAGTAATTACAACAAAGTATTTCAAAGTGTTCTATGACAACAATCAAGTATAAGCTTCAGGTAAACAACAGAAGTGCACACAGCTCTGATGGAAAGCTCATCATGGTGTAGCTGAATATTCCCATGGACGTCAGTAGCACGTAGGTCCAATCTTTATAAAGGGAGGAGATATTGCCAGAGCCATCAAGAGGCCAAGCAGAGGACTTGAGAGCTGCAAAGGGACCAAGAGGGCAGAATGCACTGCACAGCTGAGCACTGGCTGCTTCAGAACACCTGAAGTGTCTGGCCCTCACCAAGCTCCACGAGCTGGGCAATACCAATAGAGTGGAAATGGATAAGTGTTGAACAACCAGGACTAACGTTAAACTATTACAAATTTTTCTTTCCAGTCTCTTCACATCCTTCCTCCTGCACAGGGATTGGGGATTATATGGATTATGTACACAGAATCCACAACATTTGTATATTGTCCATGTATATAAAATGTGAGTAGATAGATAACAGAATGACAAAGCCAATTAGAATACATTATATGAACAAAACTATTTGGATTTATTTTTTTATAATGTATTCTCTTTGGCTCAGAAGTCATCGGTATTCAAGCAAATAAGTGGAATAAAATCCATGTTGCTTTCAAGGTAAATGTCAGAGGAAACAGTATTGCAAAATGCCAACAAATAGTGATTTCTGATACAGCAGAGGATAAAGTTAGATAAAAATACAGATAATATAAAGAGGCTTCTTTCTACATAGGCTATGAGAGAAAGGGAATTTATATCTTGTTCAGCTACCAAAACAAGATTGAAATATACTTTTAATATAACTTAAAATGAGATAAATATAATATTGTGAACATAGTGCTTATAAAATTAATACATTCTTTTATTAAAATAAAATAATAGATTGAAAAAAATGCCACACATAAATACTGCTTAACAAGAACAATAGGCAAACAAATTAGACACAGGGCTAAAAGTCTTTGGTTTAAAAATTCAAAACCAAATGTATACATTAGTAATGTATTGAAGAAGCCATGAATTTAGAAGGTGTTAGAAGGTATATATTACTGAAGGAAATTTCGTTAAAAGGCAGAGACAGAGGTAAAGTGGAAAAAACAGAAATGCAACAGAAACCTTACTGCAAGCCACTGTAGTTAGCAGAATGTTTTTACTGACTTAGACAACTTGGAAGAAAGTTCTAAAATGTCCTGTAAATACTAAAAGAGAGAAAAAAATAGGAACAAAATTATGCACACATGGGCAGAGCAAATGCAGTACATGTAGGTAAGAGAAAAAAAACAAAACACCCCTACAAAGATTAATTGGTTATTGAAATAATGTCCTGTGTAAGTGATAAAGCGAAAAAAGAATGGAAATAAAGAGTGCCTTACCACACTTAACTTTTCAATGCATACTAAAATAGAGACCTACTGAAATAAATGTGTTAGAAAAATGCAGTATACATTGGCTTTCAGAAAGAAAATGTAAAATTATAATTTTATATGTCATAGGAAAATCACTAGAAACAGGGAATTCCAATTATGAAGTCACTACCTAAATTCTTATTAAGCCACTTTTTAGTGTAGGTGCAGATGCAACCTGCATTAGAATCAGACAATAATTAAGTAATGTTAGTTCACTGTATGAAAAAGAACTTATATCATTAAAACAAGACAATAAATTGAACGTATGAATGTTATTGACTTCGTTATAGAGTATTAAAAGTAAGTCTGATGATACATAAAAGAACTTCATTGAATATGATTGGAGTAAACATGAACATATTTTCAAATGCCAACAGGGAAAACAAAAAAATAAAAATATGGCTAGAGTAAGCACTTTTATTTTTAATTACATTTGCAATGTTCACATCCAAATGAGGAAAGTTTCACACATAATATATTTTTCAATGTATTTTCTTTTATAATATCAACACATGCAAGCTGGTGTTAATAGAAATATTTTCTTACATATTCAAGACAAAAAAGGAAGGTTCCAGACAAGAAATATGTTTAACCTCAAGTTCATAATTTCTTTTATGATGACTTAATGGAAGATAATAATATTTTTTTTATGATATGAAATTAGCTCCTCTGCAAGATTACTCACTTCCATTATGACATAAGTGGGTGGGGGTCCAATATGGAAATTAAGATGAAGTATTTAATTTTGTATTAGATGCAATGTATTCAATAACTGAAGAGATTTTATTATTTCACATGAATTACTAAAACAATTCACGTCACAATAGAAATGACAAAGTGGAAAGCTGTTTTCATACTGTGATGCAATATAATAAAAGCTCATAAAATATCGATAATAAAACTGAAAAGAGCAAAGTTTAAAATATCCCAGCTAAAGAATTTTCTTTCTATGGGAATTTTGAAAAAAAAGTACTGGTAATGAGAGTAAATTATGGTGAAAAATTCTTAACAAATATTAACTTGATGATGATGAATAACTTCTTGTTTTTTGTAAGTTTTGAGTTAAAATACGTTGCTGGAGCAAATTACCTGGAGATCAAGTCATGAGATGTTATACCAAGGTTCATCATAGGCTGTATTGACTGCATACTATAAGGAGATAAGAGATAAGCAAAAACTGTCTAATGAATTTCAGAGTGGAGAAGAAACTGCCTAGGTGCTTTTTTCAGCTAAACTACTTTAAGGTGGAAAGTTTATTCCATATTGCTTGATTCAGTCATTTGCTTTTCTTGAGGAAATCTGTAGTCCTACTTGTCTGCTTTGCAGGGAAGTCACTTTTAAAGCTTATCATAACATCAGTAACATAGAAGTTTTCCTAAAACTTATTGTTATATTTTATTGCAGTAGAAATTGTTAGGTGACATCAGATGCCACTGTGGCATTCATTGTGTGAATGATGCTTATTCACAGACAAATGTTATCTTTAAAGTTTCACAAAAAGTAGTGGAGGCTCTTAAAATACATGGAGAAAGTACGGTTATTACAAATATTTCCAGTGAGAAAAATCTTGAAATCAATGAAACAATAGATCCAGTGTTACACAGAGTGTTTTCAGAATTGCTGAGCATCTATAAAACTAGCTTAATTTGTGGACCTGCTGATAGTTTGCAGCTCTGAAAACGTCAGGTCCATGTCTCTTGAGCTGGGTAACTGGAAAGTGTTTCTACAGCCATACTTCATCTAACAAACAGATGCTATGAATAGAATGTTTAACTTTATGCACTTCTCCTTTCCTGCACTTTTTTTGTTCTCAAGTGTTTGTATCCTCTCTCTTCTCCTTTTCCCTCATCTTCTTGGTGCTTTCCTCATCTTTTCACTTGCTCTTTCCTTCCCAGTACTTGCCCTCCTCTTTTCTTATTTACTCTGCATTCATTTCACTAAAGACTAAAAAGCATCAAACAAACAAAAAAGAAATTAAAGGACATGGTGGTTTAAATTACATAACACATTTTTCTATGGTGTTTAATTTTACTTAGGAATACAAAGAAAAGTACTAGAAAAAACTTACATTCTATACAAGGGGTAACATATTTTTGCACATGTTTTCAACCAAAGAATTTGTATTTGGACTTGGATCTCTGGAATTTTACCTTGGCATGTCTTCTCTCATTGACCAAAATGGTCTGTAAAATCAGAATTTACATTACATTCAGCCAAATACATTGCTACAAAATATGGAGATGTAGTCACAGAACCATAAAGAAAGCTTCCCATTTGTAAATCAACAGGAAAATCAAACTTATACTTTATAAAAAATATTAGGAAGGGATTAAACAACTGTCAATACTGCTCTGATGATGAGAATAACCAAAGTACTTCCTCACAAAGGGTTGTGAGGAATCCCAGTGTGGCACATGGAACTCATGAAAAGAGAATATCGTAAAGAAATTGTGAAAGTAAAGCACATGTTATTGATCACTCTGTGCTTTTCCATTCTATTCTTTCAGATACTTTCTTCTCCACTGACCTTTCAGATATGAAAGTAATCTAGTCGATGTTTTCCAAAATATGGTCAATGCCTCTATAAGTCCTATGTTCCTCTAAGAAAATGTTTAATAACTGGAAGTCTCATCAGTTATTAAGAGTGGTATTGTATGTCAATCTCACTTTTTACAGACACATGCAATCAAAGTATGTTTAGAAAATACCTTAGGCACTTTTATTTTGTATTTTTATATATATATTCCATTTCAAAAGATGGGAAATAAGTAAAAAGACACTACACGTCTCAAAATTGGTAAAAGTGCATGTGGGTGAAATCAAGAGCAAGAAAAAATATTTGAACTATTTTTTTTCAGGACAGGAGGTTTCCTAAAGCGTATTTGTCTTTAGTGTAATCGTTTCACTCAGATCCGATAAGCTTATTAGCATGCATTATCTAGTTCTGGGTTATACTTATTAATATAAAACAAAATGAAAAACAAAAGACACATCAAAGCAAGCATCACCTTTAAGAAAAAGGAATAAAGGAATTTATGCAGTTTCAGTGTCTCAAAAAGTGTGAAGATATAGTATAATGTTATGGCTCCCTCTTTTGGATAACAGATATCTAGAATTCAATAATAGGAAAACTCATCATTTCCTTAACACTAAAAAAATCTCCACAGGGCTCTATTTTCCCCCCAGATCTTGCTTAACAAAGATTAATGAGATCAATAAGGACAAGCTTTTATATGTTTCTTGCAAAATGCAAATATATTCCAGGTGTCCATTTTATAAACATGACATGCATTTCCACGATAGCACTGTAGTTAGAATATTTTTGAATTATGTTAAACATTTGTCTATCAAGTACCTATGAAAACTGGAACATGAAACTCTGATAGATGCTCCTTATTTTAACAGTGTTGTTAATATAAAATAGAGAACAATAAAGAAATGATTGATGAAAGGACTTAATACAACTTACCCTCTGAATAAGTGACCAGAAAGGAACAAACTTTACTCTTACACTATTCTTTCTTCATTTATAACTGTGAATGAAAAATAAAATGAATGGTCACTTGCTTCTTCTTTTAGAATCTCTATCATAAATGCAAACTAGTTGAAAATGCACAGATTTATATGCATTTGTTTTGGGAAATTTTTGAACATATATACTATTGAAGAATAAAAATAAATATAACATATTTAGAATAAAAGAAACTAATTCCTATAAAATAAAATGATTTTTTTTTTTATTAAGTGGAAAAGGTGAGGAAAGAGTAAAACTGTTAAAATGCATCAATCAACACAAAATACTGACTTCTGACAGAGGTTAAACTTCTATGCTTTAAGATTAATAATTGTGTTGGCCTTACAGATATTGTTGTATTTAATTCTGAATTTGGATTTTGTTTTTCCAGGTATTGGAAGCATACCACCATTTTTCTACATTAATATCTAGTCATAATTCCATAACAGGTTCAATTTTCTTAATGTATCCCTGTATACTGCTGTGAGACAACTAGAAATATTTTTTTTTGCAAAAAATGCCCTTGCAAAATAGTAGCACTATTCAATGACTTCAGCAGTGTCTGCTAGAAGGCAGAGTTTATTTCACTCAAACCCCCTTCCTACTGCTTTCTTATTGCCTTTATATAAAATATTGATGTTAGGCAGGCATATATAAATGAATGGATTTACAGGTTTTGTTTAGCACTTTCAATTATTAAAAATAGCCATTCCTTAACATTCATTAAGACGTTGAGCTATACAATTATAAAATTAGCTGGATTTATATCAACTAACTTAAAATAGTTATGTTATGATGCTTATTTTTATTGCACCAGTGTGTTTTCTCTTCCCAGCACCCAGAACTGCAATAAGACAATTGCATTTGACTATGTTGGGTTGTTATTATTCATTCTATTTATTAGTAACAGTTACTATAAAATGTTTATTTTATAATCAACACTGCAGTAATGAGATTTAGATGAAGGTACATCTTTCCCATGAAAAACTGCCTGTGGATAGTGCATATAATGACAGTGTTTCAGAGTTAGGAAAACAAGGCAATTTAGCAAGCCTTATTGAAAATAGAAATTAGGCTGTTTCACTAAGTGATGCTGTGTACTCCCAGACATACTACTAAAACATGACAGCAAAATTTGGCTGTAATAAAGATTGCAGAATCACAAATATAAAAAGAGGGAAGAAATTCACTTTTACAAGGCATAAGTTTGTTTCACATGAAATATCTATCCCTATTTAAACCAAGTAAAGATTAAAAACCAGAGCCTGACACATCCCTATGTACAGATTAACTATGCACCCTTTGTTCTTGTTATATGCTTGAGTTAATTTGTTTTCTATGAAGTCACATATTTATGATTTGCCTTAGCTGTATGAAGCCCAAAGAAAGATATGTCTCCTCATATATCCTTTTCCCTCTTTTTTTTTTTTTTTTTTTTTTTCAGGAATGCANAAAAAGATTTGTCCCCTAATATATCCTTTTCCCTTTTTTTTTTTTTTTTTTTTTTTTTTCAGGAATGCAAGAAGGAAGGGAGACAGTCACAGGCATTTGAGTTTATATGATAAAGTTTTAAAGCCAGACTATGCACTGCCATTTCAGGTAAAGCTAGACCAAAAGTACTAGACCAGAAACCATAAAGCAAATGCTTTGCTATATCAACTTTTTCAATCATAATTCTACTCTTTTCACTCTGAAACTGGAACCATATACATGGTTTCATGCAGTTACAATTTTGATTTTTACTGACTTTTAACCAAAAGGACAAGGAAAATATAGGAGGCAATTCTGAAATGCTGTCTGAAAAGTACTCTGTGTGTTTTGTATTAATCCAAATAAATCCCATGAAAATCTGAATGTTCTGGGAATTCATGCTGAGATACAGATTATTAAACTCTCAATTCTGGTACAGGCATTACAAAAGGAAATATGCCACATGCCATTTTAAAGCTGACTTGAATTTTAAGAGAAATAAACTAGCTGTTTCATTCTCCGGTAGCCAGAAACAAAAGAACAAAATAGCAAAACAGATCACAAAACAGTTGGTATAAGCAATAACAACTACATTGTCATCAGACTAAAATTAAATTATTGAAGACATATGCAGATGACATATTTCTTTATCTTTAGATGCAGTTCCAGGTGACTCTGAAGTATTTTGAAATTTCCTGCCACAGCAGCAACAAATAAATATGTTTATAAACTTATAAAATCTTTACTAATGGCAGAAGTTTGAGGAGAGCAAACTCAGGAAATACTACAGGAGATCTCAAAACTTTTTTGGGGAAAAATATAATCACCTTTTTAATATGAAATTGAACATTAAAACCATCTCTGAGCTACTAGTGGACATCTCTGCAGGACTTTCAAACACCAGAGGGCCACATCCAAGCTATAAGCACTTGGGAGAGAGTATAAATACAAACCCTTAGGAAACAAATTGCAGGACAGGGTTCCACTAAAGAAGCATATGCACCTAACTTCCAGAGCTATGCAGCAGTGTGATACTCTTTCTGCCATTCCATAATAGGTTGGGGAAACAATTTAAGAAACTGCTATGATTAAAAACTTTGGGAAGTTCCATGAAACACTTTACCATCAGTGCTGTGCTTGTGGCTACCCAGTGTTATATGGTTCATTTGTCACAGTTTTCAGGAAAAAAAAGAGATGTAATAAACCCTAAAGGTTGTTTATTTGCTTGACTATTTATTTGACTAGGGACTCACCAGAAGATCTCATTTCAGTACAGCTGGATTTCAAGTCGGCAGCCACTTAATGCATACTACCAGGAATCCTAAAAATCTCAGTACTGAAACTGCTGAAATACTCATTATTTTCTCTAACCTTTCACTTGAATTTCCTTGTTACTTGAGGGTTTCAAGGTATTAAAAGCAATATTAAGTTTTAAAAAACTGTTCCTGAAACTTTTTCCTGGTAGAACTGAAACTAATTCTGAGGCCCAAATGAGTGAAAGTGTTCACAACACTTCTAAAGAACACAATAGTTAGACACATAGTGTGCTGGGGAAAAAACAGTGTAGCTCTTCAGTAGGAAAGTCCTGCCTCACAGACCTATTCAAGGTCTCTGAGGAGTCATTAAGCATATGAGTATCAGCTTTGATCTCTTTGATATGATCTACTTGTGCTTCTGGAAGATTTTGAACAGGGTGACTCACTTCAGCATCCATGAGCTAGAAATTAAGGTCCCTGTATATATCAGTAACTGATTATATCCAATAACTTTAATTAATTTTAATTTAATAAATAAATAAT
>VZRX01002251.1:0-127812 GCA_013398075.1 Notiomystis cincta
GAGGGTCAACAAGGCCAAGGGCCGGGTCCTGCCCCGGGTCACAGCAACCCCCCGAGCTGTACAGGCTGGGGCAGGGGCTGGGGAGTGCCCTGGGAGAAGGCCCCGGGTGCTGCTCAGCAGCAGCTGGAGCAGAGCCAGCGTGTGCCAAGCGTGGCCGTGGCAGGGCCAGCTCAGGAGCGGGGGGGCCGGCAGGGCCGGGGCAGTGGCCACCCCTGCCCTCAGCCACACCTCGAGTGCTGTGTCCACTTCTGGGCTTCTCAGTTCGGGAGGGACACTGAGGGGCTGGGGCGTGTCCAGAGAAGGGCAGGAGCACAGGTGCTGTGAGGAGCGGCTGAGGGAGCTGGGGGTGCCCGGCCTGCAGAAAAGGAGGCTCGGGGTGACCTTATCACCCTGTGCAGGAGATCACAGCCAGGGCGGCTCAGCCTCCTCTCCCACGCAACCAGTTACAGGACAAACGGACAGCGTCTCAAGCTGCAGCAGAAGAGCTTTAGGCTGGACATTGGGAAGAATTTCTTCCCAGAAAGGGTGATTGGGCATTGGAACGGGCTGCCCAGGGAGGCGGTGCAGTCACTGTCCCTTGGGACAGTATTTAAGGAGGGACTGGACGTGGCTCTCAGGGCCATGGTCTGGTCCTCACGGTGGCCTTTGGTCACAGGCTGGACTCAGGAATATTATCAGAGGCCTTTTCCAACCTCACTGACAATGTAAGCAGCACTTCAGGCCACTGGGGAGCAGGACCCAGTATGAGCATCTTCTCAGTAAATGTGAAGCAGTGTATTTACATTTAAATCAGGTAAAAGAAGGTCTTAAATGGACTAAAATAGAACAGAATGGAGACAGTCTTTAAAAGCTATCCAGACTAAATCATGGTCAGGCTTTTCCAGGAACCAGAGCCAGCTCTCATTGAAGGACTGCACCAAAGGAACCTTTGGGAGAGTTCTGGCAACCTTGTCAGAAATATGTGCAAGCACTGCAGCCTTTAAAAGAGACTTAATGTATCTGCCCTTCTGCCATAACATCCAGCAGCACTCAACACTTTGCTCTGTATTCCATGATCCCATAGAGAGACAAACAGTTCATCATTGTCCTACAGCCTCTTTGACCCAGGGAGGCTGGCACAAGAGGGTACAGTGGGCAATTTTTTATGGAAAATCACTATTACAACTCTATAAGCAACATTATCGATGCAATTGATAAAAAAAAATTACAAATCATGTTTTCCAAAGTAATAAGGGACAAAAACATTTGAAAATTTACACATCTATTCACAGGTTGAAGTCACAAGTGTTAATATTTTAAATTTATTCTCTGTCTACTTAAAAAAATCACAAAAAATAACCACTCTACAATTCAAAGATTCAGCTAATACTTAAAAAAAGAGAAAAATCTAACAACAACATAAAAGGATAGTCATCATAAGATCACAGAAGTGTGCTCAGTGTTTTTTGGAAGTGTAGGGCAAACCCTATGGTTGCAAAGTGCACCATGACCCACCAGTTTCATATCAAGGTCTGCAGAGCAGGCACTCTCTCTGTGTTTCTGTGTGGGAAGTCTGTCTGTTTGTTCATCAGCCACTTCTCACCTGCAGACAGAGATGTGAGGCAGGCGCTGACTAAAGCTCCTCATGTTCTTTTTGGCCATTCTGTGGCCAATTTTGGCCCATAAATTTGTTTCTGAAGTCCTAGATTAATGACGAGTTGGAACACATTGTTTTCATGATGAGATAACAAACCTGGCTCGGGCTCAAGGAGAAAGATGCTGAGATAACACAATGAGACAGCACAAAATGAGGTTCAACTCCACCAAGGATTCTCAATCCAAAAACCCAGTTCAATAATAGGAATAATTGAATTAAACATGCATAAAGCTTGTGGTTTAAAATAAACCTCACTGAAGTTTTTACAGTCAATAAAATCTTGAGCCATTATTGGTTTAGGCAGCACATTGTGTTTGCTTCAGTGTATAGTGTTTCTGTTTTCAGGGGAAGGCTGCTTGGTCACTTGGCAGTGTTACCTGGACATTGGAATGCATACACAGCTTAGCAGAGACTTCAAAGCAACTATAAATATCTAATGTTTTGTAGACATTACTATTTAGCTATTTGCAGGAAATTTTATGGAGGTATAATTACTGCTTAATTCTAAATAATAAAATAGAAGGAAGCAATCTCCCCTATCAACAGAATTTAAAAAACACTGAAAAAACTTACAGGGGAGCAAAGCCAGTAAGACAGAACTTCATTTTGCTTTCTCAAATATAGGATGTTAAATCTGGCTTCCAAAGAAGAATAAAGCCTGTGTGGTAGATGAACTTTCTGCACTCAAGATTAGTATTTGTTTGCTATAAAAGATAATCACAGCCTACAAAAGCATAGAAGTTGTTTTGAGACACAAAAATAAACTACTGCTTTATCTCCTTCTCAATCTGTCAGCCTTCCCCCTTTATTGCCCTTTTGTTACCATTATCATAACAATCTATATTCCTGAATAAATGTAAGTTAAAAGGAAAGAAGATTTCTCTAAAACAGGGGTTACCACATGTAAATACTTACAAACCCAGTAAAAACTACCAGACCTCCTGTCAAGTACAGGAAAGCAGATGACTCTCAAAAATACAGTGTCCATCCATCATTTCCCTTCCAGACCATAGTGTGCACACTGGCAGTTAAAAAATAAAAGCTTTAAGGTGTGTTTATGGAGGGGTAGTAAGTTTTCTATTATGGTAAATATTAAGCTTTTCTCATTATTAGTCTAATTCTCTAGGAGGAAAATGCTTTGTGGAATTTCAAGGATCTTGCTAGCACTGTATAAAACAAAAAGCATGTATGCCAGGCCTTAAATAAATTAAAATCACCAGCACTCTACAAAAATAACCAGAACAAGAGCATTTGGCACAAGAGAGCTGATGTACTGTCACTTTTATTTAGCTGAGATTCTATTCAGACCTTATGCAAGACACAAGATAGTCTCCCACAAAGAAGAGAAAGAATAATAATCCATCAAAGCAAGTGCCAGCCAGGCATGGGAAAAGGAATATTCTCACCAAATTCATTTGAATTATCAGTATCTCCAGGGTGGAAATTAAGATAAATACAAGGAAGAAGTTAAAAAAAATCAGTGTCTCAAGGAGTTCATGTCAAACTCTAAGCAATATATTTCATTTATCAGAGCTGTAATCTGTCTTCCCTGATGATTCCTAGCATTGTGATGCCTTATGTAATTAGTTTTATATTATTATCTAAATGAAAAATTCTGGTTTAGCAGTTGGACAACATTCTAAATTTGAAAACATCTTAAAGCAGATTTATCAGTTAACCAAAAAACCCCTAATGTCTACTCCAAGTCAAATTCATGAGGTAATTTTACATTACCCTGCAGGCCAACTCAAAGCACTTTCACAACACAGAGTAGAATGTAAGAACTTCCACAACAATCTCATCTGATTCCAGGTAATTTTGTGCATAGTTAGAGTTTATTCAGAATTATTTTATACACTAGACATGAGTGGTTTGAAGGACATTTTTGGCTCAACAATGAATTCTAATAAAACTGCAAACATCTTTCCTTGAAGAGATAGATTTCTTTCACCTTTGTGTTGCATTTACCAAGAACTACAGGCTCACTCTGCAGTAATTATTTTTCTAGTTCAGTTTGTAGCATGTCCATTCAGCAATACATGGGATTTACTCACAACATTGCTTAAAAAATATTCAGAATTAAGTCCTTATGGAATGGTGACCCCAGAACACAGAAGGTGTTTTGTTTGGTGGTTTGTCTTCTGGAGCAGCTTATGGCAAACTGAAGATTGTCAAAGTGAAGCTTTTGCAGATTAATAATGTTTATTTCCAACTCCTTTGAATTGTATGTCAAAAAAGACATGAAGAACATTATGATTTGATAACCTGTATTTCAACCAGCTTTCAGACCATCCATTCAATGCCTTTTGTTTCTTTTTTTAGCTGTTACTTTTAGATGCTATGTGACACAGAATATGCTGTTTGTACTTCCTGAAAAAAACATTACTGAGGTGAAAGTGAATTTCATGACAAATGTAATGACAGGCAAAAAAATGTAGCGAGAAAGAGCACACACACTTACCTCCTTGCCTTCCCACCTTTCCTATTCCTTCCCTCTTCCATTTTTTTCCCTGCTGTTTTGAAAAGGTCTCTCAGTTGTTAATTGACTTGATTGAAAAGGGGTAACCACGTGAGGCTTTGAAAGGATCTGGATTCTTAGACAGGGCTACTTTATTTCTCATTTTTTGAACTACTGAGCTGGCAAACTCAGGCAGCACAAACTAATACCAGCTTTAGGATCTCCAGTCTCCAAGAACTTCTTTCAGTGTTTTTTTCATTTTAATTTTTTCCTTTTCCCAGCAGAAGTTCTTCATGTCTGTATCTGCATTCTATTTCACCTTGCTTTCATTTATTGTTTTCCTTTTTGGTATTCAATGCTAGCTCGAATTCTCTGCAGACCTTTGAAGTATTCCTTGGATATCTAGCTTCCTGAAAATTGAATGTATTTGTACTCATTAAGAGCTATACACTTCTTTGGTTTTAGATATTTTTGCTTTTCACATATAGAATTTTACAATACTTGTTTATCTGAAAAAAAATTTATTATTTTTTCCCTTTGCACTGCAAGCTGTCAGCCAGAAGTAGGAGGAAGACCTGTCATTATGTATTTCCTTGAGGTCAGCCAGAGATTTGCATTGTGCAAATTAGAATGAATATAACAAGATTTTTAAAACAGTAACAACATGGAAATTTTAATTTCATGGATCATTTATGCAAAACAACAAGGTATAAATAATATACTGTAATTATATACCTCCCAACATATTTTTGCACAGTGGTGTCATTGTTAGAGGCATCAATGAGAACCAATCAAACCTATTAAAAAAAAAAAGAGATGTCATTACTTCTAACTAAACACAGGGTTTGGAAAGAAACTTTAGTCAGTCCTTGGAGGAAAAAAAAGGATTGAAAAGTCATAAATGGCCTAGAAGTGCACATGAGATTTCACAGCACTGAAATTTTAATCAAAAATTGTTAATCGGTAGTGGTGAAAATAGGTGAAGTGTCCTGAAATAAGAAGACAAGAGATAAGGTAATAACAGTAAAAAATAGACAATATGAGACAAGAAATGAAGCATATTAGTAACTTTTACAAATAAAACAAGTAGTATCATTAAAGATTACAGACAAGAAGAAAGTGCATCCTGGTGGCAGCATCATTTAGAGAACTGAGATCAGCTCTGTGCATCCTTCGTGTTCCGCACCAAGGACGAACTCCCAGCTGGTGCTGCTTTTATTGCTGCACGAGTGTAATGGGCTCTGGGACCTGAGCCATCAGCACAACGTTCTGTGGTTTTGTCACTCAGAAAAGGTTTTAAACAAAAGCTACTGGCCTTGCTCAATGTTCCTCGTTTGTTGCTGACTCCCCGCAGACAGAGTGGGGTTTTCCTCTTTAATGCAACCGTTGCAGACTCTGCTCGCTGTGTTTGATGCAGGCGCCATCGCTGCTGCCTCAAGCCCACGAGGATTTACGACGATGAGGTGCAGCCGTGCCACAAAACGGAGTATTCGGAGAACTACCCCGGCTACGGCAACACCAGCCCTCCTGAGAGCTGCAAGCCAAAATCAGAGTTCCCACAGGATGGGGGGAGAATGGCTGGCACCACGACATTCAAGTAAATATTGTCAAACTATGTTCTATAATCACTCTGTAAAGTTTTTCATTCTTTGTTTGTTGTTTTTTTAAGGAAGGGCTGACCGTTGTATTGCAATCTTCTCAAAGTGCAGTCATTGCATCCTCTGCACATTTTGCATATTTAAAGTATAAATGCTGAGTATAGAAATACAATAACCACAAAAAGCTCATAAAATATAGCAAGGCATGTGTACAGCAAGATTTGCATTCTTTACAGCAGCCTTTAACCTGTAAAGAGAACCTAAGATTTTGTCTATGTTTTCAGCTTGTTAGGAAATTCAGGTCATATGGAAAACCTGGCAAGCTGGGGAACTTTCTGTAATGCATATGTAGAATCTAAGATTGTGGGAAAATGAAATCTTAAGAAAAAGGAACAGGGATTTTTTTTATTGAGTTTTTAATTCAGATTATTAGTTTTAAGAAAATTATTTGTTTTAAGAAAGCAAAGTGTAAAGGGATTCAGTACCTTTGTCCTGTCAGTGCACAGACTCTGATGTTAAGCTTACAGAATTAAAGACCATCTGTCAAAGAATTAGAAAAAGGTATCAACCATTCATTGTTGGTGATGTGACAGGGGCATCAACATTTACCTTTTCCACTATTGTTGTTCTTCTGTTAAGCTATGAGGGCATCTGGTGAAAGTTCTTTGTTTATTAAAAAAAAGAGAAACAAATAGGCCAAATGCCATTCTGCCAGAGGGTCATGTGCTTGTAAGGACTATTTAAACACCCACATAGGTAATAGACACCCTTTTAATGTAATGTGCCCACACAAACACAGTGAAATGCTGTTTCTGATTATATTCCATTCTCCTCATGCAATCAGTAAATGCTACCACTTGTATTAATTTGAGCTTTGCTCTGCTTCTGCTTTCTGTTAATTTCTTTGCAAAATTATAGCAACTTTGTAAGTCTCCTTTCAGATAAATAATATTGTTAAACTGTGAATGAGACTCAGAGTGTTAAAAAACTTACTTCACTATCTACCTTTTAATAAAGGCTCTACAATGCATCAGAAACCCTAGATTTATGTACTGTAGTTTGCCCTCCTTTGTGCTATCCCTTCAGAGGATAGATTTTTCAGAGGAAACATTTTGTTATTTTTCCATATAGCAAAAAAATTACAAAAGTGACTTCATAAGGAAAAAAGAGTTTTTAAACCAGTGTTTTCTTTTCCTCAATTCAGATCTGATTATATACCATATGATGTGAAGAGACCTTTTCGGACACAAGCAGAATATAGACCAAAGACAGGGAAGATTGACCTGGGAACCATATACCAGAGAGATTACAGTCCTCATAAAGTAGGACCTGTGACATTAGTAAGGCCTCCAGAGAAGATACACGCTTCAGGAGCAAAACTGGATACCATCCCAACCTATCGAGGTAACAATGAATGACACCTGCAGAGAGAGAAATAGCCAAGATGAAGGTAGCATTTGGCATTAACTACATTAGAAACTGGATTTATTGGTTTGGGATGGGCAGTAAAACATACTAGAAAGCAGGTGATGATGCCTTACAACATGCAGCACTCCAGTTGTTGAGGGGAGACTTACTGCTTCTCAACTAAAAGCCCTCTCTGAGGTTTGCTTGGCTACAAGGAAATTCTAACATACACTTGGTTAGGCTATCTCAGGCAAAAGTGGATGGAAATGAAGGTGCAATGTATCTTTCAGGTAGTTTTAGTTCATGTGACTTATTTTTCCATAGGGTAGGTCAAAAGCAGAGTTTAGGCTCCTGCTTGTGTATGGTATAGCTTACATATACATCATCCTAGCAATGATCTGTCTTGATCTATTATGATGCTCAGCACAAAAGTGCCAAGTCTTTTAAGTAAAATGAAAGATATTATATATAAAAATTATTTATAGGTCTATTTTCTGTATAGCTTCTGTTGAGAAAATAGTCAAAACAGGGCATCAGGCACAATTTTTTGGGGTCTGTTTTTATCATACACTATAATAGATGACAGTTTTGTCAGATCACAAACATGCAGATGTAATTATCATTTTCACTTACATCCATTTTCTTTGTTTTGCAAGATTTAATGCCAGAAAAAAATTGTCTTTATTTTAAAGGAACGGTCTTAAGTAATAGCACCCGTATGGTGGAATTTTGGTTTTGCCTTGCAGATGACTACAGGTTATGGAAAGGTCAAAGAACGAAATCGTGTAAGGCGGAGCATGCCTACGAGCCACCTTCAGAGAAGTTTGGAAACCCCTCTACTTTTCAGGATGACTACATCCCCAGGCAACCCAATCCCCCCCCGAGCTGTAAACCTTGTGACTCCAAGCAGCCAGAGGGGCCTTTCAGTGCTGACACCATCCATCGCACCGCCTACGTCGTCCACGAGATAGAGCCCATGGCCGTAAGGCCAAAAGAACAGTACAAGCCAAATGACCAACCCTTTGAAGACCTCACAACCCACCAGACAGATTTCAAAGGGACACCTGGGGAACAAGCAAAAAGCTGCAAGCCTGAAAATAAACCTAGATCTGATGATCCTTTCAAAGGAACCACAGAATTCCAGGATCGCTATCAGCCGCATTTGGTCACCGCGCCCGAGGTCCACAAACCAAAGGAGTACGTTCCGCCCACAGACAAGATGGATCTTAACTCCACAAACCGTCTTCATTACATTTCACACAAGGTTGCTCCTAGATCCCCCATAATACCAGCTCCTGGAAGAAAAACCCCTGGCCTTTTCCATGGGAAGACCACTACAAGAGAAGACTACCAACCCTGGAGCGTCTGTCGGCAAGGGCTTATTAGGAAAGAAGAGGGAATTCAAAAGCCCACAGGAAGATTTTCTAGTTTGACTACATTCAGATCTCATTACATACCACATCAGGCCAAGCCCCCTCAAAGTTTCAAACCTGTAGAGACTGTAGGCACTGCAGCTCCTTTTAAAGATGAGACTTTGTACCGCACTGAATACATTCCAAAGAAGAAAGCACCCTGCCCAGGACATCATCCCGCTGCTCTGGGTTATGTCTATGTAAACACAGATTCTCAGGGTCACCAGTTCTACCGCCAGGTGTCTCCAGAACCCTCCGAGTCCAACTGTGACCCTATTCCAGAGGAAGTACCTGGTGTGTCATAACATTTACATGCAATATTTCAAGCACCTTGGTAAAAAAATGGAAACCAACACGTTCATTTTTTCTTTAAATAACACTTTAACTAAAGCAAATTAAATACTGCAAATTTTGCTTTTAGAAGTTTGAAGAAAACCAAAGCCAAACCAAAGTTTATTACAAGACTAATAAAGACTGCCAAATGCTGAAGGAACACTACTCCCTACATGGCATCTGTCTTTTTTCTGATTGTACATTCTGCTTTCCTTGACTCCCCAGATTTCATCACGCTCTATCTCAAGCATATTTATCACATATTTAATTCTTTGAGATTTTCTGCAATCAAATAATTGTATTTGTGAAATAGCAAGTGCCTTTTGATGCCAAAATATTTTACAAAGTAAGCAAATAATGCTATTTATAACAATCTAAAAAATCAGTAATAATCTCAGTAATCTGTAAGGGTTTTTTCCTTTATATTTTATTATTGCTCAAATCACAAGATAGCCATGACACTTAGGCCTTTCTGAAAACCTGGGTTTAGCTTTAGTTATCAATACTTTAACTTCATTCAGATCTGAAGTGAGTATAAAGGTCCCAGTGTAACTTCTGGTAGCAATTAACAGGTGGTAACCTCACTCTTTTTCTGTACACATAGTGAAACCACTCAACCACCAAAGCAGGTCATTGCAGTCTGTTTCCTGATTTCCCTGATTGTGCTCTCTCATCCTTACTTCCAAAGGAAACAAAACTGGTGCACCTTGGACCCACTGACACACCAAGTGCATGTGTCCTCCCCAGCTGAATAATTTTTAAACCCAGTGTGCAAATTAAATCAAATCTCACAATGAGATTGCATTATTCCCTAAGGTAGATGGTGGGGAAGCAGAGAGAATCAGGATCAAAAATGTAACATCCACTGCAGTTTGATCCTGCTATCTGATTTTCAAAGGTAAACAGGCAATTATCACTGCCAGAGTTCACTGCTGAGGCAGTCTGAAGGGAAAAAGGGCAGAAAACTATGCAGGTGTAAGTAGAGATAACAGAAAATAGAGTAAACTCAGGTGAAAAAATAAATACCAGCTGAGATGCAGAAATCTGTAGGTAGCCTGGCTTCAGTCAGTCTGCTCTTGAAAGAATTGCTTGTTCCAAATACACAGAAACCAAATTTTTTACAGAAATGTTATATGAAATTGTTACGCTTCAGTATGAAATATTTCATATTTTCTCTATGTATCTTTAGCTGATTTAGAGAAACCAAGATGATTTCAGTTTTATTATGTTCATGATTTAAGCAAATCCTAATTAACAGTTCTATAATTAACTGTATTGTCATGCTCAATCACACTACTCCAGTGTGATTTTTTTCTCAATATTGCATATCTTGTACCCATTGGTGCAGAACAGTATTTGGTTCTGCAGAATCATGTGGCTGTACTTCATAAACACAGTCTCTTATCAAAGGGCTAAGATCAATGATGGGAACATTTTTAAAGCAGGTGCTTGGTCATATGAAAGCCAGAAAGCTGAACTGAGCAAAACAGCTGTGCACAAAAGCATTGCTTGAGAGGGACCCAGACATTATTAGAGCATCAGTCACTTTTACACAACTTTTGTCTTTGTACTGTGGTTTTGTAGCATCACTTACTCTGTTAATGAAATGGCAAATCCTTTTTACTTTTCTGTCTGATAATCATTTACCTCCCTCAGATTGTGAGTGAACAAGGATGATGTAAATCTGTGAGATTTTAAAAGCAGGACAGGAAAAAGTCCGATTCATTGTCATCTTTCTGTACCACAGAAAAAAAAATCCAAACACCTTTTTGAGTCATTCTCTGTCATGCCACAACTGAGGAAACAAAGCCAAAACTTTGCACAGTCAGACCTGCCCAGGTCTATATCCTATGCACAGTCCTGGTATCCCTTGAGCAGTTTACAGACCTCCCAATGCCCTCCAGCTCTCTTTTCCAGGGAGGGAGAAATGCAGTCTGAATCCATGAAGTCACGTGTGCCTGCATGTTCTGCTCAAAACGCCTCTTCTGCTGGGTCTGCAAGGGAGCACAGATGCTTTTTTAAATTTTCACAGCTGTTTTTTCAGTTCTGAAGTCACTTCCCTCCCTTAAATTATGGAAAGTCATTTGCTGCCACCTACCAGCACAGTACAAACATTTTGAGAGGAAGGGAAGTGGAGGGCATATTCAGATACATTTAACAGTTCCTCTGCAGATGTGTTTGAAGACTTTTTTTAGGGTGGAGGGGCATATTCCTTTTCATTTTGTCCTTAATGTTTTCCCCTAAGTTTAATAGTGAAAGAGAGAAGCCTTTATTACTTCACAATTGAAAAAGCCCCAACACACTGATTGTGCTTCCAGGAAAAGCATCAAATGATATTATAAACCTTCAGACACTATTCAATACCTGACGTCAACTTTTTCATGAGCAACAAATTACTGAAATGCAGACCAAATGAAGAGACAGCTGGAAAACTAATATTTTTCCAAAATAACAGCTGTTAAAAAAGCATTTTATGATGTCATGTTGAACCAAGATGTAAAAGCAGAAAAGTTATTCATGGATTCAGCTGCTATTCTAAGAGTGCTTTCTGTGCACTCTGCCATCCAGCAGCAGGCTCCACAGCACTGCTGTACAGAGCCTTTGCTTTTTTGAAACACTGCACAAAAGGAATGCAAAAGGAAAATTAAACCTTTGCCAATATTGCTATCTAGGATAACTCTGAAACACCACCATTGTATTGACAGACATTTATTTTCTACTTAATAAAATTTTTAAAGGCTTTTATTGTTCATACTGTTTCTTATTCTTTCTAAAGGCTATTTACACATAGTGGGTATTCTGAAAGAACTTCTTTTTCATGGAGGTATCCTCATCAGTCACTAAATATAAACCATGGAGCTGTTCTGTCAGATCTAAATGAACTCTGCTTGGTGAAGGCCCAGCAAAGAAATGCAACTTTATTCCACCTTCTACAGCATCCTGATTCTAGATTTCAGTGAATCAGAGCTGACTTACTTGGATTTTGGCAATTATCTTCCCACTTTTTCAGTCAGGTTACATCTATGTTGTCTCTTAAGAGCAGTGCAAAGCAGACTGCAGTGAAGATGACACTATATCTGATAGACTGTTAAAAATAAGAACTAATCTGAGGCTTAGAAAAAAATCCCAGAATTACAAGTAGGTTGGAAAAACAATAAAGAATGAAAGCACAGTTACGATGCAAATCATGGTAATAAACAATCTCAGGGTAATCACAGTATTGAATAATCAAACTATACTTTATTTCAGAAATATCAAAACTACGTTCAAGAAGCTAAAATCTTCAGTTACTGGAGAAGCAATAAAATAATCTACAGAGGAATGTCATGCCAGTTGCAATCACAAACATTTACAGCACTGCTTCGGTATAGCATGCATACTTAACCAAAGTCAACGCAACAAAAATGCTATGTGTTAACATTTGAAAACTTTAAATATAAAGGGAAAACATGAATAAGAAATTTTGGTAATAAGAAAAAATATATGTCCAAAAATCTTTATTAAACACTGTACAAAAAAAAATATTGCACTTTTAAATCAGACAATAAATATCTACAAAAGTATCTTACAAATGTTTAATTTAACAAACTGCTTAAACAATCAAGACCCATTGCTGATTAAAAAGGTAATGATCAGGAATATCCTCTCCTTGCAGTCCACCCTAAACATTTTCTATACAGTAGTGCTACCCTAACTGTCAGTGATGCAAACCCTCTGTGCAGGAGGGCCGTGTCTGAACTGCCCCAGGGCACACAGCTCAGAGATGGAACACCAGAGCCAAGTCAAAGCAAGCATTCAGGCCTCCAATATGAGCAGGAGCTGGGGAACTACAAAAGAAAAAAACATCTATTTTCTGCCTCCCATGGGGTCCTCTCTGCTTAAAGCCCTAATCAGACAATCTGCAATATGGAAGATAATTTACCCAGGAATATCATGATAAGAATTTATCAACTTGCAAATGTCTCAGATGGTTAATGGTGGCGATGGAAAAATCATCTTGATGGAAAAATGCTCAAAACAGATTGCTTGCACTTGTCTATCTCCACAATTAATAATGCTTCCTTGGACATTTTTCCCCATTAATGGAGAAAAATAGAATGATTATTCAAGACAAGAAATCTGACAGTCATTTTGGCCAGTTACTGGCTCCTCATTTGACTTGATGTGCAAGAGAACAGCGCTCACAAAAGTCTGTTCACAGCTCTGACAAGGAAGCTTCTGTCTAATTTAGTATCAGTACGAAAGTATGATCATGCCAGAACTTTGATTGTACTTCAGAGACTGGAATTAGAATAGAAACAATAAAAAATGACACCTCATTTATTCAAGAGATCTATTGCTGCTTTAAAAATTGTACTAGGATCTATAGTGTCTTATTGCATACACATAAATACGAGCAGGAAAAATTCAATGTACTTCTGTGTATCCATCTGAGAGCTAGTATCTGTAATGCACATCCTGTGAGATCAACCCTTAAGCTCAAATTGTTTATGAAAATGAAGCTGCTGCCAAAATTTTACAGCTACAAACCACAGCTTCTATAAATTTAAAAGTGGTGTTAAATATGATGAAAAAAAAACCAAACCAAAATCCTGGGAGTCAATAGTTGCTGCATTTCAAAAATTTTTCAAAGTACTTTTGTGACTCTTCTTCATAAATTAAGGACAGTAACCACTATTTGCCACTTTTAGGTAATGCTTTTTTCCCTGATAAAATTGTAAAATGACAGCCTGCAAAATTTTACAGATGATATGGCATGATATTATCTTGCTAATCTAGACATGTTTAAAATATTAGAAGTTCCACTGCAAAGAATGAGAAATGAAAGCTCCCAGAAACACCACCTTATCCAGCACATCAATCCACAATACTGTGTTTTCATTAGCCCCACGTTGCCATTTAACTGTTACAACTAAAGACTCGTTTACAAGGATATGCTTCGAGCAGGTTAGCTTAATGAACCTCTCTTCTCATCTCTTCACTGCAGCATCATGAACTTGCCAGAGAGGACTTACATTTCTTGACATGATTGACAACATCTTTGTTTGTAGGTGTCTATCAAGCATAACTTTAGTTGCTTTACAAATGTACAGTAGTGAGTTGTATCCTTGCATTCGCCTTCTGAAAAATACATTTAAACATTACAAGGCTTTAATATGAGCAAAAGAGAAATAGCAGAACTTGCCATAGTAATTGTAAACAACTGATGGGTTCCTGCTAGCTTTGTAATTATTTTAGTGTGCATTTCTGGCAGCAGTGGATTCGAAGCCAAACAAGGTCACAAGTAAGAGGTGTGATCTCACTGCATTCATTTACTCATTGTCTGTTTCAGAACACGACCCCATCCTGGAGGCATTAACAGCTCGCTCAGAGACTTTTGAGTCACAACTGGCACAGATATGTAGGGAAGTTTGCAAAAAACTTCCTAAATATCCTGTTTCTAAAAGTGCTTTTGAGGCTTTAATATCAAACTGGCCTACTTAGAGAAAAGAAACCCCAGGATTACGAAGTGCTCCTTGGAGAGGATAGTTTTACCTTTGATGTACAATCAAATGCTTGTAGAATCAATAGTGTACAACTGTGAGTCACTTTCTAATATAACTGCTACAAACCATTACTATGCTCATATTTAAATAAACATTTACATACTGCCACAGGATGTGACATTGCAGTGTTGCCAGGTCGCTGGTCTCTTCCTCCCTGCGCACAGCTGCTTGGCCACGGGTCTGTTGCTCTGCCGCTGCAGGCAGGACACTCGTCTGGACTGGAACCCACTGCCACAGCCCACACTGCAGGGCCTCCAGGGGCCTGTCCGCCAGTACACGTCACACACCTCTGAGGAACAGTTCCTTCTCACAGGAGGGCTGTGCAGGGAAATAAATGTTTAATGTTCAGTGTCTGCTTTTGTGCTAAACCCCTGCTCACAGAACGACAGAACCGATCAGCCCCCACAGCCCTGCTCAGAGCACAGCCACCTAGACCGGGATCCTCAAGATTGTCTCTGGTTGTGTTTTGAATATTTCCAAAGATGGAGAGTCCCCAGCTTTTTGGGTAACTTGTTCCATTTTTTCTTATATTTAGGTTGAATTCCCTTTATTTAATTTTGTGCTCACTCATCGTGCTTTCTCACTCATACAAAAACATGAGCTTCTTCAAACCAGTTTCTTAACCCTGGAATAGAAAAGGTATTTTATCTCTAAGAAAACTTAACTGACCCTGAAACACTGCATACTGGATGAACTCTTAGTTCTTCAGGCATAAATTCTCCTGGGTTCCTGCATCCATCCAGTCTCCACAAAGGGATGGCTGTCTCTACCTCCTTTCCTTTGTTTGACACAAAAGAATTTGCCTACTTGTACTGCAGTGACAATTGTGTACCTTCAATTTGATCACCTAAGGAATCTAACTTGTAACTTCTTCAAACTGTTTACCTCTTTCTTTCATCACAAGAGGAGTTTGGCACCAAAGACCCGTTCTGCAGCTGACACACAAACTGGCGCTGCTGTGACCCTGCAGGGCGGCCTGCACAGCGCCCGGAACACTGGAAATTGGGAGAAAAGGGTGAGGGAGAGAAACAGAAACAGCCAAGTTAGGAACAACAGAATTACCCCCCTAGGGAGTTACCCAGCTACACAGCCCAGCCACCATTTTTGCATCTTGCCTTCTTCCTCAGTTTGGGTAAGGCCTGCACATCTGTGGTTCTCTGGGTGCAGTTTTGCCAAGACACTGACTTTCCTGCCTGTTCCTAAAGCTAAATCCATTGTCTTCTCTCATCATGCCACATCCCTACTGCTACAAAATTCTTTCTGTAACTCTGACCATTACAAACTTGCCTTGCTAAAATCCGTATTGGGAGTGCAGCAATAGAAATTCTAATTAATTACTTTGCATATTAAACAGTAAACACTGTGTTAATAACTATATAAATCTTATCAATGTGAACAAAAGTTTACTGTGTGAAGGAAGAAGCATAGAAAATACAGGAAAACAAGAGTGCATTAAACACTGGCAACTGCTGTTGAAGCACATTCATGTATCTTTTTGGGGGGACTTCACAAGTACAGCTATGCAAACTGTGTACTAATATGACTGCAATAAAAACAATAAACTAGCTTGGAAAATATAATACATCGTAATGGCTTAGCTTATAAAACACACTGAAGCTAATACTCCTTGTCTTCAACAAACAAAAGCTGCTCAGAGAGCATAAAATGAAAGAACACCTTACAAAATTGGCTGGTCTGAAAGGTACCTACAGCCACAGAGCTCCTCCCTTGTGTAAGAGGACAGATGTCCAGCCACAAGAGGACAGGTGTCCAGCCAGTCCAGGCACACTGACACTGCCCCACTTTTATACCATAAGGAGACTGCAGGAAGGAGATGCTGTAACCTACCTGTGCTTTTGCCTGAGCTGACCCCGGTGGACAGGAGTGCCCTGTGCAGGGTTTCCTGCCCACTGGCCTGTCCCTGTGTGTGCAGGCCCCTGGCTGCAGGGCCAGCACGCTGCCGTTGCCTGTGGCTTGGTGGCACCACAGGTGCCGCTGGCGGAATCCGCTGCCGCACGGCGCAGAGCACTCGGACCACGGACCAGCCACCCACCTGCAGGGGCACAGACACATTTATAGCAGTGACTGCAGTCCTGCTGGGAGCTGGCAGCAACTGCCTGCAAAGAGAATGCAAAAGAACCTGTCCTTGCAAGTTTTAGATGTGAGAACCCTTAGAATCAGCTTCTTTGCTTGAACGTGGTTAACTGATGAGAGCAGATTTGCTAACAGAGGTTACACTGCTTGTTACCAGAATCTATTACCAGGTGAGCCCTACAGCCCTGCTGGATGTGACATTCCAGGAGGAAGGGGAGTGCACTTTTCCTTTACTTGTAAAATGGATAGTGCCAATTTAGTTGGTACTAAACTGACAGCTGCCATAACTCATCTAAATTTATTACATTGAGATCTCACCAGACAACAGCTCAAGCAGAACGTGTCACTTATTGATTAGAAGTTGCAAATATTTAGTCTGTCTTGGCAGCTAGGAACAATACTGGGGAGACAGCAGGTGGTAATACAATCAAATTGATTTGCTCTTTGCATAAATCTAGGCTAGAAGTGTAAAATGGACTTTATGTGTACCACAACAGTGATAACAGAGAAAAAAAATTCTATTTTCTTCAGCAATTAGTTAATTTTCTTATAGTCAAACAGCTTATAGCCATTCAAGGAAGATTAATCTTTACACTCCGCACAGTCTTTTCTTTTTCTCCCTTTTAAAGCTCAAGTTCTTTTGCAAACATTTGGTGCAGTGCAAGCACAGCAAAGCACAAGTTAAGTGTATACTCAAGCCCTTATATTTGCTAAGTGTACCTCTCCACTGTGAGGGAGAGAAGTGATTAAACACATGCAAAATGCTTTAAATAATTAAGGTCCCATGCCACTGACTGTATATCTAAAGCCTTTATAATTCTATGGACTTTCTAAAGAGCTGCCTTGAGATGAGAAGGTTGTGCAGAAATCAGTAAGTGGGAAAATGGGAAGGGAAGTCTGGACATTTTGCACTTCCCTCCCAGGTCAGTAATCACAGGGAAGGAGAGAGGTTAGAGGCACCAAGAACCAGACACAGTGCTATTTTCCAGGCATCTGGGATGCTCTTCCTGTATAGAAAGCATGGAATATCTCATAAAAGAAAACCAATTTTTATGTTAGCATAAACATATGGTTCAAGGCAGAGTTAATTACATTAGTATACACACAATTGCCTTCCACTGGTGATTACATAAAGCCAAATTAAAAGCAGAACAAATCTAAGCATTTAAAAAGACAATTCAGTTCCCATTCTCTTTAGCCATATGAAATAACTGGTTTGTTTAGTTTGTGAATACTCCAGGGCCAGGGATAATCAGATTATTTAGTCATGCCCTGCAATCCACTGAAAGGCATGACCTTGCTCAGAGGAGCCCCAGGACCTCTTGTACCCTCCTGTCATCTGCTCCAAATGCTGGAGCTGAACAGGGAAACCTGCCACTGAAGCTGTGTTTCAAACTATTAGTTTGATTTCAGTATTTTTCTACTGGCAGAATGTTTGCTTTCTCTGGGCTGGCTGGAGTTCAGGCTCACAATTTAAGATGATCTGGTTTTTTGGCTGCTAATGATGAAATATAAACAACTTCTGATACATATCTGTTGCTGTGTTTTGTGCATTTAGAACAGAATTTAGAACATACTGGCATGATGCACTCTCACAATGTCAGCTAAGGTCTTAACACGTCCCTGCCAACATTTTCCAGGGAGGGACAACTCCAAAGTGTGTATATCCCTCACAGATTTTTGCTGATAGCAATGGCCAATTCTTTAAAGCACGAAAAAGCACTTGTTTTGATGATCCTGTGGGGTTTCCTGTTGAAAACCTGGAGAAACACCCTGTTGAGCTGGAATGCTCAGTGCAGATCCAATAGTCCAGTTTTGGCCTTTGGAATCAGATGTTGTGATACACTTGTCTGTGATGTAAATATTTTCAGCCCCATGATCCCCAGCTGAACCAGTGAGAAAACTGGCAGGGAAGGACACTGAAGGAGCACTGTAGTGAGGGGCATTAGAGAGAAATGAGGCATTCCACAGAAAACATCCTCCTCAGAGCTCTGCTGGCACAAAGGAGAGCAGGGGAACACAGAGTCGTCCTGGCCACTCTAAACACAAGTTTTCCCTCTGGGGTGGCACAGATTCCACAAAACTGCACATCCCAGTGTCTCAGAGAGATCTCCAGTTTAGCTTCTGAGGTGTGGCAGCAGCAAGAATTGCTACAGCAGCATGGAGACACGCTCAGGTCTTATTTATTCAGCTGAATCAAGCATTTCCCTACTTGCTTGTGATCCATTTCCACATCTCTCATGCTTTAAGGCTCATGATGAAATAAACCCCACATTTCACACTCAGAGCATAAACACAAAAACAATTTCATGAGGTGGTTGAGTGCATTTTAATACCCAAAGAGCACATGGAAATAGAGCAGAAGGGAGTTTACCTAGGAGGGCAGTCCTCTGTGTTGCAGGGCTGGTAAATAACCACTGGCTTTTGCAGCTCTCTGCATTGTGACTCATTCACTTTCTGCCTCTCTGTGTTCAGGCACTGCAGGCTCCTGGAGCGGGTTCCTGAGTGCCCACAGGTGGCAGAGCAAGGACTCCACTCAGCGTATTCCCAGGTGTAATCTAAGAAACACAATTGGAAGCAGTGTGAGAGAGGCACTGTGCATTGTAGCTGTGTCAAAGTTTGACTGATTTGGCTGGATAGACACCACATCCTCTGTAGAAAAGCAAATATTTCAGCACTGTGAAAAGGGACCCTGAGCCAAAGCAGAATTTGGTTCTACTCAGCTCCCCCTCAAGTTCAGCCCTTCCCCATGAGCATGAAGCCCTCTAGAAGGCAAATGAGATCAGAACATGAAGGGTAGAAGGTGGCTCACAGTAGGAACTGATGAGCTTCCTTTAAAACTTTCATAACATTTTTATACAACGAGCATTAAAAAGAGGAAATTGTAAATCAGGCTCTCTGGGTTTCCTGCTGTTCTACAGCAAGTTTGTCCTGAAGAAAACTCATCTTACTCCAGACACCTCACATAATTTTAGGACTTAAGAAAATCCTGTCCTAAACTATAGAGAAGTATTTAATGTAAAAATAATTTGCCACTGAGGCATCTGGCAAGATGAAAAAGGAATTTGTTTTAAAGAGCGTTTTATATTAAAAACCGATCACCTCTAACAATTACTGCCTTTATATTTAGTCAAAATTCCACACTTACCCCTTCCTCCACAATTTTTTTTTGACACTTGGTAAAAGATGAAGTACTATGCAATGTTGACAGATTTTTATGTGATCACAGAAGGAGTCAGGTTTTTCTATAATAACCAAGAATAATTGATAGCTACCAGCTGTGTCCACAGGCTCACTTTTGCAGCACATAATGAATTCTTTAACTTATTGTTTTTCAATGTTTCCTTATTACTTCTGGATTTCTTAAAATAATACAAAAGGGCCTTTTTCAAAGTAGAAATAGTTAAATTTACTGACTGCAGCTATGATGGAGAGACTGTATTGTTTGTTTAACTAGGATGACACTGCTCAGAAGTGCCCTCAAAATGCCTACTGTGCAAAAACCACCGAGGGAGCTTTTACAGCCCCACAAGTGCAAGGCTATGGCAGTGATGAAACATTTACAGAAGTGCCAATCAGAGCTGAGGCTCAGAACCAGAAAATGGAATCACCCCCAAATACAACCCAATCTGACTGGAGAGGGGCTTGGGCAACCAAATGCAGCCCAGTTGAACACTGCAATTCAAAAACTGGCAGAAATTCTAACTGTAATGAGATCTCAATTAGCATCTAGGGCTGGACCTAGATTTTGAAAAATTCTATTAGGGTATTTTCTGATTTACATTTGATTTTTAAAAACAAATCATAGATTGATCTCAGACACATCTCAGTAAGATTCCTTTGGAAATGTAACTTCCTTCATAACCCCAGAACCATCCCCACCCATGAAGAGTCACTGAGAACCCTCATACAGAGTACAGGGGATCTGATCCTACTGCCTGAGTCCCTTGCACATCAGTCATAAGCCAAATCAAACTGACAGGTGAAGAGATGAAACACACAGAAAAGCTGACAGTGTCAACAGATGCTTGTTTTTAAGTCAGAGGTCCTAATTATAATTGGGTTTTTAAAAAGAGAACACAATTATTTTCTAAACACTTAAAATATTCAAAACCTGACAAAATGTTTGCAGATACAGCTGATTGTCCTGCTGGTGCCTATGTAAGGTTCTCTTCAAATTCATAGATTTTGAAATTCAGTTGCACATTTTATAACCTACTGATAGAAATTTGGTTTTGTGCAAGTGCTTTATGCTGGGGAACCTTACAAGACATTCTTGAGAATTTCACATGGAAATCTATGAGTGTGAAATGTGATCTGGTACATTGATGTGGTTAAGGGTGTCTGCAGTAAGATCACTACCATATTAATTGTAATGATGCTGGAATATGGCAATTACATTAAAAATATTTTTATTATGGTGAAGAGATTTCCAAACCTGACCTCAAAATCAGTTTTATTTCAGTTTGGTGGGCTACCATGGAGAAGTTTGTTGAAGGGCACATTGATAAAACCTGCCTGATTTAAAACTGTTTAAGCAGAAAGACATTCTCTCAGCTTCTCAGATACACAGACAAGCAAGAAGAACCCCTACATGATATTTGGATACACATTAATTGCCATATCCAACTTTGAGTATTGAGTGAAATAAGGCCATTCCCATATGTGAAGCTAAACATGTATTTCTGAATTACTTTCAACACAGAAAAGCAGGTTAGTTATCAGGAAAGTCTTTACAGAGCGAAAGAAGATAATTTGAAATTCAAGAATTTGTCATATAATTTTCAACAAACCTTCCTTCTTGACATTTACCCAAACTGACATTAGTTTTGCACTAGCTGAAGTCCGACATTGGAATTGTCCAGCAAATTGACCAGAGCTGGTGTTCACCTCTAGGATACGACCCCCAAGCAGGGTTTGGTATTCCAAGGTCTTAACTTCCTCAAGTGGACTGTCTCCAAAGAGCCACTGGACTGTATTTCTGTGACTGGGCAGCACTGGGCAACCTAAAAATCAACAGCATTTTAGCAGGTTTTTCTCAACACACTGAAATGTTTGTGAGCAAGTATGAGTGTGTGATTCTACTTAAAGGACATTACCATCCCAAATAAAAACAAGAATATGCATATACCCACTGAAGCACAAGCTATGGCCCCAGATCCTGACTGCCCCTTGAAGGGAATGAGCTCTGTAAAGTGATGTGTACTCACCACACTTCATAATTTCCCTTTCAGAAAGTTCTTATAAACTTAACTTCTACAGGAACGAAGTGGAAGGGTGGAACAATGATTTAAATGGAATGAAGATTTCATCCCAGACTCTACAATATGCAAATAGGTGTGTAATTAAAGGATTTCTATCTGTTTGGGGAAGGAGCCATAAACACCTTAAATGAAATTGCTGCACTTTCACTCCACAGGCACAGGCAGGGATGGAAACAGAGATATTCATTTAGACTGGAGAAAAACACAAACATTCCAGAGCCCAGCTGAATCCCTTCCATTTTTTCAAGTGAAGCTCAAAGAGTAATTACCTGGCTTTAGTGCCAGGGTGAGTCACATCACAATGTCTTAAGGGGAGGTATTTTAAAATATTTTTTGAAAAGTCAAATAAAAAAAACCCTGTTGTGTTTTAACCTAAGGCTTCCTCCCTGGTAACTGAGAGCTGAGCCCAAGTTGAGAAACCCAGGTGGTCACCAAACCTCGACTCTTGGGAGCTGCTTTTTCCATGGGACCCCCTCCATTTTAATAAAATTAATAAATAATATTAATGAAAAAGCAGAAAAGACAACAGACCTATTCTTAGTGGATCTCCAGGTACCACACTGACATTTGTACCAATCCCAGATGCCATCAGGACACGCTTTCTTCTGCTTCCCTTCAATAACTGAGTGGTATTCTCTGTAAGTCTTTGTTCTGTAACACAATGCATCTCTTCTGAGCAAGAATTAAATCATGATGCCAAAAAACCATTTAATATCAAAATATCCAGCATGCCAGTTTTGAAGCAGAAGAATAGTAGCAGTTTGTAATTCTTTAGGATCAACTTTATTTATGCAGTTAAATTATCTGTCTAAGAAATAAACTTAGGTATGTGTACAGGGAAACAGAAATTATTTAGATTTATGCAAGTTTCTGAATTAATCAATAAATGTATTAAATTTATTAGAATAACAGGCCTGTAACACTTAGTGTAAAAACAAGATTTACAGGATGTATTTCCTGTTTTCATGACAATGTTATTTATTATTTCATTGCATGCAGAAATTGTAAGAAAAATAATTCCCTCAGTGGAATCTGGCCAATTCCTCTGTTCCATTAGATGGAATTATGACAAAGTGTTACAACAGAAAAAAGAAGAACATCTTTTAAAATCTCATTATGCACAGAGATAGCCTAATGAATGCAGAGTCAAATGCCCATCACTATAGCAACTCCTCCTTTTTATCACATGCCAGCAGAAAAAGTGCCAACAATGTGGGCAATCTGTCAGTAACACACAGTTCTTACCACTCAGTCAACATTTCTGTTTTAATGAATGTACATAACATCTATGACTCTCCCTCCAGAAGGGTTTAAATCTTCTGCTATACTCTAACTTCTCTGGGTCATTTTACATTGGCTCAACATTTCTCCTCAGTGTGCAATTTCTGTGCAAAGCCTCCTGCCTGTCTGTAAACACCAGGATGAAAAAAGTCTCCACAAAACCACAGTGAGGCCAGTTCCACAGGCACAGGACTGGCTGCCTTGTCAGCCCTAGGAAGTTTTGTTGGAAAGGCTGCTCAGACTTTGTGCTACTGCTGGTCAGGCAGCAAATGCTGCAGCCAAGCCAAAAAGCTGATGGGATGTTTCAGACAACACTGAGCCAGTGCAATCTGCAAGTCCTGACAGCAGAAGTCCTCCCATTTCATTGCAGTCTTGCACAGCCAAAAACTTGCAGAATTTGGCCCCCTCCTATCCACTCCAGATTTATTTAAACCAATGTCACATAACCAGGAAGAGAAACAACATTTTGACTCTTGTGAGCAATCCTCCAGTCACGTCATTGTAATTATATTCCTCTGGAACATCTGAAGTTCTGATGTACTCCAGGAAAGCTGAAACCAGGCAGGCAGCTTCAGTCTGCTCCCATCCTCACACAGACACTCCCATTACTGCTTTGGAGCATCCTCCTCAGCCAAACATCCACCACCTGCCCCAGGTGTGTGCCCAAGAAAGGGAGCTTTGCAGCAGGACTGGTCACAGGGAGCTGTGCTGCACTTGGCACAGGGCTGAGAAAGCTCAACTCTAGAGCCAAATGATCCATTGACTGCAGTGGAGTGCAAGGAGTGATTGTGTTATACAGAATTACATTATTAATCTACTCACAGGAGAGGTATTTACATGGGGTTTATTCTTTACGTTTTCTATTCTGAGAGTTAGAAGTGCAGAATTTTTTTTCCAATTCCCTACATCTTATTGGCCTCTGTAATTAATAAAAACCAAACACCAAACCCCAAAACCAGCCTTTGCTTTCATCTTCCTGCATTGCCCTGAAGATTTTCTGAATACTCCATCCTGCCCTGTCTCTCTAGTTAGGAGCACTGGGCACACTGTTACATGACAGTGGATTTAGTTCCTAATGTGTCAGCTGGTTTCAGGGCTGATTATTTCTTGCCTGGAAGCAAGAAGATGGAACAACCCTGAAGTCATGAGTCAAATCATCTGTACATAGATGCACATTACAGGAAACACAAAATAGAGAACAGATCCCAGGGAGTCAGACACAGTCAAAACCTCTAAATTTCTAATAAAGTCTTAAATATTTCCCTCAACTCTTTTATTGCTAAACTTTGATTATAAAGTGGCTGACTGTTGTTATCAGTAAGGAATTCCCATTTAGCACTTACCAGTTATGTGGAGAACAGATGCAGCCTCAGCTTTTCCAAGAGCATTAGTTGCTCTGCAAGTGTATGTTCCTGCATCTCCATAGGAAACATTCCTCAGAAATAAAGAGCCATTCAAAACCAAGAAAGAATTGATTTGTAAAACGCCTTTCCTCTTCAGCCATGTTACATTTGGTTTGGGAACACCTTTAAAATGAAAATAATTAAAACATTTATTGTGAGAGATAAGCCATGGGGTTTAGATTGCTACCTGCTACCATGGCATCCAAGAATCCTGAGTTCCTTTGTCATTTCACAGAGTGTGAAAACCAAAGTTACAACACTGCAGTGAAACAAGCAGTTTTACCTCACCAGCAAACCTCTCAGTTGTGAGCCCTATCAATAATTCAGTATCTCACTAAGAATAAAGATCACAGGAGGTTAAGTACTGCAAGCCCAGCTCAAATACAGCTTTACAGACTGCTTCCAGTCCTACTACAGCAATGTGCTCACTGCTGAAGGATGTGAGACCACTAAACCCAGTCAGGACCAGTCCATGCAAGGATCTGCACAGTGCCTTTTCATTCAACCTGCCTCCCACAAGGAAGGAAAGACAGAAGGGATGAAGGAAGATTACATTTTTTATCAAAAATTAAAAAAGAAAGAGGGGGGGGCAACAATATTTCTCTTGAAGAGAAAAAGTAGATTAGAAAATATATGTGGCCAATTTATGCTGAAACACTTGTGACAACTTCTCCAAGCTGCAGATGTGATCTGTAACTTGTAATGACAGAGTGTGAAGGGAAGGCAATAGAAAGAGCCATTAATAAAGAAAAAAGGGGCTCTCTTGTTAAGCAATCTCAGTTACTGTGGTACAGAAGCCAAAGGTCTATCATCATTCCTGCTATAGTGCTTGAACTCTGAGAGCCTCAGCTCTTGCAGATAACTTGTCATTTTCAATTTTAATCAATAAATTGCTCTGAATGCTTATTTTTAATGAAATTATTTTTCCACTGGCACACTACCAGTGGGAAGATTTCTACTGTTTTATTTTCTTCAAACGTTTGCCTTTAAAAAGATATTCGCAAGTTGGCAAATCAGACACCTCATTGCTTGTGCTCTGGTTGAGCTGCTGCAGCAGAAATGCTCTTTCCAAGTTCCAAAGCCCTGGGGAAGTCACTGGGTAAGTTGGCATAAGTGGCACAGTGAGCAGCCACAAAGGTGCAGTGGTAGGACAAGACAGAGATGAGAAAAATCTTCCACCTGAGCCCTTTTTTTCACTAAATAAATTGGTGGGTGCTCACTGAGGCCTCCCCAGCCAGGTTCTGCTACAGGGGCTGACCCCAACGTGGGACATTTGGAAGCTCCAGCCCCAGTGAATGCTAATTCAGCCTCCTCTCCTCACAGATCATTGTGCAGTATTACTTTACAGATGATGTCTTCATGATGTGGATTGGCCTTTAGGAACAACTTTAACATTTCAATCACTGGCTTAGCACTTCCAATGCACACCTCAAGTTTTTCCTTTGCTGTAATAGGAACCAGACATACTTTTTGGAACCTGCAATTTCGCTGAAGGAAAAAGCTCCCCCCGCCATTTTGTCTAGAAAGGCAGTGCAGAGAAACACTCTGCATAATCACAGATTTTATTCTAGACAATTTAGCAGCTGTTCTGTGCCTTTAAATTCATGCAGAATTGTGTTTTACTGAATAAAGCTGCATAAAACACGATCTGCAGACCACAGTGATCCAAAAACCAGGTTGTTTTGCAAGATTCTAGAAGAAGCTTTATGCCACTTTGAAAAATCCATCTGGAATTAGGATGAGGTCTTGTTTTAAGGGTCTTTTTTCCATCTTACCCAGATTTCTGGCTAAAGTCTATCATTCTCAGACATTTTTCCTTTACAGTGTACTTTCCACAGCCATTCAGGCGTGGATACACACTCTGCAGATGGGCTCAGGAGGTGCTGTGAGGATCTGAGCTCTTCTACTCCAAGGCCCAGAGGTTTGCAGCCAGACTACCCTCACTGGCACCAAAACCCAGCAGGACAAGCAGAGCCAAAAAGAAGCCAGAAGCAGCACAGCTGAGATGGGACCGAAGTAAAAGGGTTTAAAGTCAAATTCCACAAAACACAAAAACATTTGGAATGGTTCAAATTTAAACTTTTAACCTGAGACTCTATCAAACATCAGCCCAATATCACCTCATGATAGTCCTCCCTCTGCTCTCATGTCAGCACTTAGAAATGTAGCTCATTCTCAGGATTTAACTAAAGTCAAATATTTTTCTTCCAAACGGTTTATATCCTAGAGCTATCCCAGAGAAATTGCCATGTCTCTACTCTTCTCCGTGTGTCTCATTCAGAGACATGTAGAGCCTTTTAAAATGTGAACTGGAGTTCAGTTTGCAGAAGACATCTGCAGAATAGCTTTGCCACTCATTTTAAGTTCAAAACTGGGTATCTGTCACACACCTTAAACTCAAGTTATAGCAAATGATTCCTCTTTCTTTCCTTCTTTCTCCAAAGAGCTGTATTTGCTTCTCTTTAGGGGAAACAAGCGAGCAATACCACACACACAAGTAAATCAGACCATTACTCAAGTGAGTAATGTGAGCAGAGCAACATAAATTGTAGGTCTGAGGAGAGGTGCAGACAGAGCCCTGCACCAGAGGCCAGCAGCCAGGCCAGCTGTCATGCACCAGCAGGCCAGCCCAGCCAGCTTAGGGGTGCTGGCACCTGCAGATAGGGAGTGTGTGAGGGGGCATCCATGGAAAACAATCAGTTAAATAGATCACCTTAAAAAAACACCCCCAATGTGTTAAAAACACCTGGGCATCACACACTGCTCTTTTCCAGCAGTGGGATACCCTCAGGGTGCACCCACAAAGGTGATCCTTGAGCAGTGGCAATAATCACAACACTCCTGCACTGTATTTTACCCCAAACTATTGAGAAGTAAGGTTTTTATCTAGGAGTTAATATCTGTTATGTGAACTGTGTGTTGAGCACCTCTGAGCTGGCCTCTTCACAACCATTTTGAGGAGCCTTCAAGATTTTGCATTTCATGGTTCCATTTCTTTTCCCAGCCTTTGTATTACAAGGAAACCAATTCACTGAGAGTGAGATTGGGAAATACTGGACTGTCTGCTCAAGAATAACTAGTGTTTGTAATCAAGCTCCTTCTGTGACCTTTTCACAGGCTTTTGGTTAGGTTGCCATTCAGAGAATTAAAGCAAATGCTCAGACTGAGTCCTAAGGAAAAAGGAAGATTGCTTAGAGAAGAGCTCAGGGATGTATTACATACTGGAGCAGAGGATGAAGAGAGGAGAAGAGAGAAGGACTCTGCAGCCAGGACACAGCTCTATGCCAGAAATCAAAGGCCTCTAACCCCTGCCTTTCAGAGGAACCAAAAACTGGAGGGCAAAAATGTGATAAAAAGCTTTCAGAGCTGGGCATCCAGAGAGACACAGTAGAGAAACCACTCAAAAGAAGGCTGATCATATCATGCTATCATATCTCCTAACAGACACCCTCAAAACAGGTTAAAGAAATAAAGCTGGAGAAAAAGACATCCTTATAGTCCAGCTCCTTCACATTCTTGGGCAAAGCAGCAAATGCATTTCAAGCTCTTCTGGACAGCTTCACTTTATCTGTATGTTCATATGGCCAGTGAAAAATCCTTTTCTGTTGTGTGTCTCATGAGAGACAGACCTCTTGTTTATATTTTCATTTCTGGAATTCCTATCAGGAAGAACTCTTACTGTTGGAGGACACTTAGAAAAACTAGTTTTAAGTGTGCATTTACTTTTTTGCTTAGGAGTACCTTGCATAAAAGTCCATCTCATGACCCACCACAGCCCCAGCATGCAGCCAGCATCAGCACATTCCAGGTGAAGACCCTTCCATCATGAAGATTTTCAGTGCCTCTCCTTTAGAAATCAGATTCCATATTTACTGCTCCCAAGATAAGATTTCCCTTCCCTTCCAGCACTGCACACTGAGCTGATTCTCCTCATCTAGGAGCTCTTGGGAGGGAGCAGGCAAAGCACACAATTCCCACATTCCTCTTGTGATGAGGCTTTTCCAGTTGCACTGTGAAAAGCACCAATTTTTCTACACAGAAACTGCAGGACAGAGTTCAAGCATACCATCAAAACCAAGAAAAAGCTCATTTGTTTCTCTCCTAGGCAAGTAGTTAAGGCCTAAAACCTCTATTATACCCTTAGAATTCATGTAAATAAAACTTTAAGAGTTTTAAGTAGTTTTCTTATCCAAGCAGAAATGAAACTAAGCAAAAATAAGCCAAACCCAAGTTGTTGGTTTCTTTCTTTTTTTTTTTCCCTTCCCTGAAAGGAGCTGAAATTACTCTTAAGCTTTGGGACATATTTGTAAGACTTCATGGAGGATTTTGTCCTGTGCATAATTTGAATTTTACTGCAGATGCTTGACTCTCTTTTACTTAAAGGTTGATTTACACAGGGGCTTTAAATGAACAAAAATAACTTTCACACTGTCTTCAAGAGCCTTTTTTCATCACAGAATTGTAGCAGGAACACTTAGAGCTGAATAATTCCTGCCTTGATCCCCAGACAGTAAGAAAAGGGGAAGGAGGAAGAGGGAAGGGATGGCCTGTAGCCACCTTTGTTTCCTTCCTACCCCATCCCAGCAGATGCAGCTGAGGATGAGCCCAAAGGAACCAACTCCCCCAAACTACCAAAGGCTCAGAGAGCAGCAAAGATCCCAGGGATTTAAGTGGGAGATCTATCCCTGCATCCAGATAGTAGCAGAATCAAGGTTATATCCTACAGCTCCAAGTCAGGAAATCTCTTAGGCATGAGACTAAATCCATCCCTATCAGGGAATGCAATTAAACACATCCTTAAAATTCAGGATGGCTTTAATTGTCCTCCATGAACAAAGATGCATTCCTGAACTCAGCTCTTCTTATTGTTAGGAAAACCTCGAAAATGCAAATCTTACTCTTGCAACGGATCTAAATCCTCTTAAAAAGTTCTTCTATAGACCTAAGTGGCTATAAAACTTTAAAATTAGTTTAATCTATTTTTCTGACCTCAAACACAGGTTATTTTCCACTAGCACTGGAGCAGCTCTACAATACTCAATGTTCCATGAAAAAAGTCATTTTCCACCATGAGTGGCCCTGGGACAGCAAATGTTATGGAAAAAAACTCTACCTCCGGATGGGACTGCAAAACACGTGTTTAAAAAAAGAGAAAAAAAGGAATCTGCACTATAGGGTGCCCTTAAAATATTCAGTGTTCAAAAACAAATTTCCTCCAACCTTGAAAGCCCTGTGAAATATTACACACCATAAAAACCTTGGCCTACTAACTACTTGCTCTAAAACATTGGATATGTCTTCAGAAATTTTTCCCCCAGCTCTGTAGAATCTCATAAAGTATTTCGAATTTCCCATTCAAGAGCAAGGCAGAACTGTGCTGGCACAAAGCACATTTTGCTGCACTTCACTAGAAGTTTACCTTATTTCAGAGGCTAAATTTGCATGTCAGAGGAAACAATTCTGGGTCAGCTGTATGCACAAAATTAATGTCATCTGATTATTATTTACCTTACACCCACTAACACCTCCAGTGCACTGAGCATAACCTACAAAGCAATTACTTCCCTGGTACACCTTGGTATTTTCTCCAGCAGAATTCTCAAACTGCCTTTATATTCATCTGAATTATGCCTGGGCAATCAACTTCTCGTGAACCCTAAACAGCCTAAACCTGCTGCTACTGAAATTATCCATATGAATCTCGCCAGCTTCACCAGGAGCAGCAGCGTGAGACATTTTGGCACTCGCTGTGACCCCCCTGCCCCCTGACACTGCCCCTTCTCTCACAGGGCTTCAAAGCCTCACCTCTCCTGCTTCCTACTGCAGCCCCTCTTCCCAGGTGGCAGCAGATCTGGCAGGATTTGGGTATTCTTACCAACATCTGGTGACCTCCTCAGAGGGGTTCCCGAAGCAAGACCCCTTCCCACCCCGCTCTGGCTGCAGCTCTGGCGGGTTCTGTTTAACTCTCTGGCTGTCAAAGAGAACTTAATCTTTTTTCCAGCTGTAGAAGTTTAAGGCTAATATTTTTCAAAATCAGGCATTTAAAATAAGGCAACTATATTTAGCAACTAATGACTGCTAGGCTGAATTCTGCAGTTGACCCCCAACAAAGACTCACTGGGTGTGCATTAGGGCACCTCCACAATTCAGCACTGTTAGCAGAGACTGCTTTGCCCAGCTGGTGTAATTACATTTTCACTTTACTGAATAACGCTGCTGCATCACCAGGCACCCAGACATTTATCATCATAAAGCAGATACATACATACAGACTTTGAAAATGTAATTTTATCAGAAATCAAAGCACTACACAAGAATTGCTATCCATAGTGGGACCTGAAGTCCACTGAGCTCTGCACTTTCTGTCCAGCAGTGGGCACCTGGGGATGTGCAGGCAGAGTACAAGAATCATGGCATTTATTGAATAACCCTTCCTCAACATACCTTTCTACCTTCCAGGACTAGAAGTAGCCTTTAGCTCATGCCTGTTTCCTCTATTGCTCTTCTAGCTCTACTATATCATTTTTGAGATGAGAGCAGCAAGTTGCAAACAGGACTCACCGCAGCTTTCAAGATTGGCCAATTTCTATGTTCTATTACTTTGTCCATTCCTGAGCCATTATTCTTGATTTGACAGCACCCAGAAATGTGCAGGTGTTCCATGGACCTGAGCACCATAACTGCACAGACCTTTCTCTGAGGGTCAGTCCTTCAGGCACAGCCACGTGCATTTCTCTGCCTTTAAGGTTATCTGTTCAAAATGTACATTTATTCTGCAGATACCAACTTTGAACAGCCTTTGAGCTCATCTAGCTTTCAAATGTTACTTGTGTGATCATCCTGCTGCAACTCCTCACAGGGAGTTTTAGGTACATTAGCCTTTATAAATCTTCATTCTTCACAGTTTTAGTCCACTAACTGATCATATTCCTTATAAAAGTGCTGAGCATCACAAATCCCAGAACAGCCTTTGGGAACCCTACTCTCTCTTCACTGTAAATTTAACTACTTGTTCCTTTCAGTCATTCAAGCAGGTGCTAACCACTGAGGTAACCTCTTCCCTTACATAAGTAGAGTTTGTTAAACTTTGCCTAGGCAACAGCATTTTGCAAAGGAAGTATTTGAAATTTTATCTTCCTCTAACACAATCCATCTTAACTCTTCCTGAATTAGGAATTTAAAGGAAATATATTTTCAAATTAGCAAAGCTGTGAGAGAAAAAATAACTCAGTGCTGTAGACAATTTCAATTTATTGATATCTCTCCCCTCCCTGAGGCTCTATATATATCAGAAAGTAGTGGAGGGCCTCAGGAATGTGTCTTAATAGAGACCTAGTAGGTACCAAAGGACACCCAACACGTGTTTGGATGAGGTTGCTTTGGACTACGTGGTCAGCCTTGCCTGGACCCTGGAGAGACTGCCCATCAGTACTGGCAGAGATCAGGTAGAGTGCCCAGGCACACCCTCCAGTTAAGTTACATCCAAAGGGATTCAGTTCTCAGGCTCCCAGAAAGTTACAAGACAAAGCACAATTAAGCTTTTGAAGTACATCTTTCAGCCCTTCATGCTTAAACCCAATCCAAACAAAAACTCTAATGAAGATGCACTTACTGTAAAAAGCATAAGAGCAAAAGATTTTCCTTCTATTACACTAATTATAAATACTGTCATTCCCTCATCATAAAATAAATTTGTATGTGCTCCTTTAAACTTTTGAAATCTAGTATTAATATCCTTCAGAACATACAAAAAACCCTAAAAGAAATGAAGAGCCAGAATCCTATGTATTAAAACTTCTATATTTCTTCACTGATGTCTTCTAAAGGGGTTAAGCATAGAAGACAAAGAACAGCATAACAGTTACATTTGGAATAGTGTGGGTAAATGAAGCAACAGATGGAAAATCAAAATCTTGATTTTTCTGGACCTGTTTCAAGTTCCAACACTGACAGCAAGTACTTGGTCCACCTTTGTGAAAATTCTGTGCAAAAAGATACAACAGGCTTTGTGTATTTCTCACAATTTTTTATCAGTCTGTTATTATTAGAGAGCCAAAAATGAACACAGGAATGCAGAATTTGGATGAAGGTGCAGATTCTACTTTTCAAGGCCTGTGTGCCAAGATATTTCAGAGCTGCAAAGTGAAGTGTAAACAACCTCAGCTCAGCGTGTGTCACTTCCCTGCTCCCACCAGCAAGGGGCAGACAACGCACATTTTATTCGAATTTCCACTTTCCCCTCTATTTTACTTCAGCTTCGAGCTTTCAAAGTTTTCACAATAAATGGAGTCTGACAGTTTTAGTTTATTTTAGCAATAATCACAAGACGGTTTTTTTCTGCAAATACAATAAATGTTATCCAAGAGCAATTTGGAGCAATCAGTATTGATATTTATACCATGTGTGTTGATTGGAAAGCTCTTGGCTGTAAGAATGGAATATGAATCTATCCAGAATGTATGAATATCTTCTAACATATGCTCGGGTGGGAACTATAAAAGTGAATTTATTATAATTAGTGGAAAAATAGTCTTGTTATAAAATCAAAAGAGAAAAGAAAGAGATACCATCAGTTTGTACAGTTCAGCTAACTTTTCTTAATCTGCCCTTTGATGCTCTTCTGTTTATTAGGATACACTGGTCTTCAGCGATTCAAAGGGCTTTTTCAATCTCAACATGATTTTTGGAGTGTGAGAGAAAAGCTTTCAAAAGGATAAAAGAACCAAATCAGTAATAATTAAAAGGAGAAAAAAACCCACCAAACTTGTACCCAAAAGGCCAACACTACACAGAACATTAAACTTTACATCTTCAATAGGTCAATTTCTTTGCAGAAGAAACTATGGATTGAACAAGTCTAAAAACATATTTAAGGTTATTCATTCTACAGGAAAAAAAACTCCTCAGAGGTCACTGCAGCAAGAAATTTAAAAGTAATTTAAGAATTCTGCTACTGACATGGCACTAATGCTCTTCATGCACATGGACACTTTACTCATTAGGTGGTTGTTCTTGTGAAGAACTATTCTGTGGGCTATCAGGAGCCCCAGAGACCAGATGTGACCCCAGTGAGAAATCTGCAGGAGTTATGTCTGTGCAGAAGGATCCTGAACAAGCTCCTGGCAGAAGACAAAGACTCCTGCAGTGATGTTTCACTCAGTGAAACTCACAGGGCAAACACATCCTCTGCTGAGGCATCAGGAGGAAGGGCAGCGAGGCAGAGGTGCTGCAGGTCCAGCCAAGGTCCCCCTGCCTCTGCAAGAAGGGCTCTGCCATCACTTCTCTCACAGGTTACTTGGAGATGCCCAGCTGACAGACACGCTGGATCACTGTCTGATGGCACTCTGACTCAGATACACCTTGCAAGGATTGCCCATGGGCTATTACTCCACAGATGCAAGAGAGCATTCCTGAAAATCAGCTTGTCAGGCAGTGGCAAAAGGACCCTTGCAGATTCACACTGCCTGTTTGTAGGAATGGGAACCATTTGTTACAGCTTTTGGAGTGCATGGAAATATTAGTATTTTTTCCTGATTCAAACTCGTTTGTCTGATTATTTACATCATCTTTTATCAGCATTCATGATAAAGTTCTTATCCTCCTGCACTGCAAATGGACATATTTTTGGGTCCCACCTATCAGACAAATGTATCAGCATAAGGTGCTATTAAATTCAATCTTCCTAAGTCAGTGGTTTATTACTTTCCATTAAGGAAAGGAGAACAGGAAAACTCTGCTTACATCATTGCAAAAGTTTTTCTGTTTCTAGACTTAGTGACATTTTAAGACATGCAAGCCCTATTTTATTCACAAACAGTAATACTTACTTCCTTGGCAATGACAGGAAATAAAGCAATTAGATAAATCATTTTCTAAGTCAACACTGGTGTCTCAGCATAACTAAAGTTTGGCTCACCAATATATACAATTCTAAAGCATTTGGAAATCTACAGTCCCATGTGAAAATATTAATTTATATTTAAATTGCTAACTGCTTACCCATCCTAACAATATTAATATTAACAGTGTGACATGAACTCTCTGCTGAATTTGAGATGTAGGTCAGTTATACATGGAGTTGCCAAGCTATAGTTGGAAAATATTACTTCATCAAAGAATTAGCCTTGGTACAACAGTGAATAGCAGAGCCACATGTCCTAATATATGTCAGCCTGGCGCCACTATTGTATGCAGAGCTATTTGCATATATATATTTCTATCACTACCCTGGTTCAGTATCAACACCCTCTGATATGCATTTCCCAGCACATAAATGTGAGCAGCAAACTGGCTGCTCTGAGGTCGCTCTTTGTGCTCACTTGTGAGGTTTGTGGTTATTTGCACTTTCACACATCATCTTCACAAAAGGCTGAGCTCAGCTTATTAAATGTTTGACAGAATGTCACTGCTGTGACTGAAATCTTACACTTGAAACTGCATGGAGAGCAGTGGTAACATTAAAAAGAAAATAACTACCTTTCCAGCAAAGGGCTAAAAAATAAAATGAAGCAGTGAACTGCTGCATGTTAATTCTGATTAACACTATTCCTTCCTCCACAGATGCTGAGCTAGAAAATATCTGTATTCTCTCATAGCTCAGCTCTTTTCTTTGTTTCCTCACTGCAGCTGCAGACTGATGGATCTAAAAGGTAAGTTTACTTCACTATCAGGTTTAAAGTTCTATTAGGCTGTAGCTGGAGATTTCATTTTCAGTTTTAACAACAGTCTAGACAGATGTGCATCTCCAACAGGGGTAAGGAAAGCTCTTTGATGAGCAAGTCAGCTGCCCACGCTCGCTGTTACAGCAAGATGGCCCTGCACACTGGTGGGCTTTAATAAGCTCTGTAGTGGAGCCCTGGACCACTTCTTGGAATTCTTCCCATTTCAAGGAAACTTTGAACATATAGATGTGTATGTAAATTGAAGTGACAGGCAGAAAATAAATAGGACTGGTGTGGGTGACATGCCTAATAAAAAAAGACTAATGATCAATGATTTTCTGCCTTCACTGGTAATTTATTTCAAGATATAAGGTACATTTCTGATTCCAACATTACAAGCAATGTCAGTGCAGTTGTTTCTTACCTCTCACTGGACATTCAATCACAACATTTGCTCCAACTCTTGCCACGATTGTACCTCCAACAACTGCTGAGAAACTGCCGGCTTCCAGATTTGTCACGTTTAACACAGAGGACAGGATGACAGGCATCTCTTTGAAATTAAAGGGATAGTAAGTTTTAAAAGCTTTTTTTAACTTTTAAACATAGATCCTGCATTTAAATTCATCATGTTTGGAAGAGAATTCAGTCTGCAAAGCAGAGGCCAGAAAAGACAGGTGGGACAGATAGAGGCAGACTGAGTTCACACCTGCTGTGGCTTTAGAGCACCAAGACCATCTTACTGCTGCCTCTTAAATCAGGCAGAGTTTCACAGGTTGCCAGTAAAAGAAACTATTTCACATTGCAGTGGGCATGGGTGTTTATAGGCATACATTTATACATTCATATATAAATATGTGTATGTGTATATATGTGTGTGTGTGTGTGTGTGTGTAAAAGCCCGATTTTGTGGAATGCCCCTGTTTTACCTGCACGCAGCAGCAGGGATGTTTCCATATCAAAGCCAGAGTCGTTGACAACCAGGCATCCATAGGTACCGAGTTCCTTTCGAGCAGGATTCCGAATCTGCACCTTCCCAGTGGTGTCCAGGATCACCCTGCACAGTGCCCAAGGAAATACAAGCGTTACCACCCTGGGACAAACCCAGCTGAATTGCCTGGCAAGAGTTACAGACACAGCAGCAAAACTCCTCTTCAGGAGTCTGCAGTTCCAGAGGCAGTGACAGCTCTGCCTCCTCTCTGGTGACAGAAGGGGATACACACAGGGAGGATTGTTCAGGTCTCCTCCTCCTACAGAGCTGTGTCCTGCTTGCAGCCCTGTGAAGGACAGTGCCTTTGCTACCACAAACCAGGATCCCCTGGGAACAACAGTGTGAATAAATCAGAATACCACAATTAAAAGTATTAGGCTTGGCAAGGAATCGATCTCTCCAGAGCAAGCTTGGTTTTCAGCAGGATTGGGGAATTCACAAATCTATGGCCTGATCTGACTTTCAAATTACTATGGGGTTGGGGTTGTTGGGGCTTTTTGCTTTTTTAATATCATCACTGAAGCTAAAATCTTCCACCAAAATCTCACAAGTATTTTGAATATCTTGCCTGCCCTCTGAAGGGTGAGGTATCAGAGATAGCATCACAGGCCAGGGAAAAAGCTGAAAATAGCAACTTTTCTCCTTTGTTACCTTTCTCAGCACTAAGCTACATGACCTGCCACACACTCAGCACATCCCAAAAACCTGCAGCTGGTGTTTTCCCACACTGAGTACACCTACATAATAGGTTAACAGAAACTAATATTAAAAATACTTGTGTATCTACAAAAGAAGTCATCTTGTGCATGGCTCAAGTACATCCTTCTTTACAAACCTGACAGATAAACAGCCATTTACCTCCTCATTCTCTTTTTCAAATGCAATGCTATAACATCACTGGCCTTTGGGTCCACACATGTATGTGTGGATTTGTGTATAATAAGCCTTACTGGGAAAAAAATTAGGAAATAAACCTACTTTGCTAATATACGCCTTAAGTGCAAGAATATCAGTCTGGGCTAAAATTAGGAAGCAAATATACTTGTGAATAAACAAAACACCACCATGTCCAAAATAATCCAAGTATCACTTGCTACAAATTAATGGAAAATTATGCGCATTTCACAAAATAAACATAACTGGTGGGAGCTACACGGTTCCAAAAACATTTGCACTTTTTAAAATGGCTTAGTTTGGGTGTCTTTGCTTTAATTGATAGCCCTGCAGAAGTATATTTTTCTTGGCAGTGCATTTAATCAGTTAAATATGTTGAGAAATATCCAAAAGCGCCTTTATCATTTCAGAACTGGTTTTTTTCATTACTCAAGAGCTAGCTATAATTCCAAGAGGCTCACACACAAAGTTAATGTTAATATTACCAGGTGAGCTTCTAATTTATCAGCACTGAAGTAGAAGTATTTACTCAGTCTTGAGCAAATATCTGATTGTAACAAACTCTTGCTGTACTCGTTTGTCAGCTCTCAAATATGAAGGCAACACAGGTTCTTTATTATTTTCAATTTCACTGTCCTCAACAGAAATACTTTAAAGTACTGAAAAATCTATGTAAAAGCTCATATTTTTCTTTTTCAGTTATAGTTATGCAGTTCCAGTTATACCTAAATAGTGTGTTGAAGAATGGTGAGGGTACCAGCGATATTTTCCCTTCTTGGAATGAGTAAAAGCTAAGACATCTTTTCATCCATACCATGAGAGATGTTTTTAATGTGCTCCCACCTTATTTAGTATCTGAATGAATCCAACAGCCTCTCTAATTTGAGGGTAAATCTGCTCTTTTTTTGACACAGCTGAAATAATTAAGGTAGATCAAAAAATACAGCCAGGACATCCAAAACACTTCACCTTATAAAAACAGTCAATCCTCCTAAGTAGTATCCTGGAAATGGACAAACACTTGGATGTCAGTAAAGCCAAACAACGTGACAGACACTTGAAAGAATAAAAACAAATTACTTAACTAAAAAGATGGAAGGCCCAGCGGCCACGCTTATCTCATTTTTACAACAGTATGTTCTAATATTGCACAGCAGGGTGGATTTTTTCCGTTGATAGCGACATAAGAAGTCATTCAAAGTAAAAGAGAAGCTATTTACTTACTTCTCAGAGGCTTTTAATGTCTCGCCATCTTTTGTCCAAGTGTATTTCACTTCACTAATACCAGCTGTTTCACACAGCAGATTGACAGCATGAGTATTCTTGGTCAGAAAAACTGTATTTCCAATTCGTACAGTTACTGTTTTGTTGAAGGAAACTTGAGGAATTTCCTTTTGCCTCATAATAACTGGAACCTTCTGGTCAAACATTAACTTATCAACCGTTTTTGTGCTGAAACGCTCAGATTCGTTTGGCGATTTGCCTGTGAGTTTCGAGGCAACTTTCTCATCCTGGGCCCCCTTCCATTTTTCAGTAGTCGGCTGAGGAGGCCTGGAGAGCTCAGCAATCAAGTGGTAGATGAGCCGGGACGCCAAGTCGTCGCTGACCTCCCCGGTTTCGATGAGCTGACTCATGTTCCTGGTGAGCTGCTCGAAGTGCGCCGTGTCCATGCTGTAGGCGCCCTGCAGGACTGCCGCCTCCAGCCGCCTGCTGCCGAGCTCACGGGAGCCGAACTCCTCTGCCGAATTGCTCCCCAGGCTTCCGAGATGTCGCAGGAACGGCTCATCGCTTACCTGCCTGTCACCAAGGTAGAGCTCGTTCTTCTTGCTCCACATTTGCCACATTTTGCTCATCTTGTGCCATTTGGCCCCCAAGCTGTTGGCCTCGTTGTGCTCGGGGCTCCCGACGTCCCCGGGCCGCCTGCGAAGGGGAGGGGGCTCGATGAGCCTGTTGTCGGTGCCGATGAGTTTGAGCACGAAGGCTTCGTGCGCGGAGCCCGCGATGCACCGGTACACGCCGATATCCGCAGCTTCCAGACAGTGGATTTTCAGCGAGCCTGACTTAGTGATGCCGAGCCTTTTGGAGTTTTGTAAGCGCTGTCCATCCTTCTCCCAGCGGATAAGGGACTTCTGGAACCTTCGCACGGGGCACTTAATCACCACGGATGTTTTGGGGAGTAAGTAGGCTCGGCTTCCTATGGTAAAATTAATGCGCTTCTCTGGCCGTGTCTGAATGTAGACTCGGTGAACGCTGACAATCTGAGGTCCATGGGCAGAAAACTTTGCTGGAAGCTTGGGCTTGATCTCTGCAAGAAAACAAAGTGTTGAAAAGCATCTAGTCATTGGCAGTCACGCTTACAAAATCTGCTTTTCACAGAATGCTTGAAAGAGCTTTTCCTGACTTTGTTCAAGTCAGACTGCAACACACAGAGCTTTTATCTGAGTCACAAAAATGCAAAAATATTAACAACATGAAACCATAACATTCCCTTGCATCAGCCAAGAATTCTATTGCTTCTACCCCAGTCTCCAAAAATAAAAGGATACAGGCAACATATACCTATATGAAGGACAGAGATGGTGCACACATATATGAAAGTATATATACATATTACTTCATATGTACGTTCCTATTATGGTTCTATTTCCTACTGCTGCCTCAGAAAGGCTAGGCATGATGGAAATGAAAAAACTGAATTAAAAAAATGTGAACACATTATCACTTTCCCCACATTTGAGCACTGTTGAGTGCAGAATGACCTAAATAAAACAAAATCTGTCCAAAAAGTAAGGCTCCCCTTGACTCTTATTTAAAATGTTGGCTGGCTGTGCTGCTTGCCTGAGTCAAGCCAAACTGATAGCAATGCAGGAGGTGAAAGAAACAGTCAGTGAAGACACAGTACATGCAACAGGCAAAGCCACGCTGTAATCATAGGCTGAGGGTAATTTATTAGGGTTGAAAGATGAGTTGCTGACAGTGTTGTGCCAAGAAAGTAGGGAGGGAAGGGGGGAAAGAGAAAGAAATAAGGCATAATTTTGAGAAGCTGAATACAGTGATCAGATAAATTGACAACAGCAGGCAATAACTGCACAAAGCTTTGTGCGGGCTGGGTATGGAGACACTGGGTATGATGGAGCTCCTCCTGCCCCAGACTGCAGGCACTTGGATGCTGGAAGGTTCCTAGGGAGCTGCCTGGAGGAATAGCACCACGGGCAGGCTTTCCCAGCAGAGGCTGGGGAGGCACAGGGGCATTGCAGTGCTTTTTGGATGCCGCTGTGCTGACTCACTGCTGGCAGGCACCGAGCCCGCTCCGATCGCAGGACTCATCTCTGGCTGGAGCACCGGGCAGGGAGGAACAAAGCACTGCAGCAGCGAGGGCACGAACCCCTGAGCCCCCCCTGCCAGCTGGAACTGCCCACGTGGGAGAGTCGGGAAACGAGGATGCTGGTGCTGGAAAGCAGCCCCGGTGTGTTTGGTGACCCCGAGTTTTGGTATGTGACAGAGAGGAAACTCAGAGCCTGCAGGACGAGCTGACGAGGTGGGAACTGGACACACAGATCACAACACTCCTCAGCTTGTCCGAGTCTGAAATCAGCACTGCTTTCCCACCTGGGAGCTACTTAAATAAAAAGACAACAACGCTGATGGCACACAAACAATACCCGAAAAGCTGCATTTACATGTGCTCCAAATATGCTGTGAAGAAATAGGTGAAAAGCTAAATGCTTCAAGCATTCAATAAGTGTGTACACTATAGGAACTACACCCTGGAGTGCGTTCTTATGCTTATAAAACAAAATGGTTATTTTCAATGTTTTGGGTAATGAGTTCAGACCTGTGGGGATATCATGGTTTCATAATTACACAGCTTTTAAATCAGGACTCGTTATCCAGATACAAGGTTCCCCCAACCATTTCACATGGTACAACAATTAAATTGTTTTAGGCACTCAGTTTACTAAAATTATTAAAGTAGCGTCCTGTTTTTAATAAGTTATTGGGCCCCAAATATTTATTTTCAGGGAAGCGTTCCAGTATTAAATCTTCCATTTCCAAAATCCAACTCACAGACACAGTAAGTGTAACTTTAAACACACAAATTAAAATACTTCAGGCTGTGGTCTGTTTACACTAGTTATTCCAACTCAGAATTAAACCCAGTGCATACTTATAAATATGTTAACAAGTCTCATCCATTTCATTTCTTTAAAAAAGACAGACCACTAACTCTCATTAGCAGCTCAACACTAAAGGATGTGTGTATTTTTACTGGTGACTGGTGAGCAAGGCTGAGAGTGAAACAAAGTTCAGAGCTGGGGATGGCAGGCCATGTAAATATGTAAGGTCATATCAATGTCTGAGGCCACGTCAGAATGCATTCTCTGGATCCTTAGTGTCATTCCAGCTTGCAGCTGCTGAGGTAATGGACTGTTTGGGAGAGGAAAGGTAAATCTTCAGGAATATATGCTGGAGCCATTGGACCTCATTATCACCTGATACAAATCCATCTGCATCTGTGACCTGTAATGGTCCTGAACAGCTTCAGCTGGATTTCAGATCCTCCTGGTGACCTCAGGGCTAGACTGGTGTTATTTCCTATTTCTCTGAGCCCAGAGGCAGGAATGTTTCTACTTAATAAGCACTACTAAGTCAGAAAACAGCCACGATTACCAGTCTCAGGGTAAAAGAGTAAGTCTAAAATGACTCAGCAGTGTCATGAGACAATAAAAAAGGCAGTACTCATGTGAGCCACAGAAGCATCACCTTGAGGAGGGGCATTTAGAAACTGCTCTCCAAGGCAAGAACCCCCAACAGCACTCATACCTCACACCACGCTGCTCCTCGCCCATCCACATCACTCCTCATCCTACAGCCACGCTCCGTTCCCACCTTCTGCTCACTCCCCTTGAAGGCAGCCTGAACCCAGGGCTGCAGGAGGAGGAGGAGGTGCCTCCTGCACGCTCCTGGGAACCCAAAGCCTGCTGCTGACCCAGCCCTGGCTCCTTCTGCAAGACCCAAACAGGACCTACAGGTACGGACCAGCCTCGCCCTCCTGCTGCACTGGGACAGAATTGCCAGGCAGATCTGAGCTCCAGAGGCTTCCTTGCTCCTGAGGGTCGTGGAACTGGAGGGGGGGGGACAATGATTCTCTTCATGACTTTGCTCTGCACCCCTATGGCCGAGAGTGTTCCCCCTGCAGCCCCTGTGCTGCTCTCCAGGCACTGTGACATGGTAACATTAATATCAATCTGAAATAAGCAATCTGCAAACCAGCTCCACTGCCATTCAACTGTCCACAATTAATTAAATTCAGATAGATATGCAGCTCAAAATATTTTATTAAACCTTATGCCAAGGACATTCCTGAAAGTCCACAGGGCTTTATTTAAGCGGAGTTTTGAACCTCAGGATTTTGGCATGTTAATCTAAAATGCAGGCCAGGAAAAGAAGTTTCATATTGTGTATGAATCAGTAATTATTCTATTTCTTATTTTGTTTTCTGTATTAAGTGGCTATTTCTTCTCCACACTACAAGCAGGGTCAAAACATGTCTATCTCTGATCTGTGATCAAAACCAGGCCACTGATAAAGGCTTTTTGTTTTCCTCCAGCTCAAAACTAAAAGTTGGGTTTTTTTTTTTTTTCCCTTTCTTCTCAGCACCCTGCTCCCCAAATCTTTAAACCAATATTCTCCTTTATAAAGGAAGGGGAGCACAGGTTCAGATGTAAGGAAGCTGCATTTAGATCTGCCTGTTCTAAATTAGTGTATGTAATTGAACATACTCTGTATCAAAGAGGTTTTTCCATTGGTGTTAAACACACAATTAGTGAAATCAATATCATAACCCAATTGTGCCCAAATTGTACAATTTCTATAGACAATCTTTCTGAATATATTCTTATGTGGACAGTAATAAAATACCATTTTTTTTGAAGAATGACTGTACTGTCACCACTCCCTGTACAGCTAATGAGGCCAGGATTCTAATTTTTACAAGGAAAGATAGAAATTATACCTAAAATTATCACTGGCACCGAGTTTCAGGTTTTGAATTCCACCATGTTAAGCAAAATGTCCAGTGTAATAAAAATGTACAGTGAAAAGACAAGGCAGCAGAACTGGATTCTTATCTTTTCTAATGTCCTTTGTAATTTAGGGTAAATTTATGATTTTTTTTTCCAGTTGGAATAGTGTAAAAGACAATGGAACAATCAGATCAAATCGTGCGTGAGAATGAGGGTGAGAGGTATGTACCATAATATATATTCAAAAACTCCTTCTTGAGATCATAACCTTTATTTCTGAGAGGCAGAAATAAAAACAATCCTGTTATTACTGGTACAGTAATTATGACACTCAGTTTGTGCCAAGTTACGTTGTGATAGTACAGGGAGAGGAGTGAATTAATCTGTATACAGATTTCTCTTCATAAACACATCATTCCAAATCAGCAAGGAAGCAGATAAAGTAACATACTTACTGTTGCAGGCATTCATCTGACAAGACCTTACAAGCAGTGAAGGAGACAGAGCACTGCACATCGACCCATTTAATGTGACATATTGGCCCTTTGCTGTTAGGTTTTGGCAGGCAAGTTTCCTTCTCTGGACTCCAACACCACAGCTTACTGAGCACTGTGAAAGGAAGGATGCAGTCAAACTCAACTTGGTGCTCCATACCACACATGCTAATTTTAATCCAGTTTGTTTTGTGGTGGGTTTTAAATTTTTTTTTTAATTTGTTAAGCTCTGAAAGAGTACACACACTCCACTTCAAAGGAATCCTTGTGTTATCTAGTTATTAAAATCTAATATTAGTTATTAAACTTTTCCCACTTTTCCAGACAATTAGAATATAAGACAGACAGGTTTTCCAGCAAGCAAGTAATGAATTAAAATAAAATGACAGTATTTATGTCCAGCCATGGGCAAAAAAGAGCAATGAAATCTGGTGCGTGAGAGAAACAATTCAGCAGGTTCTAAACAGTCTCTGGCAAGTCCCTCAACCCTCTCTCTTAGGTTGTATTGCATTAACCTGTAATTGCAGCTTCTAAATTCAATTTTCTAAATCATTTTGAATGAGGAGTGGTAGAAAATTTGCATTAAATGGGAAAGCAGGAGGATGTATTCCAGAATAATGCAAATATTTGCTTTTTGGAAGCTGCACCATGAAATAATTGATAGCTAAACATGCCTGTACAAAGCATGCAATGCATTAAAGCCTGTCCTTCAGTGACTGAACCACTGCCCAGGAAGGGGCTGTGATCAGCCTGGTTGCAGGCAGGGATGCACAGTTTAGTTCAGTACAAGCCTTGTGAGAGCTTCAGCTGCCCTGGGAATTCACTGCCCCAAAGAGCTCATTCCCCCAAGCAGAAATCTTTAGAGCTTTGGTCACAATGGAGAGGTTTGCTTCACCATGACTGAGGTTTGCTCACCTTGGACCATTCCCCAAAGACCAGCTGAGGAGGACAATCAACTTTGGCACATGCTTTACTAGTTGGCAGTTTGGGCTCCTGGCAGGCGTCGTCAGGGTGCTTCAGGAAACTTCCATCGGTCAGCAGCTGCTTACAGGACACTCTGCGGCTCTGGGTCCCTCCTCCACAAGTACGAGAACACTAAGGAGGAGGAGAATCAAACCCAGCATTTACCTGCATGGACATCTGTGATCTTGGAAAATGACATCTACTTTCAATGAAAAGTCAAGCAGCACGGAAAACTCGCCTGTTAAAATATTTAATACATTAGAGATGAGAAGAACTGGAGTTCCAACATCAAACACACCACCTGAATGCAAGCAGGTAGTAGAAATATTAGAGAAAAACATGCACCTTATGTCCCTCACCAGTTAATAAACTAGAAAAAAGAAAAGAATATTATTGTGTTTAGAGAGCATAGAGAAAGAGATGATGTATGGAATAACTCCAGCCTTCTGAAATCTTAACAAGGACTTCCACCTCATTGTGTGACACCCAATTGTCACAGGAGCCTAAAGCAGTGCTTTTGGGTTAGTTTGTTCTAATGATGGAAGTGGAGAGATTTGCCAGCAGGTCAGGAGATATCTTCTGTGCTGGACAGTTCAAGTGCCTGAGCAGAGGAACACATTTAAACCTTTTCTGTGCCCCAGCCGTACCTGCTGCCACTCCTCAGCGTGCCAGGCCGGGGGACAATCAATCTGGTTACAGGCTTGTAAAGAGTGAGGCTTTGGGTCTGTGCACTCCTGGGCAGCAGCAGCAGCAGCAGCAGCAGCAGCAGCAGGAGCAGCAGGTGCCCCAGGCTGCTGGCAGGACACGTCCCTGGTCCGGATCCCGACCCCGCAGGTCGCCGAGCAGCGGCTCCAGGGGCCGCTCCGCCACCTGTCCCAAAAACAGCAACAGCTCACCTGAGCACCCCACCTCACACTGGGGAAGGACAGCCCTACCCAGACAAACTGAGCAAAGGCACAGCTGCAGGCAGTTATTGATCAATGGCTGAGCCACCCCTCTGGTTTGGCTGCAATCTGGCTGGCAAAATTATACATTGGCTTTATAAACTTGCAGGTAACGAGCAAACGCAGGATTTATTAACAATAAAGTAATAAACAGTCATTTTTAGACAAATTTAACTCCAGTATTTACCTTTGGAGTGCTCCTCTTAAAAAACAGCCTGTTGGCAATCTGCTGATGTTTACATTGATAAATGTAAATATGTAAATAGACCCTTCTTACATTTACAAAACTTCCATTAAGTGTGTATATGTTTTCTATAAAACATCCTGTTCCTGTTAACTTCCTCCCTATATTTAGCAAGAGCAGGTTTCTGCAAACATATAGAAACAATTTGCAAAGGATCTGAGATGTCAGAGATCAGAAACAGGTAAATAAGGCAGTACACATCAAAATTTCACATACAGGTCTCTCAAGTTATCAAATGACCTAGAGGTTTTCTTGGCTTTAGACTGGGTTTGTTCTTCCCCCAGAATCTCCAAATAAACATAAGAACTACGTGGGGCTACTAAAGAAGCATTAAATTAAGGTACCCTTAAATCATAATTTCATATTTTTTATTCAGTAAAGATAAAAAGTAAATGCTTTCAGCTTTTTATACTGAAATACCCTCGAAATTTTCCTTCTACCACTAGGAGAATTAAGGTTTTTTTCGAGTTCTGGCAGATATTCAACATGGAAGAGATTTATTTCAGAAAATGTCCCCTGTTTCATTATTAAGATATGAAGAGTGGAAAAGGAGTGAACAAGACCAAAAAAACACCACAACCCCAAAACCTGGTTGAAAAGAGAAGCAGTGAAATTTCACCCCAAAGCATGACCACAGCCCTGCAATCTGACCCCTTCCTGAGAACTGTTTATTTAAGTCCCATTAACCCTTGCTTTGCCACGACTTGACTTCACCATTAGAGGGTACCTCGGGGGGCAGAGCTTCGTGTTGCAGGTCCGAGTCATCGGGGGGGGCCTCTTGGCATTGTCACACAGGCTTTCATTGACCCCTTGCTTTGTCTCTACGTGCAGACACATGGCAATGGCTTCCTGAGTGCCTGCAGTCCAAAGGAAAACACTCGTGACACAGTGAAGGTGGAACAGGTTTCTGTAATGCTGCCCCTTAAAAGTAATGGCTCAAGCAACAAGGAACACAGAGACAGTTTACATGTTTAATGCTCAAGAGGTATTTGGGAATTGTATCTTAACTTTGCTTCTGTGATATTTAAAAGGCTTGATTTGACATTCTACCTCTCTGAAAACTAACCAAAATAAAGGGTTTTCTGTCAAGCCACTACCAGAGGCTGCATCTGCTGGTTCTATAATGGTCTTAAGCCAACGACTACCTCCATTGCCAAAATTGAGGAAAAAGTGATTCCTTCTCAATTACCTTGCCTTTAATAAAGAGCTAAAGATCTGAAAAAAATTGTTATAAAAATGCAGAAAACTTGCAAAGCTATATTCAGGAGAAACCTTCTATGTTTAGTCAGCCATACTCAGTGGCCAAGAGATGCAATGGTTTTGCTGAAGGCAGCAAATCTGACCCAGCCTAGAGCTTTCCTCACTCGTTACCATTCTTGGCACCTTCTGATCTGCAGCTCTTGCTACCTGGATCTTATTACTAAAGCATGGAAGATTACTAATGCTCAAATTTCTATGAGTCAAAATGAAACGTAATATAAGTTTCCTTTAGAACAAGACAGCTTAGTGAATACACATTCTGTGAACTACTTCTATTTTAAACCTATGGAATTATCCAATTTTATGTATCATATTTTTTAGTATGAAAGCCTTGCTCAGTTTCAAAGCTCACTCACATGCACATTAAATACAAGATGGTTGTGATGTGCCTGGGGGATTCTCTGTGTCTGGGATGTTCTATACAAGCAATGCTAATGATCAAAATCCTATAGAACAAAAGAGCTGAAATCATAAAATGGTTTCTAGGAAAAAACAGCTCTTGAAGAGTAACAGTTTAATAGAATTTAAATTAATTTCCTTCTTATCTTCAGTGATTTTCTAAGGACACTGCTGACCATCAGCCATTCTGATTCCAGTGGGCTGGAATACCCAACACTGGAAGTTCCACCCCCAGGCCAATATTTCTCTCCTGTACACAAGCACTGTCATTTTTTTTCAAAAGCCAAAGATATTCCCTCCATCTGTAAAGAATTTTGACTCAGTCCAGTGTGTCAGCCAGCCCAGGCCACAATCCCACTTGAGCCAGTCCAGCTCCTTCAGACACCTCAGCCGGGGTAAACCAGCAGCGATTTTCAGAATAACACAGATTCCGATTTCTTTCAGGCTCTCTGGTACACCTCGAGACCCCCTCTGGGACTCATTTGCAGTTCAGAAAGACCTTGTTATATAAATGTTTTGACTACATCTACAAAGTGATGAATTGTTATAGAACAAAAGACCTGACTTGAAATATGATTGACAACCTATTCAGCCTCTTGTATCAAAGTATTGATAATTTCATTAACGTCAAACACACGCATTGTGGGAAAACTGTTTTACTAGTCAGGCTGAGAATAAATATTGAACAACAAATACCATGGCTGTAATGCAGACATGAAAATGCCCAAAGATGACAAAGCAGTAAATAGAATTGTTGTTACAGAAGTAGGGGAATCAAAAGTTTTATTTGCAGTCAGTCTTCAAGTGTTTGTTTAACAGAGCAGCTTCCCTTTCCCCTTACACAGGAAATGCACATTTCACTGTCTGCAGGACAGAAGGAAGTAGGTAGGGCTGGGTTCTGACAGAAACAGATTTGCCTTACCAGACAAGTAATCAAGCCCATGTCAGGCACCCATATAATCCATATTTTAGGTGAAAATCTACCAAGCTCTAGCTTTGATGACCTGAATGTGCTGCTGTGAGAAAACCACACCCCAAGGTGATGCTTCTGCTCTAGAACAGGTTGCAATAGACAGAATTGTCTTAATATCTCACACAAAGGAGGGGAATGAAATGAAATTCCCTTCAGAGCATCCAAATTGGCAATAATGGTATGGGAATTTTTTATCTTGGTGTTACATAAGCTAAATTGGCCAGCCAAATGAACCAAAGGCATGTCATACCAGGTGATGGGGTCTGACTACAAATTACCACCTGGAATTCATTAAGCCATTTCTGCCTTGCAGCAGGACCTGCGTAGCTTTAATCACATTAAGAGAAGAATATGTTGATGTGCAGTGTGTTTTTCATTTGACTGAAGTACAGAGCACAAACTGCATTAGCAGTTCTTCCCCACAGGGGCCTCAATGAAAGAAAACTTGCACCCTGTTTTGCTGCTGTAAGTACAAAATAGATAGTAAAGAGTTGTTAAAAACCTACCACGAAGTCCCTTCCTGTTCCTTCATTCTCAGTTCAAGAACTCTATTCAATAAATAACTGCACTTAATTGTTGTTACATTTTCTTGAATTTATCTGTCAAAACGTCTTCACAATTAATCAGATTTCTCACCCCCAGCTATAATTTTCCATTAGCTGAGAACTTCAATCACTGATAAACTTATTCTATGTCGATTGGAAAATGGAAAAATCTATTATTCAAACAAGCCAAGTTTTATATATATGACTTTCTTGGCTTATAATATAAACATAGTAGATAATTTAACTAAAACATTATGTATGCAGCAGGGAGCATTAAGTATTTTTACAGTAATCTGATGCACTATTGTAGTAATTACCCTACTATTCAGTGAAATAGAATATTTTCTATTTTAACCCAGCATTCAAACCACATACATTTACATTCTTTTACAATCTCTTCTGTGCAATGAAATATACAGTGCTTGAAGCTGTGTTAAAAGATCAAAATGCTTGAATTAAGCCCAGAATTTTTGTTCCTGCATTTTTGAAGTAGGAAGAAAACAGGGGTGGAAAGCTGCTGTGCAAATGTTAAGAGAGTGGATGTATTCTCTAAACCTGGAAGAGGAAGGACAATCATTTATTTACATCAGTTTCATTCTGGTGGCTTCTTAAAAATATGTACTTTAAGCTGAAAATAGCCCAGAAGAAATGCCAAATCCTACATATCCTTGAGCCTCTCTGTGCATCTATTTTATACTTCTGTAAGAGAGTAAACAACATCTGCAGCTAATGAAACAAATGATACAAGTGAGCAGTCATCAAGGTGACTCCAACACCAGCTGAGAGCAAATTCTCTCAGCTTTATATGTGAGTCTCTGAACGGTCATTGTTTTTCTTAGAGCCCTTAAATTTGGCTAGAATCCATTAATATTCTAAGAATCTCAGGTTTCTCATAAATAAAATGGTAAACTTTTAGCCCTCATGGTCCAGACAAAAGCCTGAAAACACAACTTGACTGCACTCTGAAGTTACCAAAGCCACAGAGGCTGTAGAGGAAATAACAGGAAGTGCATATGTTATTTATTGCTTAATCTCATTGTTTTTAGGCCAATGTAATGAATTTAGGTGCCCAAATAATAATTTTTGAAGCATGTGTAATATTATTATTACTACTAATACTACTATTATTATTATTATTATCTACATTTAACCACCAAAATCTGCCTCTTGCAACAAAAGGTATATTTAAACAAGAAAATGTTCAGTGATTTTTAAAATGGAAAACATCCCTTTAAAATATTGTTGAGTAGTTAAATGATTGACAACACTAAAGAAATACTATAGATTACAACAAAAACATTTCTCTTCAGGCATACTCTTTATTCTCATAATGACTATTAATTCCCTACTGATGATATTATGTAAATTAAACTTACATCTGGGACTCTCACATCATGGCCAAAGTTCTTCAGATTTAAAGGAAAACAAAAATAAAAACAAAGAAACCCAAAAAAAAAATTCTGGTTAAATGAAGGCAAATTTTGAGATCCCTAAGCACACAGCTGGCTTATTTTCAGTTTGGGATTTCTTCAGGCACTGAATAAAAAACCCAGATCTTCAGATTTCAGAATGGTTACAGAGCTTCCTATGGGTATTAAAGGTGATGTCTGCCTATGACTAACAGGCCTCGACAACTTTTATTTACACTCATGGAAAGAGTGATGAAGGAAGCATTAATTATGCTAAGAGGCATAAAACAACTTGGCTGCTCTCAAAACCTCAACTTGTTTGGCTTTTCACATGCTGTGGGAGAAGCCACAGAGGTCTGGTACAGAAAGCACCCAAGTGACCCAAGACTGGTGTGACTGCTGCTCTAGAACTGGAAAGATGATGCTTGGTAACACCTTGCAAAACACTCTCTGTAAGTCTAATACCTGAAAAATCCAGTGTTTCCATCTGCATTTTTTCATCTGCTTTGCAGAGGGACCAGAGGAGACTGAATTACAGGTCTAGTCTGTGTGAGGATTAAATAAAGGTGCAAGTGACAAGCTCTGAAACAGAGATTCGGACTTTACTCAAGTAGTGGCTATAAAGCTTCCAGCCTGTTCAGACTCTGCAGACTTTTCCCTCATTCAGAAAGAGTTAAGCACTAAGAAATGGGGGTAGGGAGTTCTGAGGACACAGAAATCCACAGGAATTTCTTTTAATAGCCACTGCTAGATGCGTACATACTAGAGAAAAAGTAATATAATTTACATTACACTGGGTTATTCCAAACTCAGACAACATTTATTTCTTGTAACGAAAGAGTTCATCTAATTGAAATGAGATTTGAACATAAAACTTAGCAGAAATGGATCAGCTCCTTTGAACTACACAATGGAAAAATAGTAGACAGTGAGATCATTAGCTAGTACATTGCAGTGAGCTGGAAACAGAAGAGATGTCTGGTTCCCCTAAAACTATTTATCGGCAGGTAATTTTTGGTCTGTTTGAAAGCCTTTGCCAAGGCAGCCAAAAGACCAGAGCTGATAGAAAGGAAAAATCACCTAACTAGCGCAGCAACATGGGGGCTTCTGAAGCTGCTCATTGATAAAATACCCTGACAACTTCCCACGTGTCCCCGGAGCATCACATAAGGAAAATGTCTAGACACAGTACCAGTGATACCACAGAAGTCTTAAAAACACAAACAGATATTGTCTTTCAAACTTCTTCAAGTGAGTCATTTCTACTGCATAGCAAACAAGTTGTTAGATTACTATGAACACCTATAGGACAATTCTGGGTCAGGGAACCTCACAAATTCATCAAAGGGTAAGAACTCAACAGCAAAATTCATGCTTGGCTCCCTCAGGAAGAAAATTAAGCTGAACACGAGATTCTGCTCATCAGTCATTTTGAAGTTCCTTGCAATGAAACTGCTGTGTTCAGTGTAGGCTCCTTAAATTACCATCAGCCTGCACACCAAATGCAAGTCTTTGTGGGGATGCTTTTGCATGGATAAACTCACCCTTGAAGAAGCAGAATGCAAACGTGCACAAGTGCAATAGCAGGCAAAGACTAGAGATTATTTCAGCCTAGATATCTGATGATGTCCTCAAAATTCAAAAACCTTGGAGTTCTAGGACACCTCTGGCAAAGAAATTGGCTGAAAATCAGTCAAGTGGATTTAGGATGACAAGAAAATTATTTTACATTGCAAAAACCAGTTGAGACACCAGAACTACAAATTTAGAATTAATGAAAGGTTTGCTTCTGCTTTACAATTTCCTTATTTCTAAAAACATTTCTCTTACTAAAATGATGAAACAGAGACACTCAGCCACAACAACTGCCACTACCATCCCATGCTTACACAAACATGTCTGGACTACTACAGCCTCTCCTCCCTTGCCAGTCATGATGCCCACTGCAGGTAGCACAGGGAATGGGATGTTCCAGCTTTTGTGATCACAGCTGCTGTTATTCCTGTGAACTGACCCCCTCAGTAAACAGCAGTGTTAAATGATAAAGGAGGCACTATCAGTCACTCACCATCCTGCTGGTCCCATTCTGGGGCATCCCTCCCAGCTTCTGTCTTCCAGGTTTGAGCTGGTGAGCAGCACAAAGGAGGCTGCTGTCTGTGAGCTCTATCTAGCTCCCTGCTTCCAATTGTTTCTGTTTCCCCTTTTTCTACATTTTTTATTTCTTCTATGGGTACAACTGTCTTCACTTCCCACTGATGTCAGCAGTCCTGTCATACGTAGGTGTGTTCACAATTCCACTGCCTCCACTTAACACTTCATAACTCACTCGTGTTCAGTCCCAAAGTACAGTAAGTAGCAGCAGCACCAGCAACCTTGTCTGGTAACATGTACTTAGGACGACAGGGAGATTCGATTACATCCAGGAAGGAATGTGCCTAACTACTTGCAGACAGATGTATGGCACAGAGCTCCCCTGGAGTGATACAGAGCACGAGAGCGAAACCGGCTCCCGTCGGATCTCCGCGATCCCCAGTCACTGCTCTGTGTTCCTGCTGCTCTGCACGAAGTGGCAGCATTTTGGAAGGAAAGGAAGAAACATGGGGATTTTTACTCTGAAACCATACACTTTTGGTTCCTAGGAAAAGGTAGATCATCTAAACGTTGCCACCACTGATGCATCAAAGCTGCTGGTACCTCAGACTGGCTGGCAGCTGAGACTTCTGCAGCAGCAAGACTAAAGCAAGTTGCTGGATCAGCTGCCTGCACCTCACTTAAACCAAAAGTGTTTCAAAGTAGTTTGAAATACTTAACTGATAACCAAAAATATGTTAAAGTTTGTAGCTGCAGGTTTTCCTACAGATCAATGTAGCTACTTTAGGGTGCCACTAACAGGAGATGCAAAAAACCCAAACAATGCCAAATTCTTACTACTCAGGATGAATTGAGAAAAAATAAAAGGTACCTCCAAGACACGTGGCTGAACATGGAGTGAACCCAACGTATTCCCAGTCATAAATCACACTGCCATCTTCAGCATGAGGAAATTCTGGCGTGTAGGGGACAGGATCACTGTCACAGGACACCTGGTGACAGACTCGTTCTGTTGGTGGCTTCACATCTTCACACTCCTCCTCGGGCAGCTCCAGCTCGGTCTGAGTAAAGGCGAGAAGAATCCGGCACTTCACATCTCGCACCTGGATGCCACTGCCACAAGTGGCACTGCATGGAGACCAGGGCTCAGGAATGAACCTGCAAATCACCACAGCACTGCCCTTTATTCCATGTAATTGTGTCTCTGTGTGCACAGCTAAAACACAGCCAGCACATAAATGCAGTTCTAGTCACGGAGCAGACAATACACAATACTGACACTTAAACAGAATGCTTTGTCAAGGGTCTTAAGTCTTTCACTTGACTCTCACATCCCAGCCCATTTACCAAAATTCACACCAGACGATGTAGGAAAAGAGGAGAAAGACTCATGAGGAACATTTCCTTTTTTGAGGAAAAAGGAAAACACCTAAATCTTTTCTCAGTCTCTTTCAGTGGGGAAAAAAGGAGTAACTCCAGGAAGATATATCTATACAATATAAAATAGCTCCCCAGGTACACAGACCTGGGCATATGCCAGAAGTATATTTGCAATCTGGTTAAATCTGAGAGGCCCTCACCTTATGTCATACTAATAATCAGCAACCAGAGAGAAGAGAAGCCCTTTTCAAATGGAGCCATATCCAGTGCACACCACTGCAGGCTCCTCTTCAAATTCAGTCTTGCAAGCAGCCTCTGATCTTCAGTAAAGAGGTCTAATCAGTCTACAGTCCATCATTTTTATTACAGAGCATTTATGCTCCTGATGACCTATAGTAAAATCTTGTTTTACAGGTCATGAATTTGTTAGAATATTCTCTGACTTTGAGGGTCACATTAATATCTGATAGTAATTTTCAAAATGGCACTAGAGCCAAGGGGTTGAATTTCATTAATAAAGTCATCCTGAGTGGCTCTGGGGTGTACTTTATAAGAAATCAAATACAGAATTTCTTAGAACTTTTTTTTCCCCTTGAAAAGGCTGCAGTTGCTCTTTATTATGTGTCCAAATGCAGCTGATGATCAAAACACCAGTGGGAGATACAGGAGGATAATTTGACCAGTGTTAAAAATGTATTTGGAAAGAAAGATCCAAATTAGGATTCAAACATTTGGCCCTGATCTTGGATAAAGAATTATCATTCCCTTACTGCAGGAAAGCTGCCCTTACAAACATCAGAACAGTTGTGTAAGTCGAAAATCAGTATTTACACTCTGCATACACAGTAAGCACAGAAAAATGTCAACAGTGTGGTTTGATTCTGTGCACAGTTTATCATCTTGCCAATAATTTCTTGCCAGTATACACAGAGGATGAATCAAATAGAAGAAAGGAGAACAGATGGCTGGATAACCTGTAAGGATAAGTCAGTTCCTGGGATAGGCACCCAGGCTATGACTGGGACAGACCCCAAAAAAGACTTTTTCTTGTGGAAAAGACTATTCCCATTTCCATCAGAGGTTAAAAGGTTAACTGGTTATTCTTTCAGGAGATGTTAATGAAATAGTTTTACAGCTCTACTACGAAGATAAATATATCTAAGCCCATCAATGTTTCCTTGAACTGCCTCAGAGTTTTGGTTAGAGCTCACTGGTTGTGAACAGCCTTCAGGAAAGGGCATGCTATCCCAGCTCCTGCTGGCACTGAGACCTGCCAGTGCTCATCCCTCCACAGTCTGACACCTTCCAGGATGGCCAGATTGATTCTTGAGGAAGGATACTGTCAAACCAGGGGATGCCTGTGTCCTACAGTGATCTAATCTGAGCAATTGCCAGGTCAGGTACAACCTCAGAGCCCACTGAGGCCGATGGCACAGCTGGTGGGGGTCACTGCCCAGATGCTTTTGGTAACAAATTCTAATGGATATTCGTGGGAAGAGCTGCTAAGGAGGCTTTCTCTTACCCCAACAGATAGAATCAGCTTAATCCTGGAACATCAGACCTTAAGTCTTTTCCAAGACAGCCATGCAAACCACCTAGGGTGGCAAAATCACCCTCATCCAGTGAAATGCTTAAGCATGAGCCTAACTTAAGCACATTAGCTGTGCTTTGAAGTCAACAGGATGATAATGTGTTCAGAGGGAAACTTGTGCTTAAGTGCTTTATTGGATCAAGGCCAGGGTGCATAGGCTTGACAGAATGACTACTTTCTTCTCCTTCTGTGTAAAAAAAAAAAAATTAAGACAATTTATACTTATGTACCTAATTGGAAAAATAAAATTGATGGACATTTATAGTTGAAAATAGTTGGCTGGTCTTCCAACCATACCTAAGTTTATAGTCCGAAAGCAGTAACTTCTTTTGGTAAAAGCATGACAGCAGCATACCAGAAATTAATGTTAGTTTTGTGTACTGTTAGTTGAGTGCTTTTAAACATTCCAAAAATAATGTATTTCAAAAACATTCTTTTGAAATCCTGTATAAATTAAAGGAAATTTTGAACCACAGCAATCATTTCACTCAGCAACCAACTGATTTATAAAGAAACTCAGAAAATTCTAAGCATTTCTTTCCTTGACTTATAGCAAGCCTGTATTAGAATTGAGGTTTTCCTGTTGAATATTAGTGTCTGGTATTTTTTCAGTGAAGTGCAAGATAAAAAATGAACACACAAAATACTTTTTATTGTACCTTGGCATTTGCTGAACTAGTCATGTGACTATTTACCTACTGAAATCCTAAACTACAAAACTTCTCCAAGGATGATCATGTTCAAGTCACACTAAGTACCTTCAACTGAAGCCAACAGAGATTGTTAATAGGAAATCAGAGCAGGGAACTGAGCACTGAGAAGGCTGATTTTTATCTAAATTTTGAGTTTGTGCAGAGGTTTTTTTTTATTTTTACTTTCTATTGAACATGAGAAACCAAAGCCTGTGACAGGTCATTAAAGCAAACTCCATCAGCCTCAGATGTGAGGTATTTTGGCATTCACAGCATACACATGGTAATGCTTTGGTCACAATACTTCCCTGAAGTAAACTCAGTCTGCCTCCAGTGGGCACACACTCAGAGTCATCTCAGGTCAGGATTAAGGACCATCAAAGCAGTTGTACTACAATGCTTTGTAGATCATCAGCAATTTACAATGGACAGGACAGTGGTAACTGAAAATTTTCTGAGATCTTTAAGTTCATAGATGAGACCTCTCTTCTGATTGGAAAAAAAAAAAGGATAATTGCAATCTTGAGCAGGTACTTTTTATTATCAGCCTTTTTACCTAGTAATTCCTTCAAATGCTACATTGAACTAAAATGCTCCTCTACTCATGTGAGCAAGTATAAATAATGAAGACACTACAGATGCAGTGGAGGGCATGTCCATGCTGCAGTGTTGTCAGTGCAGCACTAATGGAAATGTGCATTCACCTGGCACACGCTGCAAATGCAAGTGTAGGATGGCCTGGGCAATGAAGCAGTGACCTGAACTAATGATGATAAAACTGGGACAGAGCAGCCCAACTCAACCAAATCAAATCTGAACTGAAAACTGAACTCAGTGCAGGCCTCTGCAGCTTTCTAAAGACTTGGAAAACATGGTGTCTCTTAATTTTTTATTTTCCTCATGGCCATATTCCTTGCTTTCAGTTAAGACAGGAAATGCCTAAATAACAACAACAAAAAAGGCTGTTGTTGCAGTATTTCCAGTCCAATCCTAATGTACCAAGGGTCCTGGATAAAAGTGTAAAGAAGCAGCTAAAATGTTGGCTGTTACTGAGCAGAACTTCCAGGATGCTGGCACTCTACCCCTCCCTGCAGCACCACCCTTGCCTGCTCTGAGCAGTCACACTGCTGGTTTTATCAGCCTCAGGGGTAATGTGCTGGACAAAATCACCAGCTCATTTTCAGAGAAGGAGCTGTGAGAAATGGGTAATTCTCTGTCACCAACAGGGGACATGTCTGTGAAAATGATTCCAATGCAATAATTGGGAGCCTTTGAGAGAAACACTGCATTTCACATCACTTCTTAGCTCATATTGCTGAAAAAATACATCAATTTTTGAAAGCATTTTAATTTTCCCTAAGCAATGACAGAGAAAGGCAGTTGAGGTGTCTATTTCTTTAACTTACAAGTAATAAAAAGGATGCAAAATCTTGCTGGAGCTTCTCTGCGAATCCCACTGTAACTAAGAAGGCTCGAGGGAAGAACATTTAAAATAATGATTGGTATCAACTGTCATCACATTCCACAACTAAAAACTAAAAAGGTCAGACCTACATTTTTCTTGGCCTCACTTTAAGGACAGTCATTTTTTATTTTGCTAATAATAAAAAAAAAAGAAGCTTTTGAACATTCCCCCTCTATGTAAATTCAGGACACCAGCCGTGGTAGACCACAGAGGCAGAAGTATTTATCTTCCACAAGCTACTTTTGGCATATCCATCACTTGTGGGTTCTAAAACACAGCTGCATTTATTCTCTTATTCATTATCAACTAAAATATCACACAAAAGCATAGAGAGAAAGTTGTCATAAAAGGATGGACTAGAAGTTGAGACTTCATATTGTGGTTTGAATTTGGATGACAACAGAATAACTAAAATTAAAAGTGATGGCATTTTACCCAGGAAATCATAAATCTCCTGCTAGGCAGAGGTGGGCTATGAGTTATCACTGTGCCATGTCTAAATTACAGAAAACAAAGTTAAACAGATCTGAAACAGAGGGAAATCTTGTTATAATTTATTCTGGGAGAAGGAACAATTTATTGTCACAGTTTCTTTTTAAATCTTAATCCCTGACTCGAAAGTCTGACTAGCTGGAAAGGATCAGAGCAGTTTGGGCATGAGGTTTAAAGTACTGATGGAGAAACTCTCTGGTTGCAAACCATTACTGCCCACATGACCAATAGATAATCTGCAAACAGGGATGAAGTCAGGCATCACTTATTTCTCATTTCTCCTACCTGCCAGCTTGCTTAGGAGAATAAAGAGTGAGTGGTTGGCAGCACAAAACAGTAAAATGGAACTAATGGAGAGTCTGGCTACAGGGATAGAGCAGGTCCCAGGAGAGCCAGAGAGCCCAGAGGGGGAAGTCTCAGCACCTCAGCAGCCCCCAGCACAGAGGGGGTGGTGAGAAGAGTCACCAGCAAGAAGGGGCTGGGGAAACCTTTTAGACTCAGGGAAGATGCTTCTGGAGAATGTGAAGGGAAGTCTAAGGACAGGATGAGGATCATGAATGAAAGATGAAAAACATCTAAGTCTCCAGAGTAAGTGGAGAAGAAAAAGGCTACAGTGGAATATGTGGGTCACAGCAAGGAAGGGTGAGTAACTGCTTCAGCCCATGACAAAGTGGCCAGCTCAGCTCTATTATATTCTACAAAACCTCTGAATTCTGTGTCCCTGCCAGTCCTCCCCAATTGTTCTGTCAGACTGATGCTGAAGGATCCTAAAAACCCAGAAGTTGCATTAGCTCATGGTTGCCACAGCAGGATTTTGTAATGCTAGAGATAATTTTCTTTATAGCTTCATGCTGAATCCTCTCTAGGAGTGACCTCATACACCTTCATTCTGCTATCCTGACACTTAAAAGGCACATTTGACTGCATCATCCCCTTTGACAATCACACTTTATTTTTATATCTTTGCTACTACCCTGACTGAATTCAGGGCCACGGATTTGGAGAGTGAAATAACCACTCACAGTAGGTTGACACTTGACTTGAGAGGCTAGAGCAGTGAAAAGTTTAAACTACAGTCACCATAACTATATAAACACCTGTTTGGCAAGAGATTTCTTCTGTGAGTCATTGCAGGTGTAAAGATTTTATTACTCATGATCACACCTGTTGCTGCATGTGTGCCAAAAATCAGGAATAGCTTGATGGAAGAAGAAAAATAAGCGTAAAGCACACTCCACTATCAGAGCAATATAAATCCAAAGTAACTTCATTAAGCTCATCTGAATTATTTAAAATTGACATTACTACAAAAGAGTGCAGAACTCAGGAAAGCACAATAAAATACTATTCAAAATCTCACTGTATACAAAGTTAATACTTTTTAGAAATTTAAATACTTTAATGCCTATATATTGAACATATTATGCATATAAATATGTGTGTGTGTGTGTGTGTGTGCATGTGTGTGTGCATGAAATGTACACAGGGGATATAAGGAATTGTGTGGATGCCCTAACACACAAGGGTCAGGAACAAGTGTAGCTGGATTTAAGTTATTCTTTCATCCCCAGGACTTGCAAGGCTTAACCTCATCAGTTTTTAAGGGGACTCAAAATCCAGATGTTATTTCACACATATACACATGTAAAATAGCACAACTTACCCCCACAGATGCAGCTAAGCACAGAGATCAGCAGGTTTTTCTCACTTTATGCATTGGTCTCACCCCCCAAGGAAATCCTGGCAACCCTACAAAGTACCTCTTAAGTTTTAATACCACCACTACATTCTTAAGGTAACAGCTATGTCCAGGATAAAACTAAAGTTATTTAATTTATTTCTGCTGAAGCACCTCTGCATGCATTAATTAGGGCTTAATTAGGCTAAATTAAGATCCTTTTGAACTCCTGAATGATACAGGGGCACTGTAATTGCGTAGCTCTGTGTCATCCAGAACAGGAGCTCCAGAAGCAAAGCTACTGAGATGTAAATTAGGAACAGCTCACCACAGGCTCATCTCCCATGGAGGGCGAACTGTCAAAGCAAACTGCTTAGCAACAATCATTCCAGAGATCTGCAAACACACTGGAAATGTTTCCTCACTGTTAAAGGCAGTGTACTTACGTTGGCTCTTCTGAGACTGTTATGGTCTCCTCCATTTCATGGGCCTGTTTAAACCATGGCAATTTGGCTTCCACTGGACTTTTTTCTGGTAGAAGGAAAAAACCCCAAACATTCAGTAATTCTTCCAAAATCAAAGCAATATGTAGATGTTAGCATTAGTCACCTCAGAACTTCACAGTTTATTGATCTAATGCTTTTGAAGATACACTGGATAATAAAACAAAATTTACTAGAAAACTTCATCATGCTGTTTGAGCTCCATCCTTTGTTTTAAATATGCAGAAATGGAGAAGGAAAAAGGCAAGTAGTTTGATTATAACTTAATGAGCTGCTGAGTCACACTGAGAATGTTGACACATTTAATGAAAGCAAACAAGAAGATCCCAGGTGATACATATGGAGTTTCATTCCCATTTCAAGTATTATTGAACAACTCCTCCTCTCTGTGTTAAACTCATTAATTTTGGTTTTCCCAATTTGACTAGACTATGTAGATTGAGTTGGCACATTCACCTCATGACAGTCTGGCCACATTATCAGCAAAAAATATCAGCAGGGCACTTTTCCTAGCACCAATAATTAAAGAGCTTGTTTCTGCCAAAACCGAGAAAAGTCCTTGTAAATTCCACCTTCTGGCATTTCTGAAAAAGGTTACCAGGGGCTTTTTAATTCTCTGAACAAAAATGTAGAACAATAACAGACCCAGACAAAATTCCAGTTACCTTTTGGCTTGTAGCAGGGTACTGGCACGATGCACTCTTCTTTGATGTGCAGTTTGAGCTGCGGGTTGCAGCCCCCGACGTGCTGCCCGCGGTGGTCGATGCACAGCACGACGCGGTAGCGCAGCCCTCGGCCGCAGGTCACCGTGCACTGCAGGAACAGCACAGCCAGCTCAGCCTGCTGCCCTGCTCAGAAACTCTGCCTGGAGGATGCCACCAGCAGCAAGGGGCAGCTCCCTAAAGTCCTCCCACAGAGACATACGAGTCTGTCCCTGCATTGCTGGTGAATGAGGGAAGGGCTGATGCTGGAAATAAATGTCTAAGTTTTGGGAATGCAAGTGGTTTCTTGGGGTTCTGGGAAGCTTATCTGATGGGCAGCAGTCTGAAACAGAAGGGGCTGTGCACTGAGAATGCACACTCTCACAGTGGTGATTTTCAGTTAAGGCTGGGTCAGGGGAGCTGCATTTTCTGCACTCCTGTGTCACTGATGTCATCTGGATGAACTAAGGAATTACAGGAGTGCTGAGCTATCTGACTGGATCAGATAACTACAGCCAGGAGAAGTTGGCTTATGCTTTTGTTACTGTAATGAAAGGTAAGAATGCTGGAAAATCACCCTTGCAGACTTGCCAGCCCCTGAGACAGACATACCTTTAACTATTACAGCCAGTGAAATGCTACATTTATCAAGAGCTGGGACATAAATGACCTGACTGCAAAGGGGCCTGACCTCTGTCTCTAACTTCTCCATGCAAAGCAGGAATTCAACAGGCACAAGGAATTCTACATGCTTTCTTCTCCACAGACACATTAACGTTTTGATTATCAGGGAGAGTTTCTTAGAGCAAACTTTCCCCAGCACCACTGATTATCTTTCAGGGCTGTACTCTTCTAATAGTCCCGTGCCAATAAAACATGGTAACACAAGGCCAGAGGCCTTCAGAAAACAAGAATAAAGGTCCAAAATACTTCTCAACTCACTTGAGACCACTCCATTGCCACCCATTTAGGACAATCAAACAGATTGCAGGTCTGAATGACTTTGGGCTTTGGGGCATACATGCACTTCCACTCTTCCACTTGCAGTATCTCTCCATGAATGGTCTCCTCTACACACACAAAACTTCTCCTCTGAATGCCACCTCCACAGGAAACTGAACATGCAGTCCACGGGTTATGTTCCCACCTGGAAAACAAAAACAACTCATAAGGCTCTTTCTTATTTCACTAATCTCTGTTAAAAATGCCAAGTACTGAGTCCAACTTTAGCGTCAGTTAAAGCTCACTGGTAGTTTGGTTGCTGGATTTTTACCACACACAAACACATTCACTCACAGACTTACCTTGCATTAATCCAGGCTTAAATTCATGTGCAAAATCAGAAGTAAAGTAGAACTGCAAAGTATATTTCAAAACATAACTGAAACTCTCATTCTCATACATAAATTAGAAACTGTGAATATACTGAGTTTGATTACTGGAATGAATTTATTTTCAAAGAGTAAATCATCTAAATGGAATATTTTTGACAATTAATTTACATGACTACATAGACACTCTTTACCATTGTCAGAAACAAAGAAGCCCCTGTATTTGAGATCCTATGAAGTCACAGACAAATCTGCCTGCCCTGATTAAATGTGTTATTACTTACAGGCTCATTGCTGCCCACATCATTCAGACTACCCTTAAAAATCTGTTCATGAAGGAATTTTTATGGAATTTCTAATACTTTGGGTCAACCCAGCCATTTCATATCAAACTGCCTTCATCCATAAGGACTGTGACGAAATTAAACTGTGGCAGATACCATTTGGCTGGTCATCACTGCAATTCTGCAAGAGTTTTCCACCCTCATTAAAATGCCATTGAACGACCTTGCAGTCACACTTTCCAGCTTGCTTTGAGCAAAAGGCAGCTGCTCATCCAGCTCAGCTGCTTTGACCAACTCAGCTGATTCCTCCTGCAGCAGGGCAATGCACAGATTAGGGAAAATTTGGGATTAAGGAAAGTCTGTGAATCAGAAGAGCTCTGGGGTGGTAGCCTCCAAAAGAGAGATAATAAACAATCTGCTGGGAAGAAATATCTTGAAAATAGACATCTATTCACAGTCTTAGACCTAACTACAGTAAAGATGGAAAATGTTGCACCACCTCAAGTGAGAATGGCATGGAGGTTTTTAGGTTACAAACTCAGTTTCATCAATTACTTAGCATGAACGCACATTTAAGCAATCACCTCTCAAAAAACCCTAACTTCAATAATGTCCTGCTCCTGTCACATTCAGAGATAATAAACTTCCATCAAAGCATTAGTGCCTCTTAAGGTTCATCAGTGTGTGTTAGTTAAACCATCTCTTTATTACAACTGCAGAGGCTCAGAAAGGATCATGAAAATAATTATATCCATTCTGAACAATGGACTCAGCAAGTGCTACAATATCCCACCAAAATCAATTAATCAAGAGTAACTTGGCTATCATAAAGGAAGTCATAATATCAGAGTCAATGAAGCAAAGGCCTGTAAATCAAAGGTAAATTTAAGCAGCCTACTTTTTATGATGCAGCAGGTAAATCAAGGACACTTGCTATTTTAAGCAATTCATTAAGCTGCCTATGAAAACATATTAATCATGCTTAAGCTCAACAGAAGAATGAGTATGAAACATAGAGCAAGCCATGGGACATTAACCATGGAGTATATGCTCAAAAGCATTCTGAATAAAGCTGTATGCTGAGATACTGGTATCATATCACAATAACAAAACATATTTGAAGAGCAAGAGTTACACTGTTCTTTGACTTAAATGAATGGCCAGTGTTAACTAATTTTCTTTTAAAAAATCAGGAACCAAAGAGCAATTAACTATTTAATGAATTAGCAGCTCATAGATTTATATATTTAAGGCTCACCATGCTGTATGTAATATAAAGCTTGCAAGTGTTTATAGTATAAAGTTTTATAGTTGTTTTTCTTTATCTCATCAGTTTCAAACACACTCCAGATCCCACACTCCCACAAGCATTTTCAAGATGGAGTGAAGTCCATGGCTACTGGGGAAAAGGGGGGTCCTGGGCAAGCAGTCAAGGAGATACTTTCCAGAACCCACAGCTGTCAAGGGATCCTCAAACAGTCCAACAAGTCTGAAATAAATGGAGGCATTCCAAAAGCTTTAAAAGAAAATTTTCATCTTGGGAAATTTTTCTATTTATTTCAAAAGAATTCTCCATCTGTAAAAATATTTCAGTGGGGCATTTACAACTCTAGCCACAGGAGAACTCTTTCAAGATCTTGTGGTGTGCACCACGACTTTCCCACAACTTCCTCATGTGAATGGGAAAGCAGTGGTAAACACCACGGGGCTGCAAGGCAGCCTGCACATGGCCCTTGGGTTATGTAGGAGGTGTGATGCAGGACTGCTGCTCAGGGTGAAGGGTCTGCACAGCTCAGCTCCAGAATTGATTCACTACTTCAGTTTTCCGCCTGCTTTGCAAGAACGACCCTGCCTGAGTGAGCATGCAAGAAACAGGTAAGAAAAGAAAAGGAAAAAGAAAAGGTGGCAGAAGTCCAGCAGAGCCAGCACAGGGTAATGCATTCCAGTTCCTTGCCAGGCAACAGCACAAATCCTGCTGCACTGAAGCCAGACTTGCATCCACCCTGGACCAGAGTCACCTCGTGATGCAGGTAACCAAACTGAGCTGCTGCTTTCTTTCAGCAATTCCTACAAGAAAAGGTGTTTCTACATCTCTGTGGTGTATCCTTATGAGCCCTCCCAGTACAGCACAGCCTGTTTCCCCTCTCCTTCCTGCTGGCACCAACTCTGAGCCTTGCCTGGCTGCCTGCTGTTTTAGAGTCCTCACCCTGAAGCATCACCCAGGAAGACCATGATATTTTCTGACAGAACACACCGAGGTGCTGAAATGAGGTGGGACTCTGTCTCTAGTTCTTAGTGTTTGAAATGAGAGAACCTGCCCACAGTTTTATCACAGACATAATCTATCTCACCACAGTGTCATGCAAACGTGCTGAGCACAGTAAAGCACAGAAAGGGGGATTAAATTTCACTTCCAAGTGGTCTCCAAGCCCTAAGTGGTTCAGAAGATGTAATACTCCTGTAAATACATTAAGCTGAGTTCCAGGAGAGATCTGAAGTACAAAGGCATTGGCAGAAGAAATGAAAATAGAGAGACACAGAATATAATTAGAGAACTCTACAGGATAAAGCTGTAGAGGAAAAAAATCTGTGTGTATGAAAGCTGAAGCACATCACAGGACAGCAGATCCATGAGGACAAATTGCTACAGAAATAAACTATGACATTTATATCAGCTGTAATCAGTAGCTCCACTGAGCTGTGCAAGTCTATGATTTCATTCTTATTACTTCATATCTTTACTTCTTTAGAAAAATACACATTATTCATTACATGACATAATAAAGCAGAGGTTTAACTCAGATAAATATGCAACTAACTCATCAACTATAATTCTTTACATTAGAAGCAACTGTGACTCAATACTGTTTAATCCTAACAGTCTTTATAAAATATCTAAAGGTTCCTGAGAAGTTTTAAATCCTTGTAATTGATTCAGGTGTTAAAATAAAAAGTAACAAACTGCGCTCTGATGACCTAATTTAAGGCAATAGATATTCCAAAAATTTGGTATCTTGAAAGTGACATGTCATCTTTGATGTCAATAAACTGTAGAACTAAAGAGGAGAAGGATCAGACCTCTCAGAGAAAAAGAATTTCCAGAATTGTTCATAGCAAGATCTGTTCTATAAAATGTCATACATTGTCAAAATAAAAACCTTTCAAGACAAGAACTCAGACATGCAGTTTAAGGATGATGCTCTTCTCAGCACTACAGCCAGAGAAGGCTGAGGGGACAACTGTTTATTTTAAAGACTTCACATTGGTATTTTCAAGAAGAGCATATTAACCTCTGACTGTTAAGCTAATCATCCAGAGCACACTAAAATAAATCACAAGCTTCAGAAATGTTTACAGGACTATTGTAAACTTACCCTCCTGTATAGAAAAAAAATCAAAATATGCTCCAATATGTTAGTACTAAACCTGTATATTTGCAGTGAAAAGTGTGCTGAAGCTGACACATATGCTATCCTGATTATACATACCGAGGAAGGGGCTGGAAGTGATCATAGGGCATGATTTCTTTAAATCCATCACTGTCAAAAAAAATAAATATTGCATCATTATTTCTCATACCCAAGACTGTACATCAAGTACATACTTCTATGTGATCATGCTTGAAGAAAGCAATCCCCAAAGTGAAATGAAGGAATCTTACTTCATTACACATGAGCCTCATGGCAAACCTTATGACTTGTATAATCTTACCTTTTCTGCATGGATAAAGAACTACTCACCATACAGCTTCTCTATTTCATACCACCATAAAATATTAAATGAGCAAGCCTCCAGCAGAGAAATTTATTATCAGTGACCCTTTAGGTCTGTGTTACTTCATTAACAGGAAAGTATTCACACACTTCTGTCTGTAACAAAGACTGCTGAGGGACACGAGTGTCAGTGACATAAATGCACCACAGGATTTATCCTAGACAGGTCCTGAATGCTGCTTAGGACCCTTCTGGAGCTGTTTATTTGAACTGCATAGCATAGAGCAGGCACAAAGCCTTACTTCCAGTGCTAAGAAATATGGTATTATATGCAGTAGTACTTTCCTTTTCCTGGCTGTATAAACTGAATCTGCAAGGTAAAATATAATTACACCTTTTCTTTCCTCTAATTTTCCCATTCCAGCATTGGAACATTTGGCACCTCTTGCCATCAAGCATTACTGAAGTCTTTCTGCTTCATACAGTGATCAGCTCTCCAGGAAAACGTCTTGAAAGTCTGCACATCTATAACTGTTAGAGGTCACTATCAACGATTATGTTCAACAGGAATGAAAGGAAATGGACAGTTTAGCTATAGGAAATGAAATCCATTGAGAGTGTTTCCTTTTCTTGCATATAACTCCAGCTCAGCCAGCTGGCATATTAATGTGAGGTTCTGGGACTTGATACTGTGATGTTATTTTAAGATTCTTTAGCACAGCCAGGAAACCTCACCAGACAATCCAAAAGTTAGTTTGAAATACTGTAGTGCAATTCAATACAATTTATGTGTACTATAGCCTTTACAATTTGGCACTAATATCCTGTGGCATTTGTACCACAAGGATATTTACTTTGAATGATTTTTTTTTAAATTCCTAGTTTTAAAAAAACCAAACAAATAGACCCAACCTTTGATTATTAAATTGTCAACACTACAGTACCAATGAAGAATCAAACTTCTATGGTAGGCAAATGAATAAACCAAGTTAAACCATGTGCAAAACTTGCACTGACTGGAGCTTCTGTCTGGCTGTTGAGAGGTTCTGAATGGCAGCATCAAAAAATCCAAAAGTAGGCTGACCCTCTGTCCTCCTCACACAACCTCACAAGATCCTCATATAGTGCTGTACTACTCAGCATCAGACAAAGCAGAATTAGCCCTTGAACAAATTGATATTTACAACATCCCTGTATAAGCAAAATCTTCTATTCTGCAACACTGAAGGAGTGCCACTCATTTACTGGCAGAGGTACCAGCCTTTAACACATGCAATAACCAACCAAGATTAAGTAGCTTTAAAGATGAAAAAAAATTGAAATTAAGTAAATACAATTCCTGAGTAACTGCCTACGTCAGACACACATTTATTTGCCATACAGACCTAGAAGGGCAGGGATCCATGTTGCATTCTTTCAGCTTGGGCTTTGGTTTCTTGTTTTCTGGGTGATAATGGCAGTAGTGGTCAGGAACAACGCGCTTCAGACGGATGTCCACACACTCAGCTGAATTGAGCTGGTAGCCTAATGCAGGAGCAAAGTTAATTTTTGTGATCCAGATAAAGTAAAACAACCTTATCTCCCCACTGAATTAATTTTCTGTCTTATTCTTTTTTGGTTTGCTTTTCAACAAGGAAACAGGAGATGTACGACCAGACCCTCATTTAAGGCAATTCAGCATAACAATTATATTGACCTGTCTTAACACTAGATGAGCTTCCAGCACTTTATTGTACTAATATTCTAAGAGTAAAGGCACACATATTTCCTTGTGATGCAGGAAGACTTGTACTGCCCCAGCTCACCTGCCACAAAGCTGAACTATGAAGCCACATGGGTCTAGTACATGTTCCACAATTTGTAACTGCCCTCCTCCAAGGAGGAGTTACCAGTATGCTGGAGAGCTACATTACATAGTCATTCATGCTAAAAGAAATAAATACTTGAGACAGGAAGCCAGAGGAATTGAAGATGAGATCCAAAAACATTGCTAAGGAACTGTAGAAAACCAAGAAATAAGTTCAAGGACATTCCGAGTTGAAGAGCCAACAAAAGAAGACTTGAACTAACTACTTGGTGAAAAACAAATAATAAAATATGTGTGGAGACTGGTTGCAAGAAGGGATCTGAGTTTTATAAACCACTAGGTTGATTTTTTGGCTAAGAAAAAAAAGACTCATTCAAAAAAGCTTACTTGGACTTAAACTGAGGAGAGGAGGAGGATGTTCTGGTATGTGCAAAGAAAAAAGTTTTAAACCACAAGAATTAAAATCAAACCGAGTCAAAAAACTAACAGAGCAAGTCCCAGTGCCTACTGAAAATGCAAAGTATCACATATCAATGGCTTCAGCTATGTGTCTCTTGGCTGATCCAAAGTGTCATCATGCATGAGAGTGATAACCATAAAGAACTAAGCAGTTCCAGTGCTCACAGCATCTGTGTTTCAGTTCTTGTAAGTACTGAAAGGACCCAGAAGAAATGTCACTTGCAAACAAGAGAAGCAATTTTTAAACACTCTTGCTCGTTGTGCTTTCTGAGATGCCCCTTCCAACACATGGAGATTACAGAATTAAAGACAGAAGCAGCATCCAAGTGAGGAATGGCAATGTACTAATTCCAAATCTCTGTTGTGAGGAAATTTTTCTTTTACTGCCAGTACCAGATGCCAAACAGACAATCCAGACACTAAATCCACTGTAAGATAACAGGTTCAAGCCAGGCAGCTGCAATACAACTTCCCTGCATGCTCAGTAACATGCCATTCTTCACACTACTACTGTCATGACTGAGCAGCTCAGTTTTCCTGCTTCTTCAGTTCCTGTCCTCCCTGAGGACTGCCAAGCCCCTCTGATAAAGGTACCAGTTTTATATTATAGGCAAGCAGCCACAAAGCAGGGCTTTGAACACCCTGGATAACTTCAGAGATTGACATGTAGCTATAATTTTCAAACCATAACAGCAGTCTGAAGAAGGCTGGATTTGAGCCAATACCTTTGAAGGTAAATATGTCCCTTGAGCTATCCAGTGTTTACATGCAGCCCTCAAAAGTAACTGTGATGCTTTATACTTCTTCCCTTGTCAGACAGGTTAAGGAAAAAAATTATAAACACAGTGTGATGGAATCATCAGAGGATATGCATTGCCACTCTCAGCTCCAGCAAGAATCACACTTCATGAGGCCAAGTATCTCGTAAGATACAGTAGTTTCCTGTGGGACTACATATCATACACATATATTGTCTGCATTTCAGATTACAGGGAGGGGCAAGTGCCAAATGGATGGTCCTTCAAAAGATCCCCAGACTCTGCCTGTACTTTAAACATCTCTCACTCTCTTTATTCATGTCCCAAGTAACTATTTAAACCATATTTGCACTCTCCAGAAAATCCCTGCTCCGGTATCAGCAGCATCCTGGTCTGTTTTCCAGGTGACCTGGGGAATGCTAGCTGAAGGGGAGCTGCTATCTGCAATGTCAAACACTCCTCCTGCCATGAGCTCACACTTCTTTTGCAGAACCAGACATGACAAACAGAGCTGGATGTGCTGGATGTGGGCAGAGCTGGATGTGCTGTAGCAGAGCTACACTTCATCTGTGCTGCAGTGCTTAAACCAGGAGTGGATGCTACAGCACTCCACGTGCTGCTCTAGCTACCAACAGGACTAAATGCCTGAGATCAGACAGCCAAAAGGACTGCCATCAGATGTTCTTTAAATTCTATTTACTTCTTCAGCTTTCTGTGTAATTAATTTCTCAACTAAATGTTCTAACACTCTCCCTCATGTGTACTACTGAGGCCAGAAATACTTCTTCATCTTCTGATAATTCTTATTTTAAAATCTCATCGTGTTTCTTTGCTTACTTTCCCCAAATATCCATTATGAGTTGCAATTTTCCATTTTGAATGTTGTATTTTTATTTCTCAGTCAATGTTCTTACTCAAATGAACATCCATTATGGAAAAACATGACTTCCAGCAACAACATGGAAACACCCCTATGCTGATACCAGCTTAACCAACCTGCTTAGCTGCTACTCTGTCATTTATTTTACTGAGGAATTACCAGTGTGCAGAGAAACACAAACATTTAATCAATACAAATGCAGAACAAAGGTTGTAAATCAGCTCCTTTTAATCTTCAGCCATTATCACTCCTGAAGAATTGCCATTACTTACCTCCTCCACACGTCACTGTGCAGGGGAAGAACTCTGTTTGTCTCCACTGATGACTGATGGGTTGATAGAAGAAGAACTGAACCACACTCTCTTTTGATCCAGAGTACCTGGTCTGAAGAAATTTCCATTACAACACACGTGTACAGCCTGCTCAGCTGTTCATGCCATTTCCAAGCACAGTCCATACATAACAGCAGTGCAGAGTAAGATGATAACAGACATAAAGCCTCTAGAAAGTCTAGAGTAGCCATTAAATTTAAGTTCCCAATAGTCAAACATTTGAATGTTGCTCTGCTTTTCAAATTATTCAATGTATTAATGTGACCATTTGATTATCTATCCTTGAATAGCAAAGTTCTTAACTCTATTCTTTTGGTTTATCTCTTTGTTAGCAAAAAAATTTTTAAATATGCTGCAGAGAGTCTGTAAGTGATCCAAGCACACTGATTCATAGTCAGGCAAGCCCAACTGCACAAGAGACTGGAGATGCAAAAGGAAAACTACTGAAATTCTATTTCTACACCGTGACACATAAAGCCAAGTGGTGTGATAATACTGAAACTTCTGTCATTGCCAACGGCAAACTGTGCCTTCCTTTGGCAGTCAAATATTGATTTGTTTCTACCTATAAATATCTCAACACACTGGTGTGTGTTCTGGATAGGAAAGGAATGTGGAAGGATTAGGAATGGTCAGTGGCTGGATCAGCAGTGTCTGAGGGAGATGGCAGGGTGCTGCTGGAAGCAGTGCTCAGGTTCAGTAGGTGGCAGTCTGCAATTGGATTAGCTCAATCCACTGCACAGGTCACACTGTTCTTCCAGCAATATTTAAAACAAAAATCCTGGCCAGTTTTACCATTAAAGGTCCTGGGGTACTTCCCACCACAGGAAAGACATTAACCACATAACATTTTAATTTGTTTGGATTTTCTTAGCATAAATGATCTGTGGACTGTAATTAAGATTTCTTACTAGCTAAAAGATTTTGTTGTACTGCTACAATCTGATGGACAGCCACCACTGTGTTGCACATACTTGCAAGAACTTTGTAGGTTTGTATATTCACACACCCCACCTTGATGATGAAATCTGCTCCAAGAGGTCCCTGCATCTTCATGATTTCCCTGTCTGTACTCTTCTGAAATTCAACAGTTGTATTTTCAATGACAAATGTTCCAGGAGCACTGAAACTGTGCTCTCCCTTTTCTCCTTGTAGTGTTTTTGACTCTATAACTAAAGAAGAAATATACAATTAGTAAACTTAAACGGGGCTTTGTTTTCAAGAAAGTCAGAAAGTAACATTTACAACTTTGCCTTGCAAGTACCAGCTGCATTTGTGCACTGAAAACACACCCAGAGTATCTGTGAGGATATTAACTGCCTCAGATTATAGGCTGATAGGTAATTGCAAGACAAGTCAACACAGGAATATCTGTCTGAACACACTATTCTTTCATACCAGAAGCACTTCTGAGACAGTTTTTCCTACACTAAGTGCTCTGTAACATTTGCTATAAGCAACAGACTGAGCAGGAAAAGCTGAAAGCAACTCAGAACTGATAGAAACAATATATAGAAAAATACCTCATACTTCCATGCAACTCAAAAGCCAGGCAATCTGAGCTATCAGTCTCCAGAGAAGCAAACCCACCTGACAGTCACCTCAATACCTGTATCACTGCACCAAGATCAGTAACTGGCTTTGAGTATTTCCCACGTGAGGAGGAAGCAGGGCCAGCAGGTGGGCAGGGGGGGATGGCCCCTTCCCAGAGCAGGTGGGGATGAAAACCCTTTCTGAATTGTTCTCCACTCCTTGGAAACAGATTAAAATAACAGCCAACAACCTCCAGAAGACAGATGCAGCATTTTAAGATTAAATCACCTCCAGCAAACTGACTGAACTGTAAGTGGACAAAGCTAAAGGAAGATATTCACACTGAAGGTAGAATTTTGGGCTCTGCATAACACAGCACAGAGGCACCACAGCAAGATGCATGGCTTGAAATACACTGGTCTGGCTATAATCTACCAGAGCACTGCATGAGAAAAGCATGAATCTCAGATGAGCTCAGGGCAAGCCAGAAGGAATCTTTTGATGAGCTATAAACACCCTCTTTCTCCCACTACCTTGCCTTTTTTGGTACTTTGAACAAAGTTGCCTAGGTCAGGCTAGACCATTTAGGTTAAAAGCATCTGGTTTTACCTGCACTGAAAACATACTCTGAATGCTGCAATCCATCATTAACTGTTTTCTTCCTTCATATTTTTAAAATAAGCATGCATTCTGGAGCACACCCAACAAAGAGAATAAAGAAATTATAGAATTAATTAAACTCCTTGAAAACATACCACCATTATCCCAAGCTTCTAAGCATTAGGTTCCACTGTGCTCACAGGTATAACAAAGATCACATACATGGATGGAAGGAAGTTTCAGGAAGGATTTGTTTCTAGGAAATGACTTTATGTTAATCACAGGGTATGAATCTAGTGGTGAATAAAATGTACTTTGTCAAAGAGAAAACATAAATCTCTGGGAATCAATGTGCCCCACTGTCCAACACATTTCCATTAGGAACAAATAGATATAAACTAATCCCAGAAAAAACAAGTATTTAGATGATTACTATGTATTTCTGTTTGTCACTTTTATGGAAGTGTCTTTTCCTGATTGCATTACAAAATAACGCTTTAAAATATATGGAACTCAGAATTCTTGGATTAAGCTTCTGCAAGCCTTGACCCCAAATTTACTGCTTAAATCACAAACCTACTGCTTGATCACAAACACTACTTAAAAGTAAGTAATAATGCCTGTTATTGTGGCATTTTTTAAAATAAGTGTAAAATCAAAACTCAAGTACTTCCAACTCTAAATAAATTCAATAAGATCCTCAGCAGTACAGGACCCCTTTGAAACTAGCATTTAAGATTACAAGGTAAGGCATCTAGCTGGTGCAAAAAGATGATGAAAATGTTTATTTGGTGACCTCAGCTGCATTTCTGAACAGTCTTTTTATTGATTTTCTTAATTAAAAAAATTTTTGATGTTTTTCTAAGCAAAAACCAGGAATATTGTTCAGCAACCAACAACACAGTAACTCCCTGAGAGCTGACATACATTTACATCAGAGCTACAGTGGATGTGGACGCAGATCATGGGTTTATTTGCAAGGCCCAGCCACAGAGCCATCTGTATCTCTGCAGGTCACACCACTGAGGCTCAGAACAGCTGCTCAGATTTTCCCAGAAGGCTCACACAGGGAGGTGAGGAGCTATTCCACAGCACAGTGGATAACTTCTGATGCAATACATTGCTGCTCAGTAGTATCTAGTGCTTGTCATCACAGGTTTCTAAACCAGTGAAACCAAGCATTTTGTGTATTTAACACATACATAACATTATGATGCCTATTAGGGAGCAATTCATCCCTCAAAAATTGTTCATTTATTGAATTCAGAGAAGCAACTGAGAACAAAGGTTTGGTCAACTGGTTTCGTGACAAGGTTTAGAAAAGAATTCACCAAATATTTATTTGGTGAATATACTGAATATATTCTGCAGAGTCCTGTTATACTAAAGACCTGGGAAGTTTGACTTCAGGAGAAGGCTTCCCCATCCTAAATCATTTCCTTGAGACTCCAGATGTGAAGAGTCCCATGGACAGGGAATTCTCTTGAGTGCTCACCTGTTTCTGTGCCTAACAGGACAACCACCAGTGCCAAAACCTGTAATTGACCATGTTTAGCTACCTCCCCTCCCTCGACAAGAATGGAAAATGCCTTGTCCAGCTGTGACAGAAGCCCCGTTGCTGAAGCCTCCCAAACTCTTGGGGCAGGGAGAAGCAGGGCAGTGGAACCCTCTGCAGGTACCTCACTGTGCAGAGATGCATGGAAGAGCTCCCAGGGAAACAGCTCCTGCCCCCAGTCCCAAAAAGAGCAAGTCATGGTGCTGCCCAAAAGCTGTTTCTTTTCTCTGATTGATTTGCAGGTAGCACAATACAAGATATGCATTCTTCTCAAAATGCAAGCAACAAGCAGCACTGTGCTCCTCTGAGCATCTGTCAGACAGAGCAGTGCACAAACCCACAGCTCAATGCTGTCACTTAATGCAAATCACTGTGAACAGAGAAAAAATGGACAAAAAAGAAAAATGTTTCAGTTCCTTTTAGTAATGCTTAACCTCCCTAAGTTCACGAACTCAGTTATCTAGCATTAGCCACTTGTAAAAATATTAGCTTCTGGTTTTCCTGTTTCTTCTGCTGGAGGATTAATTTCAGGGAACTTTCAGTCTTTCTTTTGATTCTAATGCTCTTAAAACAACTACTAGGAAAGCCATAATACAGTCCAAATCAAAAACAAAGCCAACACAGTGAAACATTTACTTCAGACCCATTTTTGTGCTAATTACTTGGTTATTTTCCACCAAATCTTTCACCAAACCAAGTAGGCAGAAGTACAGGAGGGCCCTACTTGTTAAAAACCCAAAGTAACATCTTTGCTCTCTGATCAATCTGTTGCCTGTCTTAAAGTGCCCACAGACACCAGCCAAATTCTTAATCTAACCAGCTACAAAGAAATGCAATCCTTACTCAAACACTAACTGCTGGTTGCAAAACAATGCTCAGAGCATTTGTTTCAAGTCTGCTATGTGCTACATCTCCAACCACATTTCCATTTTTGATTAGTCCAGCAGCTGTGCTTTCCTGGAACAAGGCCAGATCATAAACCCAGGATGAAGCACCACTGAATACAAGATAAAGGGAAAAGCTCCAGACACTCCACAGTGCTCTTCAGGCTTTTGCTGTTGCTGCAGACTCTACTTGAAGGACAAATATATACTGGCAACAGGAGGCAGTATAAAATTTTAACAGTAAGTAGTCCCTGCTTCACCTGTTAAATTCAACTTCTTGCAAGCCAGGAAAAACATCTCTGACAAATGGAACCTGTAATAATAGGTGATTATTTTTAAAATTCTGGCTTTAATTATACCAGCACACCCACACTGAAGTCGATGAAGTTGCAAACAAAGGATCATTTGGTATCTCTGTTAAGGGACAAACACCCATGAATACAGGGGGAAGGTGCAGAAGCACCTCTGGAGCATCAGCTCTTGGAGACTCAGCAAGAAGCCAAGCCAGAAGCAATTACTACCTCTCTCTTCACAACAGCTCTCAGTTGTTTTTCACCTCTGCAATTTTAATTTTAGGTAAAAAATGTCTAAATCCTCACAGATTTGCAAACAGATGTGCTGGTGGAAGTGGTTAAAGGAACATTTCACAATTCTGGTCCAGCTAGAGAGCGAACTAACAAAGGTAATGCCAAGCCACAACTTCTTTATGGAACCACCCTGGGTAGGAAGCCAGGAGCACTCTGTACTTAGTTACTGAGCTGCTGCTGCATTCCTCAGGAGCTTTCCAGAAATCCCCCAGGAGCCACTCAATCTAGTACTTTTTCCTCATACAAAGCTGAAACAACAACTTCCTTCTGCAGAACTACTTAAGAAAGTCCAAGAGTCCTGACCTGAACTGGTCAGGATCACTCCTTCACACATCCCCTGCAACAGTTTTAAAGGAATATTATTTACTTCAATATAAGTTCAGCTTTGTACATTCTTTATATAAGTGGTCCATCTACAAGTTATTGTCACTCTGGAGCTGTTGTGAAGAGGGAGTTTTATTTCAGTTTTCTTTCTTTGAAAGGACGTGACAATATATTTTTGAAAGCAAACAAACTGAGGAGCAATTTTCAAATAAAATGCATTTTTTACTTCTGTTTACATTTTTCAGAGCTGAAGTTCTTTTTATTTCTATGATCCAGACTACATCTGCCACTTCTCCAAATAAAAAATTGTTCAAAGTTAAATGAATAGTTTATTTCATTGCTTGGTATGGCAGCATCACTCAACACTGAAACCATTAATTCTCTATGCAAACTAGGCCTACAGATAAAGAAATTGCCATAAATACTGCCATCAACCTCGTAAGAAAATTTTGGAAAGCCATTGTCTGATAGAGTAGCAACCTGTTTCTCATTGGTGGTACATAATGGCCAAAAGAATTGCAAAGAAACAAGACTTCTGTAGCTGTTCACCCAACCTCATTTGTACCTAGATCTCGTGTCAGGGGCTTCAACTGAAATCTGGTGCTGAGTTATGTAAGAGTTATTGATTCCACACATGATCCTCTGGAATGGTATGGGTTTTTTTTCATGTTGTTTAACAGGGTACTGTATTTGAGACATCTTCTACATTGGTTAAAACAGCAGGAATAGAAACCACCCCTATGTATTCTATTTCTTTTTACCAAGTAGACTTTCCAGTGCTCTCCAGGATTATCTCCAGGCTGGATATTAAAGATGGGAAGAGGAATCAAGGTGTCGAGGTCATGATCTTACCCATATTACCAAAGTTTGGATGAGTACAGATACAAGATTTGGTTTTTATCTTCTGCCTATGCATAAATACATAAAACAGCTCAGTCATACCAAGGTGTGCTGGTCCTTTCAGGGTAATTCTCACGCTGCGACTCCCATGGGGTACAGCAATCACAGTTTCTTCCCCTAGGAAAATTAAACAACTGGTTTAGAAGTTATCTTTCATCAGGGAATTTGAACATCACATAATTAGACTGAAAACTGTCAAATGTGTCTAGGAAAATATTTCACAGCTTTCACAGTTTTTTCTATTAAAAATAATACGTTATTTTATTAAGTGCAGTGTACTGATTCTGTTTGCTGTGTTATGCAACTAGTAAGACCTACAGTTGGACTTGTAAATCTTGCTTTCTCTTGGAAAATAATTTGCTATTAACAACAACAACTGAAATGTCATTAGTGTATTAGGAACATATTTACACTCTGTTGTCCTAGTTTTATTTCCTAATCACTGAATTGACATAAGGAATCTGCTAAGTAGTCCTGCCCCCTTACAAAAATCTGCAGCTGTTCAGTCTCATTTTGCCCACACCTCATTTCCTGCTGCAGGTCACAACTTTAATAAGTGGCAGGACTTACAGGAAATAAATCATCTACTTAACACTAACCCTTAACCAATTACAGACCAGTTAAGAGCAAATATATAATAGCTATAAGGTATATGTTATAATAGTGTCTGCATCTAACTTACCATATAAGATAATTTCTTCCAGTAAGAGGCTCAATTTAAAATGAACTATAAACCAAACCAGCCCCCAACAGGACATGTCAATACAAACCAGCTTTTGGCTGCCTGAAAGGCCTCTTCATATATAAAAGTGCAACACACTTACTTCAGTGCATTTTACAAAGGCAGAAAGTTATTACTTTTCATTTCAAGTGGAGGAAATCTGCGATTTGCCCGAGCAAACGGAGTTACCAGTCAAACCAGCAGACTAGAGACCCTCACACCAACAAAAGCAGTGCTCTCAGAAAAGGGATACCCACAAATGGAAGAGAGAAGCACCCAAGGAGCTGTCACCCATTTCCACCATGGCCCAACAGTGCATCTTCTGTCAGGCAGGACCTGCCCCATGTGCCCTCTGCAGGTACACCCTGCACAAGATGCTCTGCTCAGTGATTTATGGAACACTCAGAGGAAGTTCTTTCTTGCAGATTCAAAAAGTAATGTGTGTTGAAAGTCAGTGATAAACTGGCTCCAGAATTACTCATAAAATATTTAGAGGAAGAATAGTTGAGTGTAGTTTTAACTAAAAAATAGTTGAAAAATGTTTCTTTCCACTCTAAACCAGACCCCTTTATAGTAGATGCTAAATTATCAGCTTCTGGTTTACATCTCCTTAGCATAAGTATGATTTCCTGCCAAATGTTCAGAATACTTCAAGCAAATACTGCAATTATTTTTTCTGAAATAAACACCTTCTTATGTTACAGTTTTTATATCGTCAATTTCTAGGAAGGACATTTAAATATAACAATTTATTTTGGATGCAATAAAATATGAGCTTTATTCACTTCATACTTGTGTATTCCACCAGAGTGAAAAATACTACAGTAAAACAATAATACAACTAAGGAGTCCTGGAAAAAACATTAACTACTGAACCCCTTAATATCTTTTTGCATCTTGGTTTTTCATCAGAGGAATTGCTAAAGATAGCCAGGAGGTAGTGGGGGCGTGTATCTTCAAAGTAAGGAAATAACTACTGAATTCACATGTGCTCGACAGAGTTTGAGAGAAAGCAGGTTGGAGGGGCCCATCTGTCCTTGCTTGGTGGGGAGCTGTGCCCCACCCTGATAACAGCCACAGTCAGGCACAGCACAGGGCTCCAGAAAAAGTGGGATTATGGCCAGTTCAGGACACATGAGGTGCTGCCCTGCTGTGGAAGCGCGGGCAGCCCGAGGAGAGCCGGCCATCCTGCCCTGCTTCCTGCCCCTCCACACCGGCACAGCCCTTCTCAGGATGCCTCACATTCCTTCAGCACTGCTACAGACATTCCACCATCGCTCTCTGATACGGTCCAAAAGTCTCACGGGGGTGCTAAATTTGGTGTTTCTCTGCGGCACAGACAAGATCAGCAGAAAGGGTTTTATTTGCAGCAGGGGTGACTGAGCTCACGGCCACGGCAGCACGCACCCTCTGCAGCCCACAGACCTGTCCACAACTCTGACACCAGGACATTTTTGTAACATGACTGAGATAATTATGACCTAGGGCAGTCTTTCCCTGAGATGAAGTAAATTATAGAAAAAAAATAAATGTGAGATTTTTGGATTTCTGAACAGAGATGAGGATTTGGAAGAAATGAGACAGAACTGACCATAAGGGACTGCTCCTTCTCCTAGGGACAGCTTTGAAACAACAGTTATGGTTGTCCAGGTCTGGCTCCAAAATTATATATTCCAAAGGTCTCCTGTTCTCAGCTGAATGTAATTCATATTCTTAAAGAAACACAAGGCTCTGTAAACCCATTTAAAATGGTTATGCTGTACATTTCCCATTAAATCTGTAGGGTCCATACTGCTAAAAGCAGTGAACTCTTATGAAAACATAAGGGGAAATTGCTACCCTGAAATCTATACTGCGAATTTTCGATTACCTTTTTTTTCCCTTTATAGTATTTCTGCCTCTTTGAAAGTTAATTGCTGACCTTTTTCTAAAGCTGAAAACAAATTAGCCCAAAATCATCTGGAACATGCAGAAGCACTAGACTCTAACATGTGAGCTCAGATTAAGGCTCACTCTAAAAACTGAGAAACAGGTGAGATATTGTCTCCCTATTCTAACTCTGCTTCCAGAACAGGGATTCCCAGCAGCACATGATTCATGTCCCTCCACTCTCACCCAGGGACTCTCTCAGCAAATGTGAGTGCACACTACACACAGCACTTGCTGATTAAGCTCCCGGATTGCTTTTACTTTAGATGGCAAGGTTTGATCCTGTTTCTATGGTGTTAATGTGGATTTAGATTTTGGATCTCAATGAGAGCAAGATCAGACTCCCTGCTATGGTAAGACTGGGAGCTAATCCCCAGGATCAAAATAAAGGAGCCACATTCCTAAACTCAATCCAATTCAGCAGGTTTTATTTATTTTTCCATGTGGGCCATGGTGGACCCATTTACTGTTTCACATATGAGCCAGTTGGGATTTTTCCTCCTCTCCTCTTATAGCAGGCCAGAGGGTTTATTTCAGGTCTATAAAAAATGTTTCTTTCTGTGTGTTTCCTCAGAACTTACTTGCTGGTTCTCTGGTTCTGATCGAAGACCTTTGTGCTCTCAAAGTACAAACAATAATCCAAGAACAACTACAGCACACAGGAAGTAAAAATCTCAAAATATTTAGAACCTTATTGCAGTGGCTTCCCTCATCCATTCTGGCATCAGGCATAATTTCAGAAGACACTGCTGCTGGGCTTTGTGCTGACCTGCCTAATGAAAGCAATGTGGGCAAAGCCAAATACAGGCACTGGAGAAAACATAAAAGACATGCAGTAAGCAGACCCTCAAGGGAATGGATCTTAAGGAAATGCAGTGCAAAATAAGTAATGAAATAGCCAATGCTCCTACAAAGAAATTTCTTCAAGGCAAAAGGGACCATGAAAGTACAGAGGGAGGCTTCATACTACCCCTAACAGCCCCAAGCAAACCAATCAAACTGAAGGGATGTCTAGACTGAAACAGTGGTGCTGAAAACCCAGCATCCACACCACAAAACTGCAGGTGCCTTGCTGGGACTAATGCTAGTCCTGTATGTTCTGTAGCTGCTGGAGAACATCAGGTGCTTTTCTGGGACACATCTTCTGGTTTAGCTTCATACAAAAAACTCCAGTTTTTGCTCTTCAAGACCACTCTGTGATGAACACTGTATGTTAGGGCCATGATGAAATTTGCTTCAAAAAACATGCTCCTTATCCATACTGAAACACTGATGCATTGGCATTCTATCCCTCCACACACACAGTTTTCCTGCCAAACCAGTCCCAGTTCCCTCTGGATCTACACAGAGTTGATTTTCCCCCTTCCTCTCCAAGTGTTTTTGACTCCATCTCCCACCCAGATTCCTTATCTAATCTCAGTCCTCTCTTCCTCTTTTCCTTGACTCAGTGTGTCTGTACAGCCAGTCCTACATCCTCCACCCACCTTCTCTTATCTGCCTTTCCTTCACTGCATGAACTAATGGCAAGTTTTTCTGTTCAGCTCATCTTTCCCTCTCCTCATGTGATCTCATCACTCCCTGTCATAAGTCTGAAGCTCAGGAGATTGGAAGATCTCCACAAAATCTTCTGGATGCCTGAATGTGAGGCAGGAGACACCACAGAGTTCATCCCATGGCACCTGGTCCACACTGCAGTAAAGCAGAAAGCAAGAGCAACCTCAAGGAAAAATTTTAATAGCTTATTTCTGGAAGAGCAACACCTTCATGTAGTCTAAGGAGGCTGCACACATATGATCTGTTTGCAGTTAGGACTTGTAACAAGCTACAGAACACTTAAAAGGATAAGTTTTCAGAAATTTCAGCTGTAACATCTGAGAAGATTCCACAGAAACTGGAGGAAAAGGTTGGGGTTTTTTGTAAAGTTTGTAGTAAAATATGTGTTGATGTTCACAGACACTGCAAAAGACTTAACCATGACCAGAAGATCATTGTCTGCCAAATTTCAAATCCCTGATCTGTGATCAAGTCCAACAATGGGGGAACTTTAAGACACATTAAAGAAAAGTTTTCAAGAATGTTTTGACAGTGGGAAACAACATGTTTTCCTCCTCTGTGTCCTTGGAATACACTGAGTTGTTTGGGCTGAATTTTCTCCAAAACACATTGCACCTGGCATGAGAAGTTTCTGACACAACTGTCTAATTTTGGCAAATTTGTATAAAGTGAAGTATCACGCAGCCTTGACAATTGGGGTTGCTAGCTCTATGTATATTGATTTCAAAGAGGGCACAAAAAGTGAGGCAGGAAGCTGCCACAAAGTCGAGCTGGCTGATGGGACAGGAGAAGGAGCTGTGCCAAGGGCCTCTGTTCAGACAGAGGAGCAAAGTGAAATGAGGTTTTTGGTGAAGCATGCTTGGGGAGGATGACATACAACACGTGAGAAGTGACCAATGGTGTATTACAGAGGTGCCACAGGAAATGAAGCACATGGCAAAAGGAAATTCAAACACTTACAAAGCCATCCCCAGTGGAAGCTTTTATAAGAAGCTCTTTAGCAAAACACTGAGCAAGGTAAAACTTTGCAAGTATCTTGCAGTTTGGGAATCAACTAAAACCATGTTAGGACAAGTCCATGCCTTCAACCTCAGCCCCCACTGAACCAACATCTTTTCTTCTTTGTTGGTATCAGAACCAGAACACTTTCCTACCATTTCTTGCCAACAATGGTGCAGAAAGGAGATATGATGGGCCAGTCCTACAGATTTTCCATGTGCACAGAGTGCAGTAGAGTTAATGGGAGTTCCATGCATATAGGACTAGAAACATCAGGCCCATGATATCTCATTTCCCAATGGGATGGTACATTTTACAACCTATTACACTTTTTGTTTGAATATCATTAGTCAAACCTTTAATCATTTTACCAGAATGTTAGAATCTGGCTTGCTGACAGAAGTTTAACTTACTTTGTCTTTCAAAGGCAATTAAGTGTTAGTGGAAAAAATAAAGAACTTTTGAAATGACTGTTCATTTCATATTTGCAAAACAGTAACCTCCCTTCCAGTGCTGTTTAACTTTCTGATCAAAGGCATTCATTTAATGTAAAAATATATAAAAAAGGTAATGAAACAAAATTAGTCCTTCATGAGAAATCATTTGCTATCAATACCTAAATTTCTTTGTTTTAAAATAAGGACTAAGATAACCAAGTACTTTTATTTTCCCTTATGCCTCTTTTTTTGTACTAAAATCTTTGGTTCTTGCTCTCCTTCCAGTTCTTTAATTTGCTTCATTGAACAGTAAAATTTACATCCTGCTCAAAGCCTTAAGCTCCCTTTTAAATACACGTCTGTCATGTGTCGATATTTTCTCAACTGTAGTTCTGAAAGCTTCCAAATGACTCTGTGGAAGATAATGTGCTTCCCTTCACTGATATTTCACCACAAAGAAAGGATGGCTTTATTTCCACATTTCATTCACACACAGGATGATTATATGGAACTCATTGCATGGTGTTGAACAACTTGACTCAAAAAAGATTTTGGCACCATTGCAACACCAAGAAAAACATCAAGTTCTGAATTTAGTAGCGTGTGTACTGCTTTGCTTATAGCAGTGGTAATTCATTCATATCATCCAGCCTACTGCAGTGCAAGATAAACCCCAAACTTGGCAAAACTGACATCTTTCCTTAGAATAGTCTTTCTTGGTCTGTAATTTTCAAGGACTCTTAAAGAGCCACTGAATTATGACAGAGGAAACAATGAACCATGGGCATTCTCCCATGGGCCATGGGAGACCTTCCACCAAGTGATGTCAGCTGTAGTCAGCTCTTACCTGAGCTGGAATACCACATGTGAAATCAACATTTTCTGTCAAAAAATGACAGTTTCAAAACCAGATCCCTTTTTCCACTTTGTCTTTACTGTACTTCCATCCTAAGCAGCAATTAAATCTGAAAGTTTTTATTTCACTTATCATGATCCAACCAGAGACACCAATCCAACAAGTTTATTTGGGCTGCCTTAGAACTAGCTATGGTGTCTCCAGGAATCATCCTTCTCCAGGAGAATCTCTGTTGCTGCAAAGCTGGAATGGACAATGCAATTCCTCTCAATTCCAGCTGACCTTTGCATCAGAAAGGGAAAGAGTTATTTTGTGTATATATATCCCCATATATCTGTATCTATCTATATATAGACACAAAACAAATACAGCTTGGAGGCAGTACAAAAATATTTGCTTTACAAGTGCTTGCTCTATGCTGACCAGAAGCTCTGAGATTGGATATGGCAAATAAATAAAAAGTGACCCTCCATGAAAACATTTTTCAGCCCATTGTAAATATTCAAGACATTCTTTCAGTCTTTCAGGATGAAAAAATTTTATTAATTACTGAACTACACTCTCCCATCCATAAAAAAGACCTCTAGTCAAGGCTAACACTGATAGACCATCTAATATGTAAAAAAGGCTCTTTGACTTGTGCCAAATTATCCTGTGACTGTAGAAGTTGCTGCCACACAACCAGTCACTTTTTAATTTAGATTGTCTTTGCTGTACATGTGCACTGAATTACAGAAATTCTGCACCTGCACAGTGGGACCCAACACCCTTGCAGGGCAGTACAAGACACCACACTGCAAAGCAATAATCACTGAGATAACAAATAAATTACTCTGAGTTACACCCAAACTGAAGAATACTGCAAATGATGGCACTAAAACCCCATGGGAATAGTTACATATACTGCAATAAGATTTTTAGCATGATTCAATACACAAAGCTCTTTCAAAATCAGGGCACAAGTGAAATCTTTTCAGGCTGAAATACAACAGTATTGAAATACAGGCAGCTGTCAGAGGCAGGTGCTTCATCCATTAAAAAGAAAACCTGGTTGCATTTGAACTTTGAGCACTGACTTTAAGAACATCCTTCTATCTTGTGACTTTGCAGGAAGGTAATTAACCCCAAAGGCCCCATCTCCATGTGACAAATGCTCATGACAAATACACACTGTGAGTTCAGAAAAAGAAAAAATTCTGTCAGGCAACTATTCATATGATAAACACATGGGACATATGCTGTGAGGTTCCAGGGAGCATCTTCTGTGAGGGCAGAGAGCATCAGTGTCAGAGGGGAGTCTGTGTGACAAACCTTGCCTGCATACTGAAATGGCCAGATTCCTCAGACTCCAGTAAAGGGTCTACTTCCAATACCCTTCCTTTTCAATACTACTGAGACCTACAGAGTTACTCCCAGTAAGGTGTTAATTATTTTGAGAAAGAATGGCAAAATTTGAGCCAAACACACAAAAAAGAGATGGAAGTATTAGTCCCTTTCACTTTGTGCTTTTTGTACCATACAACTAGTAACTTGCCCCTGAAGTTCAACTGTCTTTAGACATCACAAAAAGAAAAAAGAAAAAAAAGGAAAAATCAAAGTTAATTTGAAAACCAGGTACTTTTAAGCACAGGCCACTATTTCCATAAAACCATCTATGTTTCCATGATTTAAAAACACTGCTGCAGCATCACATATACTGCAACATGAGGATACCCTCTAAAATAAGATGTGCATCTTGATGGTTATTCCTGATTGAATGAATTGAGTAGCTCTATTAAATAAAAATGCATATCTCGAATTCTTTCCTAGCTATACCCTAATGTGTGGTATCCCTCATGGAATTTCAATAGACTAATCTAGCACAGACTTTAGAGTAAGTAGCTTTGTGAAACTGCAAACAAGTGTATGGTTAAAAGGTCACTGCGATGTGCACGCTAATATACAAGGGGGAAACACAGTCAAGGGTAAATTATCACAGGATCAATTTGCAACCTACTTTTTTCTGGTGAGACATGTGCCTTAGTCTGTCCCCTCACGAGCCTGCACGTTGAGCCATCCCCTGCACAGATTCCACAGTTGTCTTCCTTGGCATTGCTCCCAAGCTGTCGATCACAGCCGACTGCCTGCCAACAGCAACACCACAGTCAGAAGGAGGGCAAAGCTGCAGTAGACATGCTCAGGTTTCTGGAATTTTATTTATTATGTTATCCTTTTGATTTTATGAGTTGGCCTCATTCTATCAAAGCATATCTTGCCATTGAGGATTTTAAAAGCACACTGTCATTTCCATGATTTTAATGATGAACCACAACAACTGATATATTAAGCTATTCAAGCATAGGAAATACATGAATCAGTTTCCACTACTGATGTGAATGAATACCATTGAGCATTATTCTTTCCAACACGAGGCACAACTATGTTATTTACAATTTGGTTTTCATCATCTGTTTAATTATGTCTGAGAAAGGATAAATGCAATTAAATAATCCAAGTTAAACATTTAAAGGGCACTCAGCCTTCAATTTCACAGACAGGGATTGGGGGCAGTGCTGACATTCTATTGTCTTGGACATTCAAACTTTAACTTTTAGATCTTTTTGCCATTTACATCAATGTCAATTACATACACATTTGCTAACCAGCTTTTAAAAAACTTGGACGATTCACTTCTCACCTTTTGATTTTTTTCTGGTTTATGAATATAAGACCCATTCTATAAAACTTTCCAATGATTATTATAAAAACATCCAAACTTAAACACTGCCAAAAATTCAAAAAGCAATTTAAAAAAAAAAAAAGTCAACTGAAACTCCTCCAAATTATAATGGAAACAATTTTCCAGGTTTTTGTTTTTCTTCATATCAGTCAAGTCCACAAGAAGGATGGGAGTGAGAATGGAAAGACAAAGAAAAGACAAATTGACAAAAAGCACCTTCCTGACGAATGGAAGATAAATATTTGGCCTCACCCATCTTACACTTTATCATCTCAGAGACGAATTTTTCAGGGAGTACCAAATGCTGAGCAATGTGGTAAAAAGCTGCTCTCCAGCTTCGAGTTTTCTCAAGTCAGCCTATATGCCTCTTAAATTCACATCTCCCTGAGAAGGGCAGCTAATTTGTCATGGGTGTATATACTTCACAAAAATCCAAACTGACAAATGGGTAGAAAACCCTCTGGAAACTCACAGTTAAAAGCAGTGCTAGAACTCTGGAACTGGCCAGCACACGCCTCTTCCTATATAAAAATGCCTGGAAGGGGCAGTGCTGCTGCCAAGATCCACTCCCGTGTGCTGTGCCAAAGGGACACCCGATCCCCTCGCAGAGGAGAGCCCGGCTCCACACGGAACAGGCAGGGCCGGGCCTTCCACTCTGAGCTCACACACACACACAAATCACACACACCCACTGCCAAACACGGAGAAATGTAATCTCAAAGCTTCACATGTCTGTGGAAAGGAAAACAAAGCGGCCCCACCTCCCCCTTTCCCTTATTTTCCCAATTCCCTGCAGCCTGAGCTCCCTTCAGAGGAGGGCATTAATGGGGACAGGTTACAGTGCTTCAGTCGAGAGATCTGCTGCAGTGAAGGCATCTCCTTCCTAGGATTTACCAGAGAAACCTGCATTTACCAGATTTACCAGAGAAACCTACATCAGCAGCAGGAAATTATTTTATTCCTGCAAGTGGACGGGATCTTAATCCTACGTAGCCCAGCAAGGAATTAATTTTAAAAAGAAATAAGCTGCTTAACAGTAACAGTAAATCATTTCAGTTTCAACAGAAACTTAGCTGTAAAAATGAAGCAAATTCACACACGTGTGAAGACAGACCATCTCAGAACAGGTGCCATGTGGGAACACTGTACTATAATTTAGGCATGGATTACAGATTAAAGTATTTGGACTCGAAGTTGGTTTGAGCATTAGCTCTGGGTTCATTATTGACATCCAGAAAATTATAAAAAGAAAAAGGTCGTAAACAAATTACTATTAAGAAGCCTGTCTTCCTGTTTTATTAACATTGAGAAATTAATGAAAACACCATTTAAGAAACAGAAACTGACTGGGCCACTCTGAATGAGAAAGAGGAAGATGAAATTTCATGGGATATAAGAATACAGTGCTCGACATATTTCCCTCAGCACTGACAACTCTTTCAGTGCCCAGCTCCACAAGAGGCTCTTTTTTTCTGACCTTTGAAAACTCCTGTGCTTTTCCACTCCAATCCACAGAGGGGTCCAGCTGCAGATCCCCAGCTGACAGGGATGCTGCAGGAATGGATCTCCTGAAGTTTCTGAAGCATGCAGATGGTGCAGTGATGGAGACCATAGCAGTGCCTGACAGAGTCTGTATTTCTCTTGGGTAGATTTCTGAAGCAGTTACTGCCCTCCACTGATTGTCCTGCCCTTATTCACATAAAGGCACTGCTAGAGCACAGAGGTAAATTGTATCACTGCAAGTGTAATCTCTCCTCAGGTGTCTCAAAGACATACTGTCATCTCCTTTCCTAAACATTAAAAAACTGTTTATTCACTCAACATCAGTTAATTTCAAAGGAAGAAATAAGCTGCACATTTTGATGCTCTGTATGAAAAGTGCTATTTTTCTCAGTTTTAGCTCTTGTATATTTGTAGGTTACAGATGCTGCAAGTCTTTGGTGGGAGGAGGGCCCTGAGCAAGCAGAGCCCATCAGGGCTCACCATGACAATAACAAACACCCAGACTGGGCTCTCACACACAGACCCTGTGAAAACAAACTCTCGTTGAGTGTAACAAAAATCACACAACTGAGCAAACACAAGGCATTATTGTGTCCTACATGGAATGCAAGTAAAAAAGATAATCAGCACAGCAGCATACTTTAGAGGACTGTTTCATATAGTATTATTGCTTATTTTTTAATAATACACAAATGCCACAGAAATAAAACAGGAGTGCTAGCTGCAAGGGACTTGGATGTGGGAAAAGGTTTACAGCTCCCCTGACAACAAAGGTGGTGTGTTCAGCTAGATGCATTCACCCTCTGCAGATTTCCTTCCCAGATTATGTTTACATCAACTGTTACAAATATGAATATCAAGCAATGATATCCTGGAACCTAATTTAGAAAACAACCCAAATTACAATTACAATTTTGACCTGAAGTGAGCACAGGATTACAGTTGTTGTTTAACGTGAAGCACCCAAACATTCCCCAGGTTTTTAAGTGACAAGCATTAAATTTAGAGCTAATTCAAGAGGGAATCTTAATGAGTGAACACTGAGATGGGACATATTTCAAACCTGAGAGTCTAGAGCCGGCCTTTTTTATCCTTTTGTAATCAAGAAACACTTTGATTGGGTATTTCTCAGGTAAGCTGAGAATGACCACAGATCTCACCAAAAGAAGAGGAAGCTGTAAGGCACAGCCTTGGAAACTGGATCTTAAAAACATATGGCATTGTGACACCAAATATGATGAATTTAAGGTATACTCTGGCCAATAACTACTGGGAAGAAACAGTGTTTGATGAAACATTTTGAAGACAGTACATTTGGTTATTTGTAAATAAAGCTGCAACAAGGAGAAGAAAATGATAAATGGCAAGAACCATCCTCCACTCATGCACCACCTGAGCCAGCCAAAGAGGCTGATGATTTTCATAATTAAGGCATTTTGTAGGATTAATTTACCCTACATTGCTTGCTGTTTACAGATCAGCTATAAATATTACAGGCAGACTGGGAAAACATCTGCAGGCTTTTAGGGCACAGTCAGAAATAGCAAGTAGTTTTAGCACAGGCTGAATAAATGAAACAAGTGATAATACAAACTATGGAATGGAAGGATTGGGACCCTGTGAATGTAAGAAATTTTTAATCATAAATATCATCATCCCAAAAAATGATACAGGTATTGTAATGACCAGGCTGTAAGTGAGCTGCTCAGACAGCAGGAAGAATAATCACCAATATGTAACAAAACAAACAACAAGTAGAAATTTAATATAAAAAGAGCACTGAGGAAATGGGCACTTTGTGAATTTATAAAGTTGTCCATGATGGGGTATCTGTGAATTGGAATACAGCAGCATTATTTTCAGAAACAGGTGTCTGACCCATTGCTATTGCTATTTTTGGACAGAACCCAAATATGTTTCTTGTCTGGTCTAAAAAGGAAAAAAAAAAGAAGAAATATGAAAAAGAATTATATTGTTTGCTCACAAGCAGCTTGGATAGGAAGCATCTGGTTAAGCAGTGAACAAAACCACTCATCTGCTTCAACAAACCTTAGCATGGCAGTGCTGTTGTGAAAGACAATGCTGAAGGGTGTTAAACACTTTGCAGCATATGTGGAATAGTTCATGTAGGTTCAGAAAGGCAGAGGAAGAGCAAAAGGTCAGGGTATAAAATACAGTAATATAGATGAAAGAGTGAAATCACTGCTGATATGTTGAAAGTGACTATGGAACATTACAAATATTTTCGTAAATACGAATCCAAAAATCACTCAGAAGCTCATATAAAGCTGTTTCTTTAGGTCATATTCAATTAGGAGTGTTTCAGCTGAGGAATTGAACTTAAGCAAAGAAATTAATGTAGCAGGTTAATTTTGACTTGTGAAGGTCCAAGAAGAATCTGTTAAATTCAAGGATCTTCCTTTGTTAAGATGTTTACAATTAAGTATGATAAGAAAATAGACAGGACTGCAAGGTAACAGAATTTTAACTAAAATTCCAATATGATAAAAAAGCATCACAGTGAAAAACAAGGCAAATCCCACACCCTCCCTCCCTCCCTCCCTCCTCTTTGAGACTTCTCTTAATAAATATAAATACAAACATGGACTAGAATTGTCAGTGCAGAGCCCAATACAGAATCAAATTTTAAAATTTCAGCCTTTGCTTGTTAGACCATTGCTTTGGCCCTCCTGAACTGTGGCATTACCTCAGGTGCAGGCACTGCCAAAATAGGTACAGCACCACTTTTCTGTAGAATTCATTCTACAGCAGTGAGTTGTCAATTATAAAAATGTTACAATTCAATTATTTAAAAAGGTTTCTGGAATGCCAATGACTCAAGATTATATATTTCAAATAAATAAGTTGAAGATAGGCCTACACTTTATAAAATAAAAATATTTATCTCAAAGATGAGTAAAACCAAACATCTGTGCATAACAAGCATCATGTAACTGTTAAGTATCATTATTACTGTCAAAACCATGAAATCATATACAGCAATATAAATAATTATATATCACATTTCTCTTTCAAAATGGGATTTTCCCCTTCTAGGGTCCTCTGGAGCCAAAGATCCAGGTACAGCCAGAAAAAACAAATATTCTGAGTTCTCCTAATAGAAGTGGCCACAAAAGAATAAATCACTGCTATTTTTATTTGTGACAGATACATAAATTCTATGAAACATTAAAACTGAAGCTGCACTAGTGCCATTATTTTTCTACCTCCCGTGTCTTAGACTAAGCTCTTTAGCAGACATGCCATTTAAATATTCAGCAATATATCTGTTAAATACTAAATCATTTTCTACTTTGACTAATAAATTTATTATTGATACAGACTCTCATTTATCAGTGATTCCATTAAAATGATTAGGTAGCTTCTGTTCTGCAGTGTTCTATGTTTACTTGAGGGACTGGCAGCTCAGTGTCAGGGAGTAATGCCCTTTATTAATGTGATTTGGTTTATTAAAATGCAATCAGAAAATCAATTCTACAATATCTCAATATGACATAATTACCATCCATCCTTCTGCAGCTGCTGAGCAAACCCCCCAGCTGTCAGGAAAACCCAGCTGAAGGCTACTCTGGGTGCATTTCTATTCATGTGCTTCCATTGGCCTGGCTATGTCAAAGGATGCACAAAGTGTGTAGCCCAGGAACAGCCTGCAAGTGGAATTTTAACACAAACACATAGATGGAATTTAGTGAAATTCAGCTGAAGCAGAAAACCCAGCAAATCATTTATGGGGAAGTGCCCAATGTGCTTAAAATGTCAAAGAAGTGCTGTATTTCTGCTGAGCAAGGAACTGCACCGCAGGATGCACAAATGGAGATGATAATTGCACTTCTCACAAGAATGTGACAGAGTTACTCTACAGGAGATCCTTCCCCTCAAGGGCTGAACAGTCTGGAATTATCCCAGTACCTGCTGCCCAGTGGTTTTTATTTCAGAACTGGCCAGCAGCAGATCTGTTGGAGCTGTACCTCAGGGAGGGCCTCCTGTGTTGGATGGGGCACTGATCTCCTGAAGGGTGGCAAAGGCTTTGTGGACCAGGTGCCTTCCACTGCCTTTAAAGTTTGTCAATATTTGCAAAATATAGTGTGAAAGTAGACTATTATACCAAAGATATCCAGTGAAGTGACCTGACTGCCCAGCCACCAGGATTGCAGTATTTGCAAATTATTTATTTCAGCCTTGCAAGAGACGAGAACTAAGATAGAAATGGAATAAAAATATCTATATACTCCTAAAGGTTATCAGCATTGCCCAAAATAGAAAATAACCTCAGAATTACTTCTGACAAAAATGCCTTTTCCAAGTCTTGTGACTTGACTAAGAAAGAACATGTTTTATTTCAGCATTTACTAGTGAAGGAAGAAAACAGTGAAAAACCCTTACATGCTCAAAAAGATAAATCTCTATTGCTGTTTATTAGAATCACTCAGTAGGGAAAATTAAAATCCTCTGGGTCTTGCTCAGAGAAAAGGGATTTCTATTTCCAAAAACACAGGCACTCACATAATCCAACACTCAGAGAAATGAAGGCTGTGTTTTGGTGCACAGTTGCATGAGCTATCACAGCACACAGATCTCACTGCATCAACATCAGCTGTTTGCTGCATTTTCCCCTGCTCTACTTGACTTAGCACAGAATCCAGCACAGGCAGATGTCAGGACTGACTCTATCCACACAACAAATAACTAATTCTAAATATGGCTATGGGAATTCATGGTAATAAAAACATGAATAAAAAAACCGTCATGTAAAAATCCTGCTCTCCCTTAGTCAATATTTTCCATGTCTCTTTGCCCTGCTGTAAAATTTGCTGTCATTCAAAGCCCATCTATTCACTGACTTTGCAATCTCTGCTCACATCCTTGATAGCTTCAGCTTGCACTTTATTCCTACACAGATAAAATACATCCCCAGAGAGAAGAGAAAGAAAAAAGCTCCCACTGTCTCTTTCCCATGCTCATCATCCACAAGTAATTGATTCTGACAAGCAGAGGGAGAGATACCAGAACATCCCTCCAATTAAGCAAGTTACTTCTTTCTTATTTTTTTTTTTTAAGTTTACTTTTAGAAGTAGTGTGGAATCTTAGCTTTCAAGCACCGCTTTCAAACCCTGGTTCGCCCTCACTGAGGATTTATCTTGGTCTCAGTCGTGATTTTCTTCTCACATGGTCCTGTCTCACAACTCTTCAGTTATGTCTGAGCTAACAAAGGCCTGATTGTGGCACGGGCTCTCACATCTCTGGAATCAAACCAGCACAGGACAGCAGCAGCCCAGACAAGCTGACACAGGCTCCAGCATGTGCTAATTAACAGAACAAAGCCCCCTGGGGACCTCGTGCACGTCCTGGGGACAAAGAGTGACTTCCCAGCCCATCTCCTCCAATCCCAGCTGCCAAGCTGGATGGGCAGGGGCTGTGCTGGGAGGAGGAAAACTTCCTCTGTCCAAGGATTTTCAGTTCCTCACAGGTAAGAGATCAGGCAGTAAAGGCAAAGGGTGTCAAAATGCAAACCTCAGAACGGAGGCGTAAAATAAGTCAGAATGATGGGCTCCATGATGTTCAAATTCCCGAGCCATCCATACAGAGGAAAAGAATGTAAAGCAATAAAAAAAACCCTCCAGAAAATAAAAAAAAAAATACAGTGCATAAAATTCACTGCATACTAGAGGGCTCCTAAAAAGACTTTCCACATATTTCTGCTGACATTTTATATCTGAAGGCAAGAGGCTAAAGAGTGTTCCACAACTCTGTAAATCCACTTCCATCAAATAAAACAAAGTGTTTCCAAAACCTTTAACTCTTACTACAGGATCTGTCACATGCTAGAGGAGCTGAGAGATTATAGGACCACCCAGCAGGAGCGAGTACCCTTTCCCACATGGTCTCCATTTAAAAAAACACACACACAACCAGAGGATAGGACACAAACTCCCAGCAGGCTTCTTGTTTGTGAGAACATTCTCAAAAAAAAAAAAATCAGGATATGAAATCAAATTACTTTGCCCCTTTTCTGGCTGGGTCTAGATAAACCTGCCTCGCTTGGTGAAGTTAGCACTGGGGGATTTACCAAGGCTCTACTTCAAGATGACACCCAAATCATGAGTTTTTCCGCTCCCACTGCTCACATGATTTAGGTCCTTGCTTGGCTGGGAAATGAAGGCACATTTGCACTCAGCCCACTAAAACAAAACAAAACTTGGCTGAGAGAATCACTTATGACCAAAGAAGTACAGATAAGAAACTGGAGATCAGAAAAAACCCACTACTCATCTGACAAGAAAGGATAAACTTCCACAGTAAGCAATCCCTATAGAGGGCATTCTCCATAAGAAACAGTAGGACAGAGAGTAAGACAAGACCTGAAAAGAAACACCAGTTTCTAGCAGCAGTGGGAGGCTGCAAAATAAAAACAAGTGATTCCAAAAGACCTTTTCAGTGCCTGAGAGTATCCCATTAGTTGCTGCAGTGTCTGAGAGTATCCTGTTATTATTTATTTATGAAAGCACACCACTGAGTTGCCCACAGCATCACTGCAAGGGAACCACTGCACCAAGGTGGGCAGTGACATTCAACGGGGGGCAAGTGCAGCCCTTGAAGGGTTTGATCTGCTTGATCATGTTTGATCCATGGTCTGCTGGCCTGGGCAGTGCCAAGAGCTCCCACAGATGAGGAACCAACCCCCTGAGGCTAGGCAGGTGACACTGACAGGTCACTAGGATGTGGTATCCCCTGCTTAGCTCAGCCCCATCCTCCAGCGGGACCTCTGGAGAGCCACCAACATTTCCCAGCTGAGCTGCAGCTGGAGCTCCCCACTCCCAGTTTTATGACCTGTGTCACACATGTGCAGTCCCATGAAGTTTTTCACATGTAGCTTTGAGAGCCAGAAAGTTTTGTTGGATCTCCCTGAGTAACTGCCACAGTCTTTCTGGACAGGGTCCAGCCTGCCAACTCTGGTGCAGTAACACGTAGACAGAGTACAGGCATGTACACAGGGGTTCCTCCATGCTCCAAAATGTACTTTACTCTGTGCTTTTGCTAATTAGTGGTACCCATGAAAGACAGCCAGGTTTAGTGTAACAGCTGGCTTGACACAGAGCTACCTCAAAATCAATTCTTCCTATGAATCACTCAAAGGCTGAAAAGGAGAAAAAGGCAACAGAGACTTTTTTCCTAATTTTTAAATATTAAAGAAAGATTAAGTATTAATTTTGGAAAAAAATGTGCTTTTTTAACAGCTATTCAAGAATTAACTACTCAAACTAACATGTGTTAGAAACATGTGGGATGGAAGGGAAACTTTCCTTTCTAAGTCTCTGCACACCAAATCTCCTGTGCATCTTGGGTAGTCCTTGAACATATCTAAAGGCAAAAAAATTTATCTATAGGAAGCAAAAGAGAAAGTACACAAAACATGCAGTTTGAGAAAGCAACTCTCAGGATAAAAGGAATCAAGATTCAGAAGAAATTAATAATCTGCTATAATTTTAAGTCTAAAACACAAACAAAGCTTATAAAAAAAAGAAGTGCAAGAGTCTTCCAAGAGCTTACAGGAACTGTTTTCAATGAAAACTCTGACAGATATTTACATCCAGCACAAGAGTGCTTTGGTGGTGAGTGATACCTACTCGCCATATGATGACATGTGACAGAAGAGAACTTGCATGGCAGAAGTTGATGGCTCTCCACTTGACATGTGGGATGTGTTCTGATGTCAGCTAAATTTATGCCATATGCTACAAAGCACAGTGCAGTGTCTGCCTTTTTTGGAACACAAACAACTTGCTGACACTAAATGGAAAGTTCACTGCAGGATTTACATCATCTTTGACCTAATTGTGACAGCCTAGGACAGAACTACTCAGGCTGCTCCTTAGGACTCCAGATTTTTTGGTTGATGTGTGTATTTGTTGTCCAAACACATTACTCCATATTAGGAAAATTACCACTGTAACCATTTCAGGTGCTGGCACAAGTAACACCCCATTCTGCATTTGGGTAGAAAAAAGCAGGTCTGCACAAATTAAAAACAAAACCCAAGGAGAAGCAGGGCCCCAAAGCAGGCGGGGTAACTGGGTAAATGTTGCCCACACATGTGTCTGACATGCAGATGTTTTTAAATGTCTCCACCCACATCCAGATGGGCACAGCAGGAACACATTACATGAAAAAAAAGTTTGGGGAGTTGTGCAGAGACCAGAAAAAATATCAGAAGTGTGAAAATCCTGGCCGTGAAGTTTTGACCTGTCCCCATTTAACACAACAGCCCCAGATACTCAGTATCTGGTAACAGAAGCAGGGCAGTAGCAGACTAAAACATGATCAAATTGTTTGACTGAGTTAAGCCTCAAGCAAGCCCAAGATATCTTATTGACTTTCCCAGTAAACCTTTCCCTGCTCCACCACCTTCAGATTTCACTTCTTGCAAAGCCTCACACCTCCTATCCAGGGTGCAGCTTTGCCATCTCACAATTTTCATTGATATTTCACTTCATTTGCTTGATAAGGGAAGTGCAAAGGCTCAGAACTGAAGCTGGAGAACAAGAATTCAGCACCTCTGTAAATTCACATTTGTGGTTCCAAGGTGAGAGTCTGAACCAGAGGCAGAATCAGTGATGCAGCCCTACCGTAGCAGGAACCAGAACACATCAGAGTGAAATCACCCTGGGGAGGAGGGGAAGTTGAGTCAACTTTGAGACAATAAATGAGCAAAACCATCCCCAGTCTCCCTACTGGAAGTCTTTGGTGCTCCCAGGCCCAGAAGTGAAGGTGCCCACAGCAGCAGTGGGATTTAGCTCATTTAGCTGTGGAAGCCCTTGCCAAGTGATCTGCTGGCTGTGCCAATTTCATGTCAGAACCCACCAGAGAGATCCTGCAGCAACAATCGTGGAGAACACAACTGTGCTGCCTCTCTCTCAAGAGCAGTTGACTAAATAACCCTGGTTTTCTGCAAAAACTAGGTGTCAATTTGTCTTCTTTTCCTGCTCAGACAGGAGTAGCACAAAGCTCTGTGTTGGTTCTGAGGAAGTCCTCACCTCCCACAGCCCTTTGCACTTCACTACCCTCAAAAGAGTTTGCAAAGAGGAAAAGGTTATTTCAATGAATCTTCATTTAATTTCACTGACTTTTCATTCATTTCTTTTTACCTCAATAAAATTATCCAACACTAAATTATCAAATATCTATTTTAAAAAGCAAAAATTTTCAATTTGTGAAAAAAATACCTCAGAAATAGGCAGTGGCTTCAAGAAAACAAAGTGAAAACACTTAACTATTTATGAGTTTCAGTGATAAATTTAAAAAATTGAATATGCTACAGCACAGGACACATTCTAACCATGTTTGTTCCAGGTTATTTTCCTGAACATGTTACTTCACAATGAAAAATATTTTTGTGAAATTGAAAGAAATAATGAAAAAAATAAAAATGGGAGGGAGATGGAGAAAAGAAATTGATTCTCATCAACAGTGTAAGAAATCTAATTCCTGCTTCTGGAATGATTAATTTCTTCTCCACTATTTCATTTATTCTAAAAATGGATTATTTACATCTCCAAGCATTTTATATCATATAGACACATGAATACTACAAAATCCTAAGAGGAAACATTGAAAGCAGCCCTTTGAAATACACCTCCCAACTGTTCTTCATGAAATTGGATCCACTGAGCAAAGAGAATTTTATGCCATGTATGAGAGGTGGGAGAAGGTGTCTGAAGTCAGTGGGGAGATGCTGGCAGCCCCACAGCACTCTGAGCACAAGCCCTTGAGCAGCCCAGAGCTGCCCTGGGTCCAGCCTGACGCTCGGGCTGCAGTGGGCACAGAGAGCACAGGCTGGGCCACCCTGCAGGGAGAAAGGCTTTCAGCAGGACAGGAGGCAGCACGAAGAACATGGCAATCACTAAGAAACACAGGATTTGGTGAGTGCTCCCACAGTTTCTAGAGGTATATCCTATTTCAAGCAGGGGGTAACAAACACTGCTGGATCCCACAGTGAGGAACTCTTGACAAATGCAGCCTCTCTGTGAGGAGTTCTTCTGTTCCAGAGGCAGCAGATGCACCGTGTGCTGACATGACTGGCACTGGAACTGCAGCATGCACAGAAGTCACATAAAACCCCAGCAAGGTCCAGATCATATATTAATGTTGCTATAATCCATGCACCAGTCTTCTGCCAAATGTGTCGAATTTTCCTCTATAATGGAGCTATTTTTCTCACTGGGCCATATCCTGCATTTTTGAGTCACACACATTTTAGACATTTAACAGAGCAACAACCACTTGCAGAGAAAGAAACTAATTGCAATAACATATCCATTCTCTATAAACTGCTCTGTTCATAAAACAAGTTTGCAATATTGCTTTGCTCATGAGACATGGGCAAGGCTAGCAAGCCTCAAATATTATAACTCTCTGCTTTTACACCAACTGTATAAAGTCAATAGCATAACTCTAATAAATAATAAATATATCTAGAAATGTGTATTGCCATTTAAAGATTCAAACAATCAGTTCATGCAACCACAACATATACTCACCCACCATACAACAAGACAGACTTACACACTCACACCTGCCCTTCTGGGCTGGATCCCATAAAATGTCCAATTTTCTCCATAAGAGAATTTATGCAAGGCTCAGAAAAGGAATAAAATTAAATGGAAGGTTCTGCAATTTCATCACATCCTCACAGATATACTAAAGCTGTACAGGTATACTGTAGCTACAATAACTAGGTTCATTGATTTTTACATGCATAAATAGAAGAGTGAACAAATTTTGTTGACTTTTTATCTATATAGGTAAATACCCATGGCTAAGGCAGTCAGGAAGTTCTTGTTCTCCTGAAAAGGTAAATTATCTACAATCCATTTGACAGCAGTTACAGATGCATCTACACTGATAAATAAAATTAAAACCAATGCCAAAGTGCCCACTGAAGAGCAAAGCACCTCACAACAAAGGCCCCACCTGGATCCAGCCCGTGACCATACCTGGCAAATTCCACTGATGCACATGTCCAAGGACTCAGAATTGCAACGAGTACCATCCAGCACTTTTGGGGCAAGCTCCACCACCAGGTTCTTTCCCAGAGCCTGACACTTGAGGGCACACGGTGCAGAAGGATCATTATACACAGGGACCCACTCGTACAAGTGCCCCTGGTACTTGACATCGTTGTAGGCTGAACACTGTTGAGCTCTGAAGTCACCAACATCTGAAGGACAGTCCTGAAAACAAAGCAAAAAGTATTTTTTTAAAGTAGGGAATACTTTGCATTAATGTTATCTGATGAATAACACAGAAGGTCTTCAGGCAGGCTTGGTTCAAACACTGATCTGCTTTGAAAATACACCACAATACAAAGTTCTGCTGTGTATATTAAAACAATTTACGTTGCTAAATCCATTGCTTGGAGTGTAAGCACAGAATATGATGCATACTCCAGTAATAACTACATATCTGATATGAGAGGATAATTAAAAATGCTAATTTTTATGACACCAGGTAGTACAGTTAAAGTCTGGTTCTATTATAAGAATTAACTTCTAAAGGAATCTATATATTTTAAGTAAGTACAAGGTAATGTCTGATATTTAATATTTCTCTTTTCAGTAGCTTTTCCCACCGAAGGATTCCTGAGGCCTCTACATTCATTCATCAATTCATATGTCAGAGTAATGAAAGAGGTATTCATGCTACATACAAATAAAAAAAAAAATATTGTCTAATTAATTGTTGTAATTGCTCAGTATTGCTAGGAAAAGGGATTTAGGAGGAAACACCAGAACTTTCAGTGTTTAGTATTTTAGTCTAATTACAAAGTACCTTCACCTTATGGAAGCAGTAAGGCTTATTTTGTCTGAATAAAATAAACTTCAAATTGGTAACAATTGATCATGTATTTCCAGTTCTAAGGGGACAGCACCTTCTCCCACACCATGCCTCAGCATACACAGCTGAAAGACCCAACATGAGAACTGCTTGAAATAAAATGTTCTAAAATATTTTTTTCTACATAAAGCATTGCACCCAAACAATGATGTTAATATTAAACTACAGTGACAGGAATGGAGAGGAATAGTGATTGATTTGAAAATAACTTTGGTAAAGTGCTGGCAAAGGAGTTACTGTGTCAAACAATTCCTCACTACAGACTTCATTTGAAAGTATGTCCAGTGTCAAAGAGTCCATATGCCAGACTGAAAGGATATTCTTCCAAGAATTCCAACTGCACATATAAGCCAGATGTGAGGCTGATTTTAACAAAGTTCTGTTTTCATTGGATGGAAGACTGAAAGATTGTGATGTGTCAGCCCAACTCATGGAACTTATTAACTACTTATTGCTAAGTATTAGTTAACAATACTGATCCCAAACAGCTTCAACCTTATCAGTGAACTGAACCTTCCCTGAATAAAGCTGACAAAATAGTAAGTGCATTTTACAGGACTGGAGAGTAAAAGATACAGGAGAAAGGTTTGAATTTCAGTGCAATGCTCCCAAGAATATTGCACTCAACTTGGGGCTTTTTCACCATGGCAAACAGGAGCCCAGAAGTGTCTCTGAATTGGTTGTAATCTACGTGAAATACCTTCTAAAAATCAGTATTCAATCCACTGACCAACATATGGAGGTTTTGCAGCTGAACACTGAGCAAGTCACTGAACTTTCCCAGCAAAACTTTTCAGCTCTATCTAGTGCTACACCTTACAGTGACAATAATGCAGAATGATACCAACACATTTTATACTGTTTTTAATCTGAGATAATGCTAGTTTGAGCCATACTTTTTGAGACTATACAATGATGGAATAAGACACAAGGAGTGTTTTACCTCTGTAAAATCCCTCAAGTGAGAGCTTCTACATATATCAAGTAAATACTGTGAGAAGCCACACATATTTACTGCAGTGTCTCTGCTGAGAAATTCACCCAGTTTGCACTGGTGTAAATGAGAGCAGAATTTTGGCTCTGACTTATCTGTCACCTCTCATTTTCCACAATAACAAGTCTAAAAAGCAGAGAGGGCTCCAGAGTTCATATGGATACCATATGGTTGCCTTCCACAGATGCAAACAGAGGAGCAGCTAAGGATCAAAAAATATTAAGTGGCCGTTAGATTCAGGTGAAGTTAGAAGCAGTATTTGGGAGCAGTGTTGTTCAGCCATGCACAGCTACATTTTCACCACAAAGAATTAAAGAGTAATCTGTAAAACAGGCAGAGTGAGGGCCCTCAGCTGAGGGCTGACAGGCTGTTGCTACAATCCATTATCAGTGGGTGCTGATGCGATGCCGAGACACAAACACCACAAAGCCAGGATGTCAAGCCTTGGTTACTGTTTGTTTCTCATTGACTCGACACAATGCAGCTCCTTCCTTCCACTCACCCCTGGCTGCCTCAGGGCAAGTGAATTCTCATCTCCCTATTCTCTTTTGGCATCTTCAAAGAACCCAAAGTGATTCTGGCAGCTCGATTCACATGCCAGCTCCACCTGCTTTATGTTTGAGCTCTGTTCAAAAGCAGGAGCATAGAAAGAGCATCACAGAGGGGTATCAAAGAGCTGAAATTATTATCATTTGCATTATATCAGACTTTGGATGGCAACCAAGTTCAGATCCCAGACTTCCAAGGAACAATAAATATTTGTGTGAAGAAAGGAGTTTAAAGAGAAAGACAACAAGCACAGAATGAATGCAATCAAGACAACAAGAGGACTTGTAAACATCAGTTTAATTCCATTAGAGCGGGCTGGAAACATGAAAGGGAGTTTTAAAAAACAGAAAAGAAAAGGCAGGGCAAAGATGTCAGTGGTAGGCAAGGGTGAGCCATGTTTGGGAAGTGGGCAAGGTCATAATATCAGACAATGATCCGTGGGCCCCAACCCTCATCCTGTTTGTGCATGTCTGTTTTTAATCTATTTCAGACAACACTTCATTCCACCATGCCCTCTTTCCCCTCAATATTTCACATTTTTTCTTACTTGTTAATTTTTATTTTTTTTCTTTGCTACTAATTTCAGGATTTCTCCAATCTCTTAATTTCAGCAATAGCTTTTGTCTCACACTCTAATCCACTGAACCTTGGCCAGGCCATCTGTAGGTTCATACACTGCATAAGGAGCTGAAGACATATCTATGAGGTCTAATACATGAAAATGTTGGCAAAAGTAATCACACCCAGACCTTGCAGTGGAATGAAATGTATTTATGACATGACTTATGAACATATTAGACAGATCTGAAAAAGATGCTTTAGACATGACTACCATGCAGTCATATATATTTTCCCATATTTTTTGTGACAGAAGATTAAAAACTACTGCATCCAAGGGCTGGCTTCTTACGAAATGTATTTTTGAGTTTTGGCAATGAGCACTCTCAGCCTTTGAAAACAAAGCTGACCTGGGAAATCTGTATCTTTGTAGGCAATGTTCATGTACAAAATATGAAGGTTGCATCAGACCCTGTGACTCTTGCCAACAATTACTCCACTGAAAAAAGCACAAAAGAGAAGGCAAGAAAATTCCCAGTAAAAATGATGACACCAAAGAAAGTCTAGCCCTTTGTCTAGTTTTATTCTTTGAATCTCATTTTATTGAAACCCAGCCAAAACTGATGAAGTCATTGTTTTGTTTTCTTTTTGAAATTAGCTTCAGGTTCTATGTTTTTCCTACACCATTTTCAGGCCACTTCTAAGCAGAATCAAGATACCTGAGCTGGAAACCACCCCAGCCAAGGGAGCCTTATGGTGCATCAGCATTATAAATATAAAATAAATAAACGAACAGATTAGAGAGAAACTATGTAACTCAAGGTGAAATATTATAGCCTAAAGTAGACACAGTACAGCCAAGATTTTCTGAATGGGATAAATTAGCTGGTTGAAGTGGATGCTGGGACAATGTGTTGAACAAGTGTGAGCATTATCTGAATAAAATAAAAGTTTATAATGGAATTAAACATGGGGCTATCTTTTACAAAATAGTGGGTTTTTTCTGAGTGTAGAAGAATCACTCTGACAAAAATATAAGCAACTTTTTGGCACACAAGAATGTGAAATTTATGGGGAAATGGCCCAAATAACTTGTTCTGTGAATAGGACCCTAAAGGATTAACTTAAACACTTCCACATAGTGCACATCATAGCATTAGAATGTAACACTATATACAAAAATTGAAATTTAAAAAAAGGGGGGCAAGAAAGACTGAAAATCTCATTGAACAACATAAAATGAACAGTTTATTCCTCTAAAGTTTCTATATGGAAGGCTGAAAGCACACATGCACTTTTAGGAAACCATGCACCTGGCATCTCAGTTATAATAGAAAGATAAGCAGGCTATACATATGTCTTAATCTTAGCAATTATTTTGTTGCTAAGACCTTGAATTAATTTTTTGATTGAAATATCACTAATATTATTCTGGAGCTATGCTAGAGTTCAATGAACTTACTACTATTCCATTACAAATGCACATGAAACCAATTTTCTGGTAAAATGATTCTTGTTCTTTTCATTAGAATGACACACATATTAAGTTGTGCTTCATTTGTACTCCCCAATATAGATGTTAGTGGTGTAATGTATCATGTAGCAAAATTACATTTGCAGACAGCTTTACACTGGGTATTTATATGGAATGTCTCATGTGGTTACCAGTAATACCTATTAATATGGAAAGAAGCTAGTATAAACTCTTAATTTTCAAACTACAATTTCACTCCTAAAGTGAGAAGCATTGATTAGAAGTTATGCTTTTGGGAAAATTATATAATTTGAAACTAAACTGGCCTAGTAGTCTCAGATTTACATTAGGTGTAAGGTCCTGTTTCAAGATCTAATGTGGGGTTTGAATTCAGCAATGCCAATTTCAAAGATCAACTGTATTAACAGTGGAAATCTCATTAAATGTATTTTTCTCAGGAGTTCTTCATTATCTGACCCATAATCTAGGAAAAACCATTCCTGAGAGATTCTGACTGTATCTGAACTGAAATGGAAACCTGATCCCTTTCAGACATGCTCCAAAAGCAGAACTGTAAAGGCAGTTTCCTGTCTGGAAATTAACATTTGAATCATCATAAATTCAAACAGATTCACATACAAGGTGCCTGCCACTTATCACTTCAAAATAAGTCCTAAAGTGAAAAAACAGGCTCCAGTGACTTCAGATAAACTCTCTGGGAGTTCAGAGAGGATGCAGGAATTATCTTAATTTTCTCTAAACGTAGAGTGCCTTCATTTCCATCAGATTTCTACTGCATAAATCCTAAAATGAACAATGTCACAGCTGCCCTTAGATGCACTAAAAGCACACAGACCTGTGCCTGACAGCAGACAGCATGGCCAGACTGAGCTCACCACTTCTCTGTGCACTGGCCATTCCCCAGGCACAAGGTGCACCAAGGAGAGCCCTTGGGAGCCTGCAGGAAGCTGCAGTGCAGGGTTCCAGCACTCAGAGGTGTGTTACTGTACACAGAGCCTGCAGACAGATGTTTAGATAAGCACTGGAGCACTCAGGAGCACTTTGTTCACTGCTTGCATCCCAACTGGCTGCAAGTTATCACACAGCTTTTAAAGGTCACGGTGTTTTTTGCAGGCAGCATTTTTATTTATGAGCTCAGGCCATCATGCACCAAGCTGCAAGGGACAGGGTTTGTCTCCAGAATCTGATTTCTGCACGCACTGGGACTGATTCATTTATCACTTCCACTTGCTCCTGCCAGCAGGAACTTTGGCTGTGAGCTGCTGTGGTGGAAAATCCATCCAACACTGAGGAATGGAGTGTAGAGCGACTCAAGGTGTGAGCAAGGCTTGTTCTCAAGGAGGGCAGGAGCCAACTGGCACACCAGACACTGTAGGTGTGGCAAACTGAAAAGCAGGAACGGGCAGTTCTCCTAGGAGATGCAATGATTCCATGGATTTACTGGGCAACCTCCAGTGCTGGTTGTTTTAAGGAGAACACGTCACACTCCTCAGCTGCCAGCAAAAATCACGGGGTTGGTAACGAGCGAGTATCCCCCGCTCTTGCCTGGGTATAATTCAACCCAGAGGAAATTCAGGCCTCACTTTTAGCATTAATTACTTTATTATTAATTATTAATTATTTATCTGCCTGCTCTCTTTTCTGGAAGAGGTCACTGTAAGGTAAGCTGTGCACAGGGGCGAGTGCAGACCATAACCCACCCTGAACAACCGTGTTTGCACACACTCCACGTAGGGGTCAGTGGTACCACCAAGTCCTGAGCTGCTCACCTTGCACTGCCTAGAGCTGGGGTGAAGGGCAGCAGTTGTTTAAACAGCACAAAGCAGGACTACAAATCAGTGGAACGCGAGCCGTGAAGTTTGCTGTGTGTGAATGGTTTTCATAAAACGTGTCTATAAAAATAAAATGTGATTGCATCACAGGAACAGCAACTGTATGGTCACAACTCCAGCTTCACACTCACTCATGGAAACTGTCTGTGCCAGTGCACCTAAATGTGCATGTGCTTGCATACAGACACATAAAGAGCTGGGTTTAGGCAAACAGAGGGAATATAAGGAGTAATTATCCTATTTAAGATCTGAAAGGGACCCAGGCACGTCTTTGCTCACATGGAGAGTGCCACCATATCACTAATGATCACAAATGATCCAAAGCTCAGTTTAATGCCTCATCTACAAGACAGCACCCCCAGGAAAACCACTTGCTAGTTCAAGATGAGAACTGATTTGTTAATCCTTCAAAATGTGTAACTCTCCTAATAAGTGATATAAAACATTCTGAATCACAATTGGCACTATAATTTCAAAAGAAAATGTCCATTTGGGAAGTCTAAATTTGAGACCTCATGGTGTCACGCAGACTGAAATGTTTAAAATGTAATAATGATGGAAAGAAAATTATGCACCATAAGGTTTTAAATAAGAAGCAGCATTTCTTAAACTTTAACACATTTTTTGAATGAGTAAAACAGGATTAAAGGCCAGACTCACATTACTACTGCAGGTTTTGTATCGAATATTCCGACCTTCACAGTTCCTAAAAAAAAGAGTAAAAATGGTTACACTGTATAATAGCAAAACACAACCTTGCCTGTTTTACAGCCAGTTATTCTCTCGAAAATTAGACTTTTATTGCTACTGCCCTACCATAATCTGGACTCAAAATACAAAGTTTAAATACTAAGGGGACCTGGGCATTCAACTCGTTACACTGCTGTCTCTCTTCAGCAAAGAACGTGTGACTTTCCCTATAAGCCAAATTTACTGCAAACCTTATGAAAAACACATTTATTTTGTGAAAAAGGCATCTCTAAGCCTGATCCATGCTGATTGCAACCAAGTTACTTCCAATAAATGGGATGTGACCTAGAGGAGAAGATCAGAATATCTGATTAATAATTTTAAACTGAACAGAATTCTCATGGACTGCATGCAAATGTGCTCAATGCATGGGACCCCTGAAATCCAGGCAATTCAGATCCTCAGCTTGTTGTTAGTAGCTGAAATAACAGGCATATGATAGAGTCATGGTTATTTATTGTGGTCTCATAAATCTGGGGAGGTTGGGTTTCACACTTTTTTTTAAAGATACACTCTGCCAAACTTCTCAATAACAAACCAGCACTTTTGCACAGAGTAAGATATTCTTCTGTGTTAAAAATGGCAAGATCAAGCCTTTGAAAGAACTGAAAACCTATTTAAAATTACTGGACAAGAAGTGTAATTAGTGATTTCTCTAATCAGGAGTAGTGTTTCAGAATAATCCCTTCATACAAATAGATGTGCCTTACATTAAAAAATGTGTGATCCTACAGCTGGTAATTTACATCTCTTGGAGTAAATTTTCTGCTTCTTGAATGAAAATTGTTAATAAATAATATTTTTTTAATAATGTGTGAGAGGGATTGAAAAATAGCATTTGAAAAGGAAAAAAAATGGATGCCTGAAGCAGGAATTCAGCCAGCTCAGCTGAAGGTACAACTGCTAAAACTCAAGACTCAAATTTCCAATCTTTTGCAAGACTTACTGCATCATAACATGCAAGTTAAAAATGCTTATGATAGATACAAATGTGAAAACTCTGTTTCACCATTGTGTGTTTCCTGGACATTACTAAAAAAATCAAACATAGAAAAAACCTTTTAAACTATGCATTTGTCAAGCTATGGAAAACACATGTTTTTCAAAGAGGAACACATTAAAAATATTAATAAAACCACAGTGGAATTTATACTGCTAGAATTTATTGAGCTTGTTTCACAGTCCCTAACACATTGGTGGAATATCAAGGCTTCTTGCTGGAACTATTACTTTTCTCCAAGATCTTTGTGCATTTTTCACTAAAAGAAACAGGCAGTGCTTTAATCAGCCATCTTTAGCTCTGTATTTCACACAGTTTGCCCTTAACTAGCACATCAGACTCCAACCATTCTTTAAGAAAAAGTGATTTCCTGGATGATACTGCATTTAACTTAAAAAAATCTCAACTAAATAAAAATTTAAACACAATCATCAGTTTTAAAAATGTTTAGGAATAATTCAAGTAAAACAAGCACTTATGGATGCCTGTGATCTCTTCTTGCCTGACTACAGGTCTAGTGCATTACTCCTATTTTAAGTATTGTAGCATCAAGTCCTACACTAGTCCAGTTTTCCTACTGAGGTAAAAGGCTTTCACTGCATGTGCTGTTCTCTTCAAGCCACACTAAGACTTACCCATGAAAACACATGGCTACCAGGACCACTGAATAGAAAGGAGCTGGCAGGGAAGAATCAGAGATTCAATTAGGTTGGAAAAGACCTCTGAGATCACCAAGTCCAACCTGTGACCCACCACCACCAGTTCAGACCATGGCACTGAGTGCCACGTTCAGTCTATCCTTAAACACTTCCAGGGACAGTGACTGCACCAGCTCCCTGCAGAGCCCATTCCAGGGTCTAATCACCCTTTCTGTGAAGAAATTCCTCCCAACATCCACCCCAACTCTCCCTTGGTACAACTTGAGACTATGGCCTCTTGTCCTGTCCTTCCCTAACAGAAAGCAGCATTTGATACATCCATATGAGCAGCAGGCACTTGAACATTATGTCAAGTCATGTCCAAGTGCAGGCCAATTTGGACACAGGTAACTCACCATTTGAGTTACATTTGAGAGCTCCCCTCTCTATCTGACCAAACTAAATAAATCATTTCTGCCATTCCACAGTTGTATTTCATAACATCTTAAAGTTTTAGATTTAAAGCCTAAGTTATTTATCTACTACAAACATATATTAAAAACAGTATTTTACACCACTTGATCTATCTGTACACAGCACTTGGACTCAGAAACAGAAGCAACCAGAAGAGGATTGGAAATGTGCCAGAGCTGCAGAAGAAGCCCCATACACACCAGCACGTGGCTTACCTGCCATTTAAGCATCTCCTCAGAGAGTAGGAGGCTCCCCCTCCACAGGTCCGTGAGCAATCACTCCAGGCCCCCCAGGCATCCCAGGAATCATCCTTATCTTCGTCCGAGCGGGTCGTTCTGGAGTTCTAAAGGGAAAAAAGGAAGACAGAAAGGAGACAGAGTTGTTCAGTGTATGTTTTATTGCATGGCATTAACAGTACCAATTATGTTACTTTGCTGATTATTTGCCATATTTCAAATTTACTGTTTTAATATATAATAAGTACATGGGGAGAAAGCAGAGTCTTTGAATATGATGAGTTGCCCCCTGCCAAAGAACTGCTGTGCCCAAGCACGCTGTCCTTCCCAACCTCTGTGTCCAACATGCCATGTAGGAACTAAACAATCTCAAGGACATGGACAAGGCATCATGGTCAAACACATGATGGGCCTGTTACAATGAAGCTAAGATTTTTAGAGTCCTATATTACACCCAGCTTGAGATTAAAACACCAATTTTTCAAACCACCATGGTGATTGTTTGCACATAAAAATACCGCTAACATAAAGTAATGGCTTTTGGCATCATTATGAAAGCCAGATTGTGGAGAAAAGTGAGGCAGTGAGTTATTTTTCTCAGGTGGCAGAGAATATTGACCAATATTTACTCTGCCCCAAAAGAATCACAAATGAGAGAACATGAAAATTTAATCTAAGATTTAATAAAACAACTATTTACAGCCAATTTTTTATTCCCATTGACTTCAGTGGTCAACTTGTCAAAAAAAAAAAAGGTAAATTGTTTATTAGAGGATAAGCATTGCTATTTGAACACTGAATTGCAGAATTCTAAAAACATCAGTGGCTTCTTAACTTTCTTGCTCTTATAAATTTACAAATTTTACAATCGCTTACCGTAAAGCTTTAAAAGCATTCTTAGTCCAATCTCCCATTCCAAAAATGATAGAGCCCAGCTCTGCCAAGATCCCTGAGGAATTTTCACACTGATGTCGGGTTTACTTTATACCAGAAGCCAAGTCTGAAATGTCTGACACTGAAAATGGAACCAACTGCCTTCAGTCTTGACTAAAAATGCTCAGCACTTCCCAACAAGTCACTTGGCACATGAAAATCAATCAAGATGAACAAAAGAGTCACTTCTTTCAAATTTATGGGTGCAAAATTAGTTTGTCCTCTGCAAGCCCAAAGCAAATGATTGGGTTTTAACATGTTGAGAAATGACAAAACTTCTGATATTAAAAAAGCAACACATGCCACTCTTTTTTAGAATAGCTAGTTTCTTTTGACAAAGCAGTGACAATGCCTAAAATAATCCTAACTTCATCATTGTATTAAAACCAGCCACATGATATTAACAGACAGAATGTCATCTAAAGCCCTAAACAGAGTCCAGTTGTTCACCTCCCAAACTGCTTTGATAAAAGCCATTGTTCTGAACTGTATCTAATTAAAAAGCTGTAAATACCATGACGATCAAAGCAGAACTCTATGCCAGCAAAGCCTTCTTTAGAAACATTGACTAATTCAGTGCCCACAGTGTTGATTTAAGCTCCAGCTAGTTCAAACTATTTGTCCCATGGGAAAGAGTTAAAAGCAGCTTGCACTGACTTAGTAATTTACTAGCAAAATAATATTGATTTACTAGCTGTCTGGTTTCATAAACTCTACACACTACATTTGTCTTCACCATGGTACCAAATTGAAGTAAAATAAAGAAAAGATCACCAACATCATGATTTACAACAACAAAGCCTTGGAAACTCATTTAGGATTTAAATTGAGAGCTAATTGCAATTGGACCACAAAAGGATATTATTGTACGTCAGGACTGCATTCACAGCTTGCTTGACTTCAGTTTTTTATGTTCTTATTGTCTTCAGACATAATTCTAACATTGTTCAGCAGTGAAACTTTGGACCAAATTAGAGTAATTTTTCCTTTAGTGGCCTAATTTTGCAGCAGATGAAGTGCAGCACGTACACTTTGCACGTTCACTCGGAACTGTTTATGCACCAGCACAAACATGAACGTGTGCATGGACACACATGTGCACCCATGATGTTGCACAATGAAGCCACAAGTGCTGTAGTTAATCCAGAAAAAATAACTTAAACCAGCTCCAAACACAGCCTGGATAGTTTGCTGCTCCTTACATAGAGCTGGATGGGAAAAGAGCATCATATTCCCACTGGATCCAGCCATGCTGGAAGGAGTTGTACCACATGTGAACACTGGGTTAGATGCAAACATCACAGTCAGAGCAATAGCTTAGAACCTGGATACAAAGTTTCTGTAGAAATCCAGTTTATATGATAAATACAGACTCAAAATGTTTCATCCCAATCTGTAATTCATTTTGAAAGAAAAAAGTCACAACACTAAACATGGGCCTGGCCAAGGATCGCCTGAATCGGGGGGTAAGGGAAAATAAACTCTTGAGTTCTGAAGCACTTGGTGAGATAGACAGAGCCTCAAAGACTGAGGTGACAGTCTGCCAAGGTTTCCTCGAGGTCTGAGGCCCAGTAATGTGCCATCTGAGTTCTCTGCTGACAGCCCTTAACTGACAGAGGCAGTGTTGTCCACAGAGAATTTTATTGAAGTGTGACACTGGTAGACTTGAACAGAGGGTAATGTGTTAGTGCCAGTTTCCCTTCCCCTGTCCAGGGCTCTGGCTTTGCTTCTGCCACATACTGTACCACCATGTTCTGAAATTATTGGTGTGCATGAATTCTCAGGCCGTACTTGCCTTGCAATGTATCATTCAAAGTAACCCAGTACAGCAGAAGTGGGCACTGAGGTAAAATAAATGAAATCCAGATGTTAACAGGGCTGATCATTACTCCAAAACAAGGGGATTTTTACTGTCACTTGTAACACCCAGTAAATAACAACAGCTACATTGACACACATTACAAAAATCAAACACAGCGCTGTCAGATGGAGAAAAAAAGATTATTTGGCCAAACTTTTGTTTGGCTGTTATGAAGGATGACATAATTGTCTTGAATTTGGTCATGCAGACTTCAAAGGAGAAGTGGTGCCAGAGAACGAAGGTCAGTTTATGCAGTTTTATTATTATTCAGACATCTATTACATAAGGCTTGGATATGTAAATGTTTAGCATTCAGTGTAACAAAGATTCAGCTTCTCAGCAGAAATACTCTGATACCTTAAATGTTTGTTTTACAGAGTTTGTAGCATACAATTTTTCTTTAAACACAAACACAAGGCAAGTCCATAGTATTTGACAGGAGAGTTATGGCAGCAGTATGTGCAATGAAAGAAATGTAGAGACCTGGCAGGCAGATTCATCTGCCAGAGCCCCCAGGTGACAGTCCCTCTGCCATGCACATATCAACACAAATCCTGCCCTGTGACAGCCCCTGAGCACCTCCCCAGGGCAGGGGCCCAGCTCTGGCAGGTTCTAGAAGAGATTCAGGGCAGCCTCAGGGCAGCACATGTAGCAATGTGATGCAGATCATGCCTAGGGCTGGATGGATACACGAAAATGCTCTATCCAAACAAGTTAAAGTGATGTGGCCCACAAAATAAGTCTTTGCCATTTCAAGTAAGGACTTGGATATGGAGGAATATTTACCAACATACACGTGCTGTTATGTCAGTGTCACTGCAGCTCTTTGGGTGGCTGTGCTTTTGTTTTCCTCCTGGCTGCTTACTAAAGTTGTTGGTATTAATTCATTAAGGCTTGCCAAACTCCAAAGGAGAATCACCAAAACGAGTTACACTGGTACAGTTGTAGCATATTGCTATTTATTAACATATTTCTTATAATTAAATTTCTCCATACAGAATTTAGATTCTTCAGATTAAATTCATCCAAGGGAAAGAACCTGTCGAAGGGTACAAACACCACTTCAGTACCATTGAAGGCCTAAATTAAGCAATACCCAAAGCTCAGTGCTGGCCCTTCTCCCAGGAGTGAATTTCATCCTTGATGGTGTTTTGAACAGAGATGAAGCATTTCCTTCTCATTGCTTCTTCCCACTCTCACAACCCATAAATACTATTAACACCCTCCCGACTTTCAGAGTCTTCCAAAGCACAAGGTTCCTCTTCACTAATCTTCATGTGCAGCACTGCACTGTGCCATTTGCTTCTCCTCATACCTACAACAGCTCCAAACAGAGGTAGCACAAGCAATAATGGCACTGAAGGGAAAATCTCCTGCCTGAGCAGCTCTGTGATGCATTTCCCAGATTGCTCTTTCCAGACACTACACTTGGTGGAAGAGGTATCGAATTGCACTGATGACTGTATGCATGAGCAGGAAAGAACAAGTATTTACCTGCAGGTAATCACTGGAGATGCTGTTCAGCCTCACAACTGTATCCTTCACTTTTAACTCTGGCTGTTATGTCTAGAGCTTAGTGACAAACTACACTAGAAATCTCTTTCACTGCTAAGGTCACATACAAAAATGATTTACACCTCTATTTTGTACTCTAAGTGAGGTGTAGAATGCAGATTACAGATCTAGGAAAAACTATTTCACTTGTGGCAGCAACTAAACTGAAGAACAGTCAAAACATATTTCCAGACAAATAAGAATTATTAATAAAAGATCTTGCATTACCTGGTTTTAGCTTAAAAACTTCCACTTGTTTCCTTAAAACAGATTTCAAGACATTTCCTGATATAATTCTACTATTCCTGATTGCATTATATATTACCTAATTGTGACTGTATATGTCATTGAGTTTAATAAATCTTTTACTTCTATGTACCAGAGTAAATAATGTATTATTCTGTATGTTAAAAAGAGCATATCTGGAATTTTAAACTCCTGGAGAAAAAACAATGCATCATTATTTTAGACTGATAAAAAACACCTGGGAGTAAATGCAGCTATTTTAAGCAGATGTCTAGAACGAATTAGTTTAAAAATTGTTAACATTATTTCAGTTACATTACCTATTCCTTGCACTTGGCCTCAGCACTGCAAACTCACTGCAAAATGGAACCTGTGCCCCATAATAACATTTCAGAAACACAAGCTGGTGAAGCTCAGTACAAGGTGAATCACCAGCAAGGAATGGGCCAAAAGGCAAATGATGGACTTACTGAGCTACACAGAAAAACACATCTGGGGGCTCAGATGGACTTTAGACCTCTCAGTGTTGAATTCTGCAGTATATTTTCATTCTACAGAAGTTTTGAATAAATTCAAATTTTGGAAAATAAAGCATGCACAAGTGTCACACACAGGAAGTATTTACAGCATAATTCATTGTCATACCGAACTGAAGGCAGATCTCAGCATGTTTTTCAGTATTATACTGCATCCAGATTTTTCCCTTGTCAGAGTGTTGCAAAATTTCATATTGACAGCACAGGCCTGCACTGCAGGAGTTGTCAGGACAGAGCTGGAGGTTTTGGCAGGTGGAGCAGGGATACTTGAGGCTTTTGGCATCCAGGAAGGGATGAAATGTTGCTTGGCTGTTTGGCACCTATGAGCTAGTTGAGGCTTTTGGCACTGAAAAGAGTCTGTATCACCTCCTTCCTTCTTTGTGAGCAGTAACAGAGGGAACATGGAATTTGTGGGCATGGAGAAGAAATCGTGGTTCCCTCCCTAACTACACCAACAGAAAGCAACTGCATTAGAATACCTGGCACAATCCAGCTCCTTTGCATCTAACTGCTAAGGACAGCACCTACACCTTCCTGCTAGAAGGAATCTGCACTGAAGTACTTCAAGCATAATTAAGTTGCTGTTTTTCAATTTCTGAGTTAATTACATTGTTCAGGTAGGTTTACAAAAACTCCACACAAATTCTATTTTACTTGCTGCTGACAGATTCGAGGATCTACACCAGAGTCTCAGGGTACCTTTCTATTCCATTGCTGACTTTGACAGGAGGAGCACTTGATTCTGGCCTCTGAACAACAGAAAACCGTTCTATTTTCTTGGGTGATACTCCATAAATTACTGTTTTGACAGACAAATGTCTAGCAAAGAGAGAAACACTTTTTAAAACCCTGATAAGCACATCCTGCAAATACTGGTGCATTACACCACTGGCAATGCACCTGAAAATCTGGACTTAGGTGCCCAGGTTTACATTTATGCTTGTCCAACCAGAGCCATACAAGCCCTGCATCTTCTTATGTGCAGTGGTAAATATTGCCCCACGTTCCCCAGCATTAGAACACAGAGAAGATGCAGTCCTGAGAACAGGGAGGAAGGCTATTCACTAACTTTGGTGATATTCAGGGAGGCAGTCCAAGTCTCTAACCAGCTTTTAGGACCTTTAAGGTCCAGCCATCCAGGACAGCTGACCAGGATCAAAAATATTAAAAACTTGTCCCTGAGTTTCCAGTATTTAGTTGGTCTTCCATGATTTAAAAGTACATGTGACTACATAGATGGAAATACATAAATCTGAACACTCACTGCATACCCATTCCCCTGAAACTGCCCCATCTGAAATGAAAACTACACTGAGAAATGTTCAGCATCACTCCAGTTCCCTCCATTTCTAAGTTGTCTGCAGAATTAGAACTTGAAGATTTGCATGTGTAGCTGGCAAACAGCTCAAAAGCCACAGACCCTGGAAAACACATAGAGGCTCTGAAAGGAAACATCACCAAGAAACCAATATAAATTGTAGCACACTCTGCCCACTTTCTCAGTAGCCAGCCTGAGGCAAACACTTGCCAGGGCTTGGAAGAGAAATAAAGGCAGAATTTTAAAATGGGCAAAAAAGAAGGAATGGGATGCTTTAAAAAGTTTATTAGAAACATGATATTCTTTTCTAAAATATCATTGATTGTATTACAGTTCCCAATGAAGAACTTAAAAGTTATATCCTAGCATGTAATAAAATAATTAACAAATTATAATCAATTAGAAAATATTCTCCACAATATGGTATTTAAATACTCAGCCCTTGCATTTAGTTGTGCAAAGAAAACTTGGCACAGACATAATGAGAGCATTTTCACAATACAAATACAATAAGCAGTCTTTACACTTTTTCTTTGCAGCTTTTTAAGGTTATGCATTATGTTCATTTTTCAGATGACAGTCTGACCTCAGGAAGAAGGATAAAGTGCATTGTGAGAGCAGCACAGCTGAGAATTTTATCTCAGTGCCCAAAGGCAGATTTTCATGCACCTTATAGAGCTCTTCCACCTCCTGTTTTGCAACTCAAAACATTGCCCTTTTAAATATGGGTATCTACAGTAGGCACAAAGTGTGAAGGGGAAGACAATCTTCAAGACATTTTAGTATGTTAATTATCTCTAGGCCTATTTATAAATTTCATTAACACCAGTCGTGTTAATGTTATCGTGAAGTCCATAAAATAGTAATAATTCATGAAAGCTTTACTGAATGCATATTCAAAATTTGCACCTGGATACACTGGATTTTTCCACCTTCACAAGGCACACCACATGTTCCCCATCCAGCACAAACAGTGTGGCAGGTCAGCCAGAGTCCAACGTGCAGAATGCCTCAGGTGCATAATAGAAAGAGAGATTCCAATTCTGGGAAGTATATCTGGCATTTTTTTGAATTAACTTTTTTTGAATTATTAAATGTATTTGCAAACATCTAAATGAAGGTTCTTTTAAATGCTTTACCATGCAATTTTTAAAACTGGTCTCAGTGCATGGAGTGGAAAAACAAGAGTGACACGGATGAAAGGACAGGCATTATGTCCGAAAGGAGAGGACCACCAGCTTTCAAAGATCTCACATGGGTGCCACTGTCAAATATGCAAAATCTTTCCTGTTGAGGCTTATTTTCCAGGGTTTTTTTCCATATTCTGATGCCATATGAAATTGCAATTTTGCTTCAGTGATTACATATTTTCCAATGCTTTTAAATGATGCTTTCCATGTAGAAGAACAGTACAAACAAAAAGAAATCCTATCCAGGTACCTATCACAGACTCATCTCCTTTGATAAAATACCTGTGCTGGTTTAGGACTCCTCATGTCCTGCTTGATGGGTTCATCTGATGGAGACACATTTGACAGTAGTTGTGGAAGTCATTCCAGGCTAAGGAGAGCTATGACAGGGATGCTGTCAACTACTGAAGCTCAGATGAAAATCACCAAGGCAGCAAAGTTAGTTTACTGTAGGAGAAAAGTGGCAGAGGTGGGCACAGGGGGGGCCTTGTTTCTCAGCCTACAGGTGAGCTGTAAGAACCACAACCACCATGGAACTCCTCTCCTGCTGATTTGTGGTGGTCCAGGTGGCATTTGCCCAAATTACCACTGCAAATTTACGTGTGAGTAAGGCTGTTCTGCTGCCATGAATGCTCGCACAGCCTGAGTATCCTCCACCACACAACACATTGACATAAAGGCACCACTTGCTCACACAGCTTCATTAATTATTGTATTGTGCTGAACTTGTTGAAGGGCTGGTTTTCCAAGATTCTTGTGTACAAAACTTACAGACAGGTTATGGAAAAGTAAATAGCAAGGGAGTGTGGGCATTTAAAATCGCTTATGGTGCATACCATTTCCCTCACAGTTTATAAGATCATAAACAAGCTTTATTCCATCACAGTGACACATGAGGTATTTGATTTAAAGCAATACCTTAAAAACCATCACTTAAAAATACACAAGTCATTGACACTTATGCACAGTACCTCATACAAATGATTTTGAAAGAAAAGTCATGTTTTCACTATTTGGTTACAACATTTTTTTCCCTTTTTTAGGAAAATGTTTAGAGAATTTACAATGAAAAAAAGCATAGAAATCAATCCTTTTTCTCAGAAAAAAATTACTGCACCTCTAACTTTTAAAAGAGCCCCAATACATATATTTTAAAAATTTGTTTAAAATAATTTTCCTGACTTGAGATACTGCCTGCCAAGTTCCTGCTAGAAGCAAAATTTTATGGCTAACTGCCAAACCTGTGAATAAAAGGAGTTTATAGGGGAAATACTGACAGAAGAATAAACTGTAGCAAGAGCAGCCAGTATAGGAAAGTCTTTCTTGTGCATTTTGTCTATCCATAATCTGCAATATTCATAACCCTGGATATTGGGATATTGCACTCCTGCCCACCTCACTTCATACCAAGATTATCAGTAGTGCCAGACCAATGATTTGATTATAGGTATTTATACCCTATCACTTGGATGAGGCATCCAAAGCCCTCATTTGTGAACAAGTGATTCTACTCATGTCTCCTGCCTCACCCTGTCATTTAATACTGCATGTAGCACTTTTAATGGTAATATTTCTATAAACGTAATGCAAAGCAGATCATGGGCCATAAGCAGATAGAGCCTGGCAACAGAACAAATGTCAAAAGGAAAAATATTAAATCCATATTGTTAGACTACAGCAATTATACAAATCCTAATTTTTATTTCTATAAATGGAGACAAGTTTATAAATTTTGAATTTCACTGCAATTGTTTTATGTTAATGTATTTGTTACCCCTGATTTTTAAGGTAGATATCAGCTTTTGAAGAGCCATTTAAAATTAATATATGAAGGAGAAGATTTACTAAGCCTATAACTGAAAAGCAGTCTGACTGAAATTCTGCCCAAAGTGACTCTAAAACTTGTCAGCCTGATCATGGTGCCTGTTTAATGTGACATAAATCAAATTTAGCCAGATGAGTTTTCTTCTCAGAGAAAACAGTTCTTGCCCCTTTAAGTGAGAGCTGATCTTTGGGTGATGTTAAGCAATGGCATAACTGATCCAAAATCAAAACATAATTTTAGTGTTTCTTTTTATTATTCATGCTTAACTTAGAGACAAATTAATATTTAAGTTTGTTCAGCTCCACTGGCTCCAGCTGATTTCCTGCCCTTGAAGAACAGTTTCATTCATTGTTTGGAAGGGGTTTCTTTACACAAGGCCAGCCTGACTTGAAGATGTTGGGAACCTTCCTTGGTGGGCACCTGCACAGGTAAAAATGTGTCCTTAAGTTGCCTCTGCTGTGTCAGACGTGTAACTTCTGTTTGATCTCTGGTTACTCACAGTCAAAAGCTTGTACCAAGTCTGACATCTCAAGCTTCCTCCAGCTATGTTCCCTCACAGGCAGTAAAACACACTTAAATTTGTCAGGAAGGGAGTGTTTTAAATCATTTTTTAAAAAAAAAATTTAAAAAACCCAACCAAACAAAAACCCCCAAACATTAAAATGTCCTGCCTATATCTCACCTTGCAGAGGATCTCAATGTGCAGACGTTCTGAGAGCAGATTTTGGATATAACTTATGTATAGGTTAAAAAAAGACTGCTGCTGAGAAAAAAAAAGGTCCATGTGCAGAGAACAGTTTCCCAGAAATGTATTTTATGTGGGATTAAAAATGTAATATTCTCTTGTCATTCCTTTCCACTTTGAGTCAAATAAAATATAATCCACTGAAACTCATTTGATATCTGGTGAATAGTTTTCCTTTTATTGATTTTCTAGCTTCCAGCCTAGGGAGAAAAAAAACCTGTCTAGGGAACAGTTACAATGGCAGCACAGGTCTAGATCCAGTTCCCCAAAAAGCAAGAGAAAAAGAAAAAGCCACTGACTTCAAATGAAGGAAGATGAGGGCTTAATTACACATGTGGGGTTAGGACATATATTTCCCCATTTGGAAAAATGTTAGCACAACTTGCTTTCTCTTCTGTGTCCAAGTTTCTGGCTTTTAACTCTCCAAAGACAGAATTATCCGACAAATAGCATTCATGGGAGAAAAAGACAATTTCATCTATCTTGAGTTGGACTCTGATTCCTTTCCAGATCTCTACTACTGTGTATGTTTCACCACAGTATCTTTAGCACTCGGCACAGGGCAGCAGGCCTGGATATGGAATATTAGCACGACTCTTTCCATATCTGTTCAGTGCCAGTGTTTCCTATTATCAGTCCAATATTTTATGGTTATTGTATTAGCTTCCCAGCAGTACCTTCTCAAGTTCTGTAGCCTGAAACCTCCATTAACAGATGCTAAATACAATAGTTGTTTTTCACTTTTAGATCTTGTGAAAGCCCATAAAAATGAGTGGTCAGTTTGTCCAATTTTCTGAAGAAATTTTCCAAGATTTGAATGGGCAACATATAAAACCACTAAAAATACTCTTGGCAGCTCATTCATTTGGATTATGTTCCTTCTGCCAAGCCAACTAATGAATAGCTTATTCCAAGATAGGACTTCCGCATGAATTTTTTGTAGTAAAGGTAAGAATATCTATTTATAAAATTCCCTGGTTGCTTGTATTTGAAGAGTTTGGAGAAGGGAGGACTTTTGGGGGGATTTTGTGGGTTCTGGGTTTTATTATTAAAAGGGATATTAGCATTTGGACTTAAGGAAAATTTGTGTAAATAAATCAACCAATAAATTCCCTTTTTGTTTTTAATTCTGCCATATACTCTGGTAAATGAAAGATAACTAAACTATCACTGTCAGGCACTTAATGAACAAAGCTCTATATAAAAGCCATTGAAACTGATGGAAAATATCTCACTCCCTTTGTTGGGTTTTGTACAGGACCTACAAGAACCCCTGAATTCCAGGTCAATACAGCCAAACTATAGATGTGCATGTGATTTCTTACACATATGGGCAGATAAAGATCAAAGAAGAGGGGAAAAATCTCCTACATACTTTTCTCAACTTCATTTCTTTTACCAGTCTCTCCTGGCTAGAAAGTATTTGTTTAGAGAATAGAATTATGCTTCTTCAAATACCCTCAAAAAAGATCCACTTAAGAATACATTTTTACACACACACACACAAACATAGATTTTAAATGGTTTTTTTCCAATATATTTAGCATAGCAAAGTTCCTTTTTTTGGCATGAAAGAGAGATTTGGTTCTTATGTCTTTTCCCATATTCCTTACAGAAATTTATTTTGAAAGCCTGAAACAACTTCCTGCTTGGTTGCACACATTTTTTTTCACTGAAATATATGAAGGTAAATTAATTAAGTGAAGCTTTCCAGAGAAGCTAGGAGATCAATGAGCTGTGCAGTCCACAACACACAGTTAACAGATTTTATATGAGTTTATCCACTGTCAAATTCCAAACACTTTTGAATGTTCCACATTTTATGGCATTACTTACTTCTCTTCTTAAAATAGATCCTCAAAAGAGGCTTTTTTTCCATAAGAAAAGATCTTGCTCTCCATTTATCAGTCAACTCAAAGACCACAATATAATTAGTTTATCATATTTATGTCACTGAGCACAAAGGGAGATCAGCACCCATATTTTTTCCTCATTGATGCACTACATCTATAACTTCCATGGTTTTTCCATGCACATCATTCAACTCTATAAAAAATTATCTGAGTAGCAACTCATGGGTTGAAAAATAAAGAACAAGCTTCTGGGCCTTGGTAGAGATGACAAATAAGATAGAGATATACAAAAAAGTATAAATTTGGGTTGTGATCTCATTCTCCTTTCCCTTTGTATGTTCAAAGCCACAGCAGCAGCTAGATAAGAATAATAATAAAGGAAGCTAACTAAAACAATAAGGAAATTCTGGGTTTGGAAGGCTTTGCAATCCTGATCAACAAATAGATTTGAAAACAAGCCAAACAAATATCCAGCAGGGAAAGTTCCCTTGGATTTGATCCCACCTTGGAGCCACCATAGACCACGGTGTCTTCCAGAGCCATTCCCCCTTGGATCTGCACCAGATTCTGGGGTGGGGGAGAAGGGCTAAGGTACAGCTACTCTGAAGAAGCAATCAGGATTCAGAAGACAAAGTGACTAAAGGCCTGCCTCTGTTTTAATGCACAGGCCTTGCAATGTCTCACATTTGGCTGGGAGACAAGGTCCATCTCTCAGCTCTCTGCTCTTTCCACCATGTGTGTTCTGGCTTGGGTCTGCCAGAGGGAGGTCTCTTCCAAAACACGTTATCTCACAATATATTTCCCACTCTAGGCAGCATCCTTCAAATCATCTAACTACTGTTTTGCTCTGCTCTTTTATCACAAATCAACTTTGTGTTTCTTATTTAAAACAAAAGCAGCCTGGATGAATCAAGAGCATTCCACTGTCTTCTGGAGGCTGGCTATACATACATCTATTCCCAGATGGTCTGTCTGGAAACAGATATATTGCACACCCAAAAGCTACTTCTCTTTTGGGGCTTTTAAGCTTGCTGGTGAGCTGTTCCTGCCCAATTTAGATCATTTAACTTAACTCCCAAATCCTCATTTGCACAATAAATACCACTTATTGCACAGATATATTTTCTCATTCTCCTGGCTACCATGGATTAACAGCTTTCTGTAGAAACAACTCATAAAACACTAGGAAACACCATTAACACAGACAACAGCTGCAATATCCACATTCATCTTCACTTTGCTTCACCTCAGTTCTCAGCACTTGCACGTGGCCAAGCAGAAGGTATTGGGCTTTATTCTGTGTTACACTGGAGAGCTACAGGGGACACAAAAGGAGTGAAGAGGGGTAACCACCTACCACTCATCTCTTTTCTAGATCTGAACTCCCCTTCCTTTCTGACAGCTCTTGTTACAGCAGGTCACTGACCTTTCTGGAGGCTGCATTACAGAGGATCTGACCTTGAGTCAGACTTTACATTTGTGGTGTACACAGCCATAAACCTATAGCACTACTGAGCCAAAGACATTTTCCTCTGCCCCAGCATTGCTTTTCTGTACATTCTGGGGCACCAGGTAGATCTGGATTAGTCCCACTAATTATAAAACTGTTTAACTTTTATTTTATCTCATCTCACTCAAATAGTTTATTGCTTTTGACAACTGGGTCTCCTGCCTTTCAGGCATCCATACTGCTAGAGGGACACTTTAATACCATCCATACATTGTTGGTCTGGGTCTTACAGCTACACAATCAGAACTCCTATTAGATGCCAATAGAGGGTTTTAAAAACATAACTATGAAAACATGAGAAGGATTTTAAATCTACTTTGTGTAATTTGGCTGAAGTTATCATGTTGCAAGGAGATCTATTCATAGGCAATCCTATGGGGTTTTTTTTTCGCCTAGTTCTCACTAGGGAATGTTTTGGAAGAAAAGTATAAAAAGACATTGTTTCCTTATTATATAATACTCCTGACTTATGCCAAGAATATTCTCATCATAAGCGTGTTCATAATCTCAAAGACTGAGCTATTGCATTACTTGTGTCTATACAAATAACAGGCTTCTAAAAATATGATTCCTTGACAGTTTTTGAAAGGTGACTTACATATGATTAAAAAGCTGTGTGCTTGTGTTTGCATTTGTGATTTGTAAATCCTATCCAGTAATTAAAAGCAGATCTCAAGTGTGTCTGCACACTTACAAAGTGAATACAAATCTAAGTCAGAGATGCATTGAGGGAAAATACAAAAATCCAATTTTGCTGGCATATAACTGTTTAGACACTAATGATGATTTTCCCAAGTAAGAGAAAGTTCCTCAGTTAACAGTGAAACTGATCATGTTTCCAAAGGAAATCTCTTCTAAAATTATGCTAATAAAGGGACTGACAAATAAAAGAGCACTGAAATGTACCACCATACCAACCATACAATGCATGAACATAACATCTGAAGCAGCTAGTAAATTCTCTGTTGGAAAATGGAATAAAGCACTGAGAAGAAAGATGGGCTGACCATGTACTCTGACCTCTTATAACATCAGCAACAGAATTTACTCTTCCTGCTTTACTGAGCAACACAACTCAAATATGTTATTTCTTTCCAGCTTTTCAGATGGAGAGAAAGAAGCACATCCTGAGTTGGACTTAAGGGATAGTTTTCAATTGCATAGCTAACAATTTTTATTATATCCCCAAATCCTAATTCAGAACCCAAAGCATTCCATTGTTCTTGACTAAAATCCAATCTCCCAGTAGAGATAATATGGTCGTGTCTCTTAAATGCCACATTTTTTGTATGTACAGTTATGAACTCATTCAAACCTGCTCCTTACAAACAAGTTTGCAAAGAAGAAGTGTTTAACTTAACTGACACAGATGTCAGTAAAAGATCTCAGTCTGTCAGTGCAAACCATTTATACAAAGTGCGAGAGCTGAAAATTTATCCAGACCACAGAGAAGGACTAAAAAAAAAAAGCAGAAAGAAAAAAATTACTTTCCTATTTTTCCCATACTTAATTAAAATGTTGTCCTTGTCCACTATGCAGAGTAGGAGGCTCGTACAGTTTGATGGAGCTGGGCATGGGACAAATTCCTTAACAAGACTTGTGACTAAGGAAAATTGGATAGGATGTGCAGACAGTTAATAATACCTCTGGAAGAATGTGTGGCAGCTTTAGAGGACACTTTTGTGTGCATTATTTTGTCTCTCTAAAGGGATAATCTTTAAGTGGAAGAAGAGGTGCCCAGCTGAAAGCTGGTAACCTCACTGCCAGGCATGCTTGGGTTCCCAAGGGACAAACAGAGTTCAGAAAATGTTTATGCTCTACCCATTCTCCTGTTTTAGCAAGACCCTGGAGGAGGAGCACTTTGTAACAGAGCAAACCACTGCTTCCACCATGCTCCTGGCTGAGTTTGACAAAGAACTAAAAGATAGTAAAAGTTAGACTCCTTCTCCAAAACTATTTTTCCATCCCTTGCAATGCAAAAACCTGCACGTGAAGAGAGTGTTTCAGATTTCATTCTTGCTCCAATTACTGCTCCCTCATTCAGCTTCTGAGCCTTGCTGAGGAGCTGGGAAGCATCTTCAGGATCAGAGCAGAGAGCTCTGTGCTGTGGTCATACCACACAGTGCTCTAGTAGCCCATCTGTGTCGGACGGAGCCAAAATCCCCACTCAACACTGCCTGTAAACCCAGCTTGTCATAATCTTAACCTCCCAAGTGAGAAAAAGAATTGTATTTAAAAACACATGGTCCTCTCTGCCAAGCAATCCCTTTAACTGGCCCAGTTACTTTGCATAAATCCCAGCAATGCTAGGGGAAAAACTCTGAAGACAGACTACGCCCTTCAGTAATTCAAAACCACAGAGCAAAGATATCCTGTTGTAACGTCCATGGTATTCCAGGATTATAATTTTTGCTTTGAGCCACCTTTCAACGTAGACCAAATGGAAGCAAACCTCATTCCAGAGTGCTATGAAGCCAGTTTTGTGTCTCTCACAATTATGTTTGAAACCATAATGACAGATTACAGGAAATGAACATATGGACAGGGTGATTTATAAACACTTTTAAACAATGTAACTTTTATCAGTTCTGCTACATCAATCACCAATCTAGGAACAATTATTTTTTTGTATAAGATACTCTCAAGAGTGGTCAGGACAGGATTTGCTGACAGCCTATCTTAAAAACAGAATTATAAATTGCCTTCACGTTCTGTGCCAAGGTAATGGTTCCATACAGAAAAGGGAAATCATGTGCTTCTCACAAACAGAAGAGCATAAGCAGAGAACCAAGAAAACTTTGCTGTGCACACCATCAGAGAAGCAGTCAAATAAACCTGATGCCACACTCTGATACTAATGGTAATTATAAAACTGTTTAACTTTTGCAGAACACTTGATTTGGTAGGCATAACTTTAAAATCAAGATTTACAGAATCAGTAATTCATATGATAAATGAATATAAATGAGTGGCATATTTCAAGTAAATCTCGTTAAGGAATCAACAAAGGGAATTTGGAAGCAGGTACAATTACTTATTAACAAATAAAAACAGCTGAAGTGAGCACTGAGTAGTCAATAAGAAAATAATTACAACTGCACTTACAAATGGTGAAACTGATTTTGAAATGCCCTCCACAATTTTGGTTGTTATATTTTTATAAATTTTTGAAAAGCTGAAGACCCAAAAAGTAATAATAAAAATGGCCTAAGGGCCAAGACAATGTCCTACCTATGGACCTTTGTGAACAGAGAGAACACAGGATTATAGTATTGCAAGTATCTTCCATGAGCAAATCACAGTTGCTGGAAGTTTATTTATATCTATGAATTGTAGAAGGGTATAATTGGAGGCTGAAATTGGACAAATTGAAATGAGACACTGGGCACACAATTCTCATATAAAGAACAATTGCTTGGCTTGAGGCAAACTGGATTAATTGAATATACATGAGGTCACAAACATCACATAATAGTACTTTTCATTTCAACTTCTGTGAATATCTTAATAATATGGAAAACCAAGTCTAATGGGACATTTTATTGTGGGTGTTCCTGAGAGCAAGAAAGAACCACTGAAGAAACTGAAACTGCAGGAAGGAATCTTAATCCTTAGATTTTTAACACAAAGATCACTGCAGCTGGATCCATACAGTAACAACAGGTCCCCAGTACAGCAAAACGTGTAGGTTAATGGTTGACAGACTTAAGGCTTCTTTCCAGAGGACAGGAGTAATCAGGGGATGGATCTACCAAACTAACTGGTATAAAGCAAAAAATTTTAAAGGAAAGGAGGGGCACATCAAAAAAACCAAAACCAACCAAACCACAGGAAAAGAGTAAGAATCTACAAGGTAATTCCTAGATGACTTCAACCTCCCAAATCAAAATTTATAGCTGATGATTTCAGGAATCTCAAATGACTCTCTAGTTTTGAATATCAGCTCCTATATGTTGTATAGGCAGAAACTTAAGAAAGCAGCAATAAAAATTATTTGTATATATATATATATAAAAAGAAAACCCCATGATCTCGGTCTGAATCACGTCAGAAGTGAAAAAAAGTCTTCAAAGAAAATAATTTCCAGCACAGTCCATGTCCCTTACTCTAATCCTTGCTACAGCAACTTCTCACCAGGGGAACTACCAGTCCAAGTAATTCATAGAAAAAACCGAAGTGCAGAACAAAATGATCCACGTTCCTGGGATAGCAAGGAGACAGCAGTATTTGAACGGAGCAGCAGAGGGCACCGAAGCATAGTAAAGCTGGAATATCCCGGGGAAGGGAAGCTGCCTCTAGGTGACAACAGACGAGCAGCATGGACGAGTGTCCAGGACAGGAGATCCAGGATCCAGGCACTGCTTTGATGTCTGATGAGGAGCAGCTACAAGTATTTGGGTAAATAACTTCCTGACTCAGTTTCCCCAGCAATAAGTGAGGTCATGTGCAACTAATCCTGACCCTACACACGGCAGGTTTGTGTTTCAAAAGTTAATGTGGATGTAACATTCACCTAAGTATCTCCAGCTGGAGATAGTCCAGTTAATAACCTTTGAGAGAGAATGCTAATTAGACACTAAATAATATCACTGCAATATACTCTTTACAGCAAACACAGTCCACACTGCACAGTGCAAAACCAACTGTACTTCAAATCATACTTGGAGCTTTACCACTTCAAGTAGTCAAATCACAAGGTCTCACATATCAGGGCATGAAAGCCAAGTGTGTAATACTTCCTTTGGAGAGCTGCCCAGGGTAGAATGGCCTCATTGCTCTTCTCCTTTGCCTTCAGACATGTTCCAGCAACATCCTCTGCCTGTTCCAAGATGACCATCAGCTAAAGGGAAATGTTTAACTGCAGCTGAAATGGTCAGTAAGGATATAGCTGGAGAAGAAATCTGAAGAAAGTTGTCATAAGTAACCTAGTTGGAGATTTAGAGTTTGGTTATAAACTTTAAAGAGAAAGCTTCTTGTCTTCATTTTTTCTCTCCAAATGCTGCTATCACACACAAAAATCAAAATGCAAGAACAGCTTGCAGTTGGCCAATGCTTTTCCACATTAAACCTATATGCACACACAAAAAAAGAGTAAAATATGACAATCTGTTTTAGCAGGGAAGTGGCTAATAACCTACACAAAAAAGGGTGAGGAGGAAGACAGATGTTTCTTATTTTCTTTAAACTGTTTTCAACCTTCTTTTTTATGTGCTTTTGTGAAAAAAAAAAAAAAAAGGAAAAAAAAAAGCATTTCTATTTCTATAATGTACACCAACCTCCCACAGAGATGGAATCCCACAGGAAATTTCTATCCGTTATCTGCTGCCTAAATTTCTGTTCCATGAGCTTGATTTACTTTGGATTAATTTGCATTTTCTGAAAACGAATTACTCTGACATTCGTTTTTCAGCACTCCAATCATGGACTGCTACCCTGCCGCCACCACGAGCAAGCTCACACAGCCCCAGAGCAGAGCTGCTGGGCTGTGAAGACCCTTCTCAGAGTTTGCACAGTGATACAATACCAGTTAGCCACAAATGAGGAGGGCTGGCACACAAGCAGTTGTCACTAACTCTGTCGTGAGGCCTCACAGAATGGTAGGAAAACAAGTAGACAAGTAGNGGCACAACAAAAAAACCAAAACCAACCAAACCACAGGAAAAGAGTAAGAATCTACAAGGTAATTCCTAGATGACTTCAACCTCCCAAATCAAAATTTATAGCTGATGATTTCAGGAATCTCAAATGACTCTCTAGTTTTGAATATCAGCTCCTATATGTTGTATAGGCAGAAACTTAAGAAAGCAGCAATAAAAATTATTTGTATATATATATATATAAAACAAGAAAACCCCATGATCTCGGTCTGAATCACGTCAGAAGTGAAAAAAAGTCTTCAAAGAAAATAATTTCCAGCACAGTCCATGTCCCTTACTCTAATCCTTGCTACAGCAACTTCTCACCAGGGGAACTACCAGTCCAAGTAATTCATAGAAAAAACCGAAGTGCAGAACAAAATGATCCACGTTCCTGGGATAGCAAGGAGACAGCAGTATTTGAACGGAGCAGCAGAGGGCACCGAAGCATAGTAAAGCTGGAATATCCCGGGGAAGGGAAGCTGCCTCTAGGTGACAACAGACGAGCAGCATGGACGAGTGTCCAGGACAGGAGATCCAGGATCCAGGCACTGCTTTGATGTCTGATGAGGAGCAGCTACAAGTATTTGGGTAAATAACTTCCTGACTCAGTTTCCCCAGCAATAAGTGAGGTCATGTGCAACTAATCCTGACCCTACACACGGCAGGTTTG